>BTPG01000003.1:196320421-196515421 GCA_036245525.1 Semisulcospira habei | reverse complement strand
AAACGTTAATCTAGAACCCCAAAAAAGGAAATTGTTGGTACTTGGAACATTAATTTCAAAGGATACTGTAGAGGGTGTACGGACTAAGCTGAAGGTCGAGGGTTCGAATCCCACTGCAGCCTGAAACGGTATGAGATACCGGCATAATTTGTAACTCATTCAGTCCCGACACAACATAGCCAGAAATGGCTGGACCATGAGTTAAAAATTATGCCAGTTATAGCTTGGCTTGGCGCCAAGCTATTCTGGCACCACCCTTGAACTATCATGGTCGATCTGTCTCCTGAATTATAACGCAGTCCTCAGAGGACAACTCCAGAATGTGGGGATTTCGTACTTTAGTATTTTATAAAGAATATGCAATAAAATACAGTACACCAACGAACTGCTATACATGGACATTCATCACACACTTCATTGCTGTGATCAGTTAAATTAACAGTAAAACTATTCATAAATTCTCAGGACGTATGATAGGTGCATATCATCCAAGTAAATGAGGGCGCCATCTCAAGTGTTTAATGTTTAAAAAATCCAGACAGAATATATATATACTGGGCATGCATGTTTCCGAATGGAAACCGTCAGAATCCTAGTTGTTCACTGTTAGTTTCCTGCAATCTATCAGCCCTAGCCGTAAAGTTCTAACGTTCAAACAGCTAAACTCCATCGCGTCCTCAGTGGCGTAGGCCGAGTCAACTGGCACGCTAAATTACATTCTTTATGGAAAAAGAACTAGCACGGGCGTGTATCCACAAACTGATTTTACAATTATTTTATGAAACGTTGATATAAATTATCAAATTATAATGGAATACGTCAGACAAGTACAGTTTCGAGATAATAAACTAAACACTGTGTAAAGTTAAAAAAAAGAAAAATAGGGATGCCTGCTACAGTCATTTATACCAGGCTGTCTGAAGCCACAGACATAGGCTTTTCAAGTGTGGACGTTTATAGGATTTTTAGAATGATGACAGAGCTATGGACGATAGTTTCAGAGCCCATGCATGGTTTTTCGTTCTCAGTTCTAATGGCCGTAACATATTTTGAAGAAAAAATAGTATGGCATGAGACTGTATTTTGTGTGACGGCGTATGATCACAATCCGCGAACACAGGTAAAAAAATGGCTGTCTTTTCAAATCCGTGGCTGTTTGTCACCCTTCAACAATGCGCGTGGTTTTAATGATCTAGAGAAGTAAGACTTTTTTGAAAATCACAAAAAAATGCTAGTCTGTACCAAAGTGCTAACCCATTTAACACCAACACCCTACAGCAGGAGCTGTATGACAATTCAAAGTTAGTGCCAGATTAGCTTGGCGCCTAAAGGCGCCAAGCTAATCTGGCATTAACTTTGAGCTATCATGGTCAATCCGTCTCCTGCAAGTGATACATATTCGTTAGGCAACATCTTTAAACAAAAATAGTAAATACGGCCGTGGGATTAAATGGGTTAAAACAGCAATAACGAGCAGTTGGAGGCTTGGGCGGGGTTGGCATGCAGTGAGTCTTCTGGAGGGATGAGACCCTTAAAAACTCGTCATTGCCGGACAACGATTGGTTGGAATGTTTATGGTGCTTTGTAATCATCTGGACATGATCAGCTCTTTTGTTGTAACACCATTCGCGTGAAATGAGCTGGTAGAGCACCAGTCTTGTAAAGCAAGAACATGATCAAAATATATTTGTTCACACAAGGTTTGTTCTCTCATCGAGAAAGCTGCTAACGCCATGTCATCTGCGTACAAACTAATAAACAGCGTACAAACAGCGTTTTAGATCTTTATTTCATGGATATAAATAGAAAATAACGGTGGGAATAACACACAGCCCTGGAATGAGGAACAGGAACACATGTGCTTAGCGTTTATCACACGTTCATGAGAAAAGGAGACATTCATAAGAAATCTTCGAGGGCAATCTGACAAAAACTTTATCTAGAGGATGATAGAGGATATCTCAGTAGACCATTCACAGACAGCTTTGTAGCAGAATATCGGTTTGCATGGTGTTGACTGAGCTGAATCAATGTAACAAATTCGGACATAAGTCTTTGGTTTCAGCAGGTGTATTGCAGTGCGAGTGCATCGTGTCGAAACCTGTCACAGCCTCGCTACTATGTCCAAATTATGCGCTTTGTTCTGTACTTACTCTCTACAACATGTGCACAGAGCGTTTTTTAAACAAACAAAATCCTGTGTGCAAGAGCCGTTTATTTTCAAGAGAATCGCGACCCCCCAATATTGGGGAAAAAAATGTTTTTAACTTGTGTTTAAAATTTGTTTTTCGCCAGTGTTTTCTTGAAAACATAAAGTTAAAGAAATTATAATTCGTCCCCTGCAGATTCACGTCCGTACCAGGGCAATAACGCGACGGAAGAAATGACAGCTGAAAACATCTACGATCCGGTGGACACGTACGTAAAGCCAGATGACATGAAATTGTACACGGCACTGAAGACCATGGCAGGACGCGGTCCTCTTAAAACCAGTGGCGCGAAAATGTGGGCGGCTGAAGGGAACGATGAAGGGGAAACTGCTGCGGCGGTGTATCAGAATGTTCCTATGCACCAGTGAGTCTGCATCGGCTCCCTCATGTCACACTAAGTATCTCCACCGCAGTAAAATGAGGAGTGGGCGACGGACAGTACGGAAATACACGAGCACGCCAACAGGCAAAAAGGTTATCGGGCTGACGTCCATTTTCGTTGGTCCGCGTACGACTGTGCGCCGGGCCAACTAAGGCTGACGTCGACCCGAGGACCTTCATTTGGATAGCCTCGTTGCAGAGACATGATCATATAATCATTTGTACAATATAAGTTATTGGTAGCAGGTGTTTGCTACACGGACCCTTGTAGGCCTGAGGGAGGTCAAAGGAACCATTGTATCCCGCAGGGCGAAGGCCTGAGATGCCTATTGTTTCCAGCCACACTAAGTAACGTTTTACTTTAGAACGTTTTGGTGATCTTTTACAGAACAAAACTGGCTTCCAAGACGCGTCACAAAGAGGGCTACACGAAGTCCCCATTAGTCGCGACAAGGTTTTTTGTAGCGAAGTCACATGGTACGGTTTGCGTTAAAATGATTGGTCGTGTGACGTACGAATGAAAACAAAGTCTATTATTCTAAAACAGGGATATAAATCCAAATAACATCTTACGTAGCATCTTCACGTACTCTTTCATAACAGCTATTCTTGTTTTAAACAGTTCCAGGAGACGGATCGACCATAATAAATCACGGGTAGTGCCAGATTAGCGCCAAGCTAATCTGGCACTACCCTTGAATTATCATGGTTGATCCATCTTATGCTGGGTGTGAGTCGGGGCTAAATGGGTTAAGACAATGTATGTATTTTTTTTATGGAACTTCAAATGTTTTTGCAATTAATTTTATCAGAATTTAGTTGTATCATGTTATGTGTTAAATTTTATAATTTTTTAACACAGCATGTAAAGAAAAAAATATATATATATATGCCTCATGATTTAGTCATTTGTCATTCACAATTTCATTGGCGTAGGAAGATATATGTCATGTGGGGCGGGGGGAGGGGGGGTGCAGCCTGGATGACATGTTCCCAATGCGCAAAAGACCATCGGGCCATCGTTGGTCTTCGCACAGCGGTGCGCGGGCCAACGGCGGCCGACGGCGGCCCGATGGCCTTTGCGCAATGGGTTATTTTCCAAATTACCGGTCTCCAAAATATTAAAGGGGTCTGGCGGTGGTGAAGGGAAGCAACATTCCAACCTCATAAAATAAGAATACTCAAACTTAATGAAAATCAAAAATAAACTTAAACATTTTATTATGTTTTTTTTCTCCGGTTCTATTTGTTAAATTAATAATGCAGGTGAATGATCAATCGGCCTTCATAGCTCGGGGCGGCCACGGTCGATCTACCTCCCAAGGGCCTATCGCGAAGTGGTGCACGTGCTGTTACCTCTCTGTGACCTGATGTGACAAGGTTTGGAAAGGTGCTACGCACGGGCCGGGCGGTTTGGATGAACCATGATAGTTCGGGGTTGTGCCCCGAGGCGGTCATGTTCGACTCGTCTCGCGTGGGCTGGTTGCACAGTTACTACTTTTAGACAGGTACCACAAACAGACCGTGGGGGCCCGATCGACCAAGACAGCTTGAGGATATTGCCCATGCCGGTCGTGCTCGAGATACCTCCCATGGACTGGTCGCACAGTTTCAGTATGCCATGGGCTGATTATGGGAGGTGTTTGTGTTTTGCCATGGGAACAGGTGCCATTCAAAAGCAGCGGAAGACGGATCAACCATGTCAGCACCGGGATCTTTCATAGCGCCATCATGGTTGATCTGTCTTCGGCGACCGCGTTACATATTGTTTGCTGTACTTTTATTTTGTTTAGCCACCGTTATACACGCCACATCGTGGCTACGGGAAATGGCTCGACCATGATAGTTCAGGGTTGTTCCCCCAGGGTGGCCATGTTCGATCCGCCTCCCTAATGCACAGTTTGTATACTAGGGTTATGGCTCTACGTTTGACTTAGCAAGGGCATGTTTTTTTTTTTCTTTTTCTTTTTCTTTATCGTTTTTTCTTTTATCTTTCATGGACATGCGCAAAATATATGCCATGGGAGATGGATCCCCCATGTTAGCTCGGGAGTGTTGCCTCAGGGCGATCGTGTTCCATCTGCCTCCCACGGGCTGACTGCATACTGTAACGCAGTGGTCGCCGTTTAGTTGTTTGTCTTTGATAGGCACCCAAATAAGCCGTGGGGGACGGGTCGACCACCATAGCTCGGGACTGTTGCCCCAGGGCAATCCTGTTCGGCCTGTCTGCCACGGGCTGCTCGCACAGTGATGTGTGTGTGTGTGTGTGTGTGTGTGTGTGTGTGTGTGTGTGTGTGTGTGTGTGTGTGTGTGTGTGTGTGTGTGTGTGTGTGTGTGTGTGTGTGTGTGTCTATGTATGTATGTATATATATATCCCAAAGACAAAGATGCACTCAATAAGATTAGCTCCAAGGGACGTAATTTTCCATTCATTTCTGAGAATGCTCTTGCTGTGCTAATGCCATGGAATTCCAGGCTGGTAACTGGTAAGCTTGCATTGTGTCATCAGGACATCAGCTGCCCTTTTTGTGACTGCATCGCTGGAGAATGTCCTGACCTCCGCCCGAGAGGGGAGTAGTACATAAATATTCCCAAACGGAACTTGGACCAGCTGGGTAGATTTTTGTTTTTGCCGCCTACGGCCGGTTTCGCCCCAAGGGGGGATGGGGGGGGGGGGCTCTTCAGGTAGGCATACGGTGACGCCTTTGTTAAAAGTAAAGAATAATTGCACCACAAAATTGCCTAGGTGTTGCTTTTTCAAAATTAGTCCGTCTTCCTCCACTGGGACGAGATGTCAGCAAGCCTCGTGGTCTTGTCCTGCATTTGTTGATGAGTTGATGACAATAAAGCCAAGTCGTCTGCAAATCGAGGTCGTCAAGCTGTGTCCACAGTGTCCACTGTATTCCGCTTCTTCTCTGCTCTGTGGTCCTCTTCATGACCCAGTCTATGGCCAGTAGGAAGAGGAACTTGGACAGCAGACACCGCTACCTGACGTCGGTTCCGGTACTAGTGGTGCTACCAGTAAATTCTTGAGGTGGCTTCTAGTACATGCGTTGTGTTTGCAATTTTCAGGTTATGCCGTATGCCTACATGACTAAGAGCCCCCCCCCCCCTCTCCCCCCCCTCCCCTCCCCCCCCCCCCCCCCCACCTTGGAGCGAAACCGGTCATAGGCGGCAAAAACAGAAATCTATCCAGCAGGTCCAAGAACTGTTTGGGAATATTCATATACTACTCCCCTCTCGGGGGGGGGGGGGGGGGGGGGGATCAGGATATTCTCCAGCGGATTGCTGGGCGCTTGGGGGTAGTCCCTATTGCTATATGCAGTAGGTGTTCAGTGGAAGGCTAAAAAAGATAGGTCTGTCATTCCTTCTCTCCCACTACCCTCTCTTTCTAAATCTCGTGTGCGATGCAGTCGCAAAAAGGGCAGCTGATGTCGAGCCATTTTCCGTAGCCATGATGTGGCGCGTAAGACGGTGGCTAAACAAAATAAAAGTACAACAAACAATATGTAACGCGGTCGCCGAAGACAGATCAACCATGATGGCGCTATGAAAGATCCCGGTGCTAACATGGTTGATCCGTCTTCCGCGGCTTTTGAATGGCACCTGTTCCCATGGCAAAACACAAACACCTCTCATAATTAGCCCATGGCATAGTGAAACTGTGCGACCAGTCCATGGGACTGTTATCTCGAGCACGACCGCCATGGGCAATACCCCCAAGCTGTCTTGGTCAAACCCATCGCCATATCGCACTGACATCTTGATTATGATCAATTCCTGCAATAAATTTCCTCTCCCACTCGCATATAATACCTACGACCACAACGCGTATTGACCTCATTTTAAATCGTTCATGTCAAAAATGGGATTCACGATAGAGGAGATACCCCCTATCGAGGAAAGCGGTAAAATCGATTACTCTATCGAAGAGAAATCAACGACGTTTCACAATCACTTCACAAGCCAATCTACGGTAGAAGGTAACAACGATAATTATAGTACCCGATATGCAGTATGCACCTAAATCAATCATCATCTTATCCTTACAGAGGTAACTAATGTTATAAACGACCTGGATTCAAATAAAGCCGTAGTTCTTGACCTAATACGCTAGTAGTACGTTTATTTCAGAAGCTCTTACCATTCTCTTTAAACGGTCCTTTGACGAATGTGTATTTTCATCCGTGTGGAAAATTTTTCATGTAACTCCTGTTCATAAAAATGTTGACAAAAGCAAAGTAGTAACTACGGTCATAAATTCTTCTAAACTGCATTGGTAAAATTCTAGAAAATGCATCCAACACCATATATTCCAATATCTTCATTCGAATGATCCGATAACTGCTAGCCAGTCAGGTATTATACCTGCGGACTCAACAGTCTACCAGCTCCTGAGTGTCTGTAACGAGCTCTGCAAGTCATTGGACATTGGCATTAATTCCCAAGTTGTATTCTTTGATGTAGCTAAAGCCTTAGATACAGTGTGGCATCATGGTCTGCTTAAAAAAAATAGATGCAATAGGAATTCGTGGGAAGCTTCTACAATGGTTGCCCGATTACTTGCGCAATCGCAAGTAAGCTTTTGCTATCAAGGATGTATATCTACATACCTATCCGTGGAGGAGGGCGTCCCGCAAGGGTCAGTTTAGGCCCACTCCCTTTTCCTCATTTATTTTAACGACATTGTACTAGACATTCACTCTAAAATGGAACTGTTTGCAGATGATACCAGTATATATTTGTCCCTGAATAACGATAATATCAGAGCTAATATAATGAACTCATATCTCAAGAAAATTGGTGTTTGGGCCCACAAGTGGGAAGTAAATTTTAATCACCTGAAGACCGAACTACTAAACATGTCACGTAGCCATAATTTCCAGCCACTACCCCTTCTCTTTGAAAACAGTCCACTTTAAAGTACTGATACGCACAAACACCTTGCCATTATCCTGCAACTTAACTTAAATGGGATGCGTATATTAAATTTATCATAGCAAGATGTCGATTACTTATAGCTTGCCTAAACTCATATAAATATAGATTAATGAGACGATCTATCGAGCCCCCACCCGGGTCTGCCCTGGAGGACTTGGGTGGGGTTAACTACTTTTTAGTTCCCAGGGTCACCCTGGTCAGCCCCAAAGGGTGGGTTTTCCCCTCTATTTTGGGGCATGTGTTTCTGTCTACCCTTGGTCCATTCTCCTGTATTTTCCTTTTTTAAACTCTCCCTACTGCCTGCGCTGTCTATAGCTCTTGATATGGGATGTGTGTTGCTGATAGGTCTTGGCTTTATTTAGGCCCCATGTCGTAGGTTTATTTAAAGTATTGGACCGGCTGGCGACATACATTCAATATTCTGTTTAGCTGTGTTTTTTTCACAAGCAGTGCAGGCACGTCCTGAGAAAGTCTTGTTGCTGTCGGAACGTTAAGCAATGTACAATCAATCAATCGATCTATCGAGATCATGTACACATCTTTTATATTGCCACACTTTGACTATGCTAACGGGATCTGGGATAACTGCACAAAGTCACTTTCGGACGAATTGGAAAATCTTCAGTTACATGCATTAAGAACCATTACTTGTGCAGTCGGTGGCACTAGCCACCAATTGCTTTACGATGAAACCCGGTTCATTCCATTGTGGCAAAGACGTTGTCGTCGCAAACTCATCTTTATTTTAAAATTTGGCATCCTGTCTCGGAAGACAATGGAGTATATGCGCTTGCTGGGTCAGTCACTGGAGTGACCTCTCCAGGGCGCAAGCCTGGGCAAAGTGTATGGAGATCATGGGGTGCCCAGTCGTCAAGATCCCCCTCTCGGCCTCGCTGATGTATCCAAAGGAATGCAAAGCAGTACGTTTGGCACCAGTTTGGCTGCAGGAGCTGCCAGAACAGTGCGTGAATACAGGCAACTGTCTGCCTTCGGGGCTCCACTCCTGATTTGAAGGGTTTACTCCCCCACATTTGGCCGTTGGATCCAACCTGATCTCCTCCGTCCTCTAGCCGTTGGCTGTCAGAAACAGCTCATCCGCCCAGTGGTGCAATGTGAACACCACCCCCTCACGTGGTTTAGCCCACCAGCTGAGGTGGTTTGCCAGGGTGTGGCGCTTGGAGCCAACACGAGAGAGATTAAGGAGATGGATGAGGACCAGTGATGCCCGTCCGTCCTATGTAGGAATTTTAAAATAGTCAATGGTATAACCCCTGCTTCCTTAGGCCCAGACCTACCACAGCTAGTATCCGCATCAAATCCATATCACAAACAACGTCCACTTGAACACCAAGTTTGCACTTACAAAACTGAACTGTATAAAGCTTCATTTTTTTTCCATCCAGCACGGACCTTTGGAACAACTTACCCGAATACATCCAGGGTAGTCAATCCTTAAGTGAATTGTAAATGCTTTCTATCACGAGACGATTGTGCCGTACGCCATATTACTATTCAGGCTGTAGAACGACACAGATAATCCACTGTACAATTAGACTCCATATGAGCGACCTCCATTATGACCAGGTTAACCCATTTAGCCCCAAGTCTCTACATCAGGAGATGGTTTGACCATGACAATTCAAGGTTAGTGCCAGATTAGCTTGGCGCCTGAAGGCGCCAAGCTAATCTGACACTACCCTTGAATTATTATGGTCAATCCATCTATTGCAACTGGTACATAGTCAGGCAACACCTCCAAAACTTTAAAAATGGGACTTGGGGCTAAACGGGTTAAACATCATCTGTGAAATTCTCCAGCCTGCTCTTGTGGGGCCAGTCCTGAAACCGCCGACCATTTTTTTTTTTTAATCCAGAGCAATGGATTATGATTTAATAAGACGCACAATAATACTTACACTTCCACCTAAACACATTATACATTCATCTGCTTCTTAAAGGTAGTAAATCCCGTCCATTTACAGTAAATAGCAATATATTTTCAGCTGTACATGATTTATCGCTGCATCAACAAGATTTGTTTGATTTATATTTAGGACTGCAGAAAATAAAGAAAATAAGTAAGACCGGTTGAGACCCCCCCCCCCTCTCTCTCTCTCTCTCTCTCTCTCTCTCTCTCTCTCTCTCTCTCTCTCTCTCTCTCTCTCTCTCTCTCTCTCTCTCTTACTCTTAATCACTAAATTTATATCTCAGCAAGAACGTGAACGGATCTCAAGAAACAATACCTTACCCTTACGGTGACTGCTAAGAATCGACCTTTTTAAAACTAGTATGTCATTTTCTGGTCCGTTTGCTTGGAATTCTATACCTGCACACTTGAAAACTATAACCTCACCAGGAATTTTTTTAAAGAAAACTTTATGATTACTTGATGAGTCAAAATTAGTACTTCTCATGTACTGGAATATCTCTTGTACATCATGTATTTCATGCAGATGGTTGGTATGTGTATTCGCGCGCGCGTGTGTGTGTGTGTGCTCGTGTTTGTTTGTGTGTGTGGGTGTATGTGTGTGCGGCGCGCACGCGTGCGTGCGTGTGTGCATGTGTGTATGATGAGTGTTATTATTTTCCTGTATATAATGATGCTATTAGGTTTGGTATGTAAATATTATTTTTTTTTTTTTAGTTTCCTCTTTTTTTATGCTGTAGATGTTAGCAACGTCAAGTTTGTAAAATGACGATTTGTTTTCTGTTAACACTTTTTACCGTTGAAAAATAAATATTCATCATCATCATCATCATCATCATCATCATCATCTCTCTCTCTCTCTCTCTCTCTCTCTCTCTCTCTCTCTCTCTCTCTCTCTCTCTCTCTCTCTCTCTCTCTCTCTCTCTCTCTCTCTCTCTCCCCCCCCCCCACCCCCTCCACTATAATATCTGTATTTTCCCCCTATCTACTTCGCAGTAATGTAATCGATTTATTTATTCACATTGTATTTGTACGTTTGCTAACCACCGCCATGTATATGTAACTGAGTTCAATTCAATGGCCTGTTTTGATCTGATGAAATTTTATATATTCTTTCATGTGTTTGGCAAAGCAATAAACTATTTAAACCAATGCACACCAATAAAAGATTTCCTTCAATACTCTTTGACCTAAAGATTTCTCCAGCCACGCCCTGGCCACCCAGTTACCGTGCAATTATCCTAAATATTCGACCACTTTTTATATGCTCATTTTCCGATTTTTCAGCCTTAGAATATTTAGAAGTTTATAAAACTGTTTCATTAATTGCGGAGGTGGCGTGGTCGAAATTTTGAGAATTTAATTTTACTTTGCACTCCTTTTTTTTTTTTTTTCCTCGTTTGAGTTGAAACACGCCGTCCATCCCAAGTGGGAATACCCACAAGGGAGGGTTCACGCAAGAACGTGCTTAAATCAGATTCCGATTTTAGTGGCTAAATCATTGTTTATACACCACGAAATTTTAAAATAGATTAGGTCCAAATATGCTGATCATCTTTTGTTCTTATTGTTTTCTTGAAATATGCATAGTTCAAAATTTATCTGCCAAAAATAGGAGGATATAGAATATCACATCATTTGCCACCCTGCTCCTGTGGAAAATCAATACAGCTGTCTTCACCCTCCACCCCCATCACCCACCCACCCACCCACCCCCTCCCCCCCCCCCCCCCCCCCCCCCCCCCCCACTGACTCGAGTTCTTGGCACTGAGAGTTTACAGGCGAACTACCCATAATCATCTGCACGTCATATTCTCATGTCTCGCAGTAATGGGCAGGGGCTCATAGAAGCTCGATGTCTCACTGGCTCTATCGGTTACGTCCAGACTTATGCTCGATTACCTGCCGTGCATAGGTGTAGGGGACTACTGACGTCATTGTCGCCGATCACTGTAAATCTGACCTGATTTTAAGATTTCGTCCTAAGCATTGGATAGAACGGTGCCATTTAGAATCAGGTCTGCGACTTGTTTCTTAGAACACGGTCGTAAGAGCGCAGTGATTGCTTGGTGCCGGTATTGCTTGGCCCATCCCCATACACACTCGCTTTGTGATGTCTGTAAAGTGCGACACATTACTCTTCAGTTTTCCGCGTCAGCCACGCTGTCATGAAACAAAGCACGTAACCTTGCTTGGCTCTAAAGCCGGCGGCGAGCATCACAAGTCGGTAGGTAATACATACCCCTACTCTGTACACTCAGTCTGCTCAGACTGAGATCTGTACTGTAGCGGCACACAGAAACCAATGCAGATTGTGTACCCTGCCGCGAAAAGCGATGGAAAAATGAATCCACGTGGGGGGAACCGAGCGTGCAAAACATTCTACACAAACATAACAAAACAGAGATAAATTGAGCCAGCAAGTAATATATTCACGTGAGCCCCCCTCACACGGTGGACACTTTAACCCTTTCACTGCCGAGAGAAAAGTGAACACGATTCATCTTCAAGAGACATCGATCATCACAGCCCCGTAGTTGCCTCTTGCTGACGCCAGTTTGTATCGGGGTTTCTTGGACGTTCTGTGGCTCTTTTGGTGTGAAAAAACAAAGTCGGATTTCAGAAACGCAGCCTGCGACCAGTGGCTGTGTAGGGGTTAAACATCTATGCTTCTTGCAAGATGTTAGGCGTTTTGATACAGAGGTTTTCCCTGTGTTGTCGGCTTAGGTAGAAGCGTAGGTTATGTAAATACGCCAGATTTGCCTCCGCTTTCTTTTTCTTCTTGTTCATCTTGTAAACTGCGCGACTTTTAACTTATTCTAACCGCGACACACAACAGCAAGATATTGCTCGACCGTGACAGTTCCCGGGTGGTGGCAAAATAGCTTGGCGCCTATACTGAGGCGCCAAGCTATTTTGCCATCACCCTTGAACTATCATGGTCGATCTGTCTCCTGACTTGTAATGCAGTCTTCAGAGGAGAACTCCAAAATCAGTGTGGGTATTTCGTACCTCGGGCACAATGAGTTAAAAACTGTTGTGTCGCGCTCTTTACCAAGCGGTGGTCGAATGTTTGGGGCGCGATAAAGAAAAAATGTGCTGGTCGAATATCACTACAAAGTCAGACATGACTGACGTCAAAGGAATATATAATATACCTTTATACATAATAGACTTATGACGTAATTTAAAATATGTCATGACGTCAAGTTGCCGTCTCCAGTACTGAGAGTGCTTGTTGTTTCGAACAACACTAAGTAACTTTGTACTTTAGAACGTTTGGCGATCTTTTACAGAACAAAACTGGCACCCAAGATGCGTCATCGAGAGGGCTACAAAACGCCCACCATTTCAAGTTTCGCTACAGGGGTTGTTATATCACGGTCACATGGTACGGTTTGCGCTAAAGTGACTGGTCGTGTGGCGTAAAGAGGAAAACAAAGTTTTTTATTTTGCTGAAATATCGTCAAAAACAGCATGTGGTCAAATATTTAGGGCGGTCGAATATTTAGGGTAATTACGGTATGCTAGTAGTACAGCATTTGACACGGTCATTTATGTACATGTACGTACACAAAGTCTGCCTACGGAGGCATTACTAGACGTTTTGGTTGCCCAAAGAGAATGAACTCTGCATTAGCTGGACATCATGTAACTTTAGAGTTATGTCTCTTTGGCCGGAAAGCAGGTCCAAGAATTTGGTTGTACCCCTTAGGCCATCTGGACACTCACTGCCGCCAGGCCTTCACCATCGTTCACTTGTTCGTTGTGTGCTTGTGCGCGCTCAGGCAAAACAACACGAGGGCATATTCGAGTGAATAAATAGAGATTAAATTATGCCGTTCCTTCCGTGCAAAATATTTCACGAGTCTTCAGTTCTACTGATAAAATGCGAGCTTTGACTGTGCCAAAGCCGGAGTGATTTGTGATTGGAAGGAATCATTAACCTCTGAATCAATACACTCTTCGTAGTGATCTAGGTGCCGCACGCAAGGAGGGTCGCTCATACTATACTCTGCATCCGTGGCTTATCAGTCGTCAGTGGCGGCATTGCCGCAACTAAAATTCAAAAATGCGGCGTACACCGACCGTGCACAACGTTTATCACCACACTACATGAATTCAGTGATTTAACCTTGCGGAAACACAGTCGAGAAAACGCTGTGCGACTGAGCCCGGTTGACCAAACTGTTGAGCAGAGAACAAATTATGCCGGCCCGAACTCCCGTTACTGATGCCGCAAAATAAACCATGTAGTCCATTAACTAGCCAGGTCTACCGTGACCCCCCCCCCCCCCCACCCCAGTACTCAATAAGATGGTTTCAAAATGTACCTTAGTATGTCCTGAGATGTTTAAGCCATTCCCCGAAAATCCTTAGGAACACACTAGAGATACAGCCGATGGCGCAAGGGTACCCCCCCCCCCCCCCCCCCCCCATGCACACTCTTCGCACATGCTAAAAAGAGGTTGAGAAATATTTTTCTCTAAATAAATCAGATTTCACTCCAGAAGCCCAAATCAGGCAATATTATGTTAAAGCACACCTTCTGCATCCTCTGCAAAAAACAGAATGAAAACATATTGAATCTCCGGCTCACAGTGAAGGTATTTGTGCACCCAGTAAACGGCGGGCCATTTCCGTGAAATCGAAAAAAAAACAAAAAATAATGTGTCAGATGCCTTCAGACATTTTCTATAGCACTGACAGTCCATTTTAAGGCGTACATCATTAAAACAGGATGTCACAATTATTATAAACTTGACTTAGGTGATGCTGTGATCACTCTGAGAGCCACAGTGGTTGATTTTGTATCCGTTACCCCCAAGTTTTAAAAATACACAAAATTAATTTTAAAAAATTACTAAAGTTGTTCCATTTCATTTTGACTTCTCTTTATCTATTGTTTCTGCATGATCCCGTCTCAAGAGGTGAGTCCAGCAGGGTCCGTAGTTTCTGTGAACATTTGTGAAAGTTGTTAAAAAAATGACGGCTTTTTCAGGGCCCTGGAAAGTCTGTCAATTTCAGTCTTTTTCGCTAAAGTCTGTGAAAGTTTGTAAAAAATGACAAAGTGCTGGCAAACTTTTGTCTACTTCTTTCTTTTTTTTTTTTTTTCTTCTCTCCCCCAATTTGTGACTATTCCATTGCGAACGATCATGATGACACTTGTTGCAAGTGATCTATATTAGCTCTGATCATAAAGTGACTGCATGGCCGTTCTGCCGAACATTCTGATTGGTGCTTTATGCTTCTACCGAGCTCCGCCATTCACTAAGCGTTCTTTTATTTTGGTATCTCTTCATGCATTAGGCGCAAAAGCTTCAAATGAGCTGCTGATACAGAGTGATCTAATTAAAGTGTGTAAACCTTCAGGCTTTAGTTTGGGTTTGTGAAACGTTATGAAAAGTTTGTGAACTTCCTCCCTGCTTTCTGTACGGACCCTGTCCAGAGTAATCAGTGCGTAGATGAAAGATGGTGGCCTGGCTCTCCCTGTTCAGCTTGTTGATGTCGTTTGCCCACGGGCTGCAGCCGCCGCCATTCTGATGTTGCCAATCACTTTGTTGCTGTAGTGTCTTGGTTTCTTTACAGGAGGTTGTGATCTTGAGGTAATCTGGCGCCTGCTTCGGCCAGGCTGTCAGCCTCTCCATTCCCAGCTACTCCAGAAAGCACTGGAATCCACTGCAGCACTATTTTGTGGACAGGGCATCCAGTCTATCTTGAAGCTTCCTGGTGAGATCAGTGGATCAAGCTGCTGCCTTTCCCTAGCTAGTGCTCTGCTGCTGTTTTGAGCACCTGCAGATCTGTACGATAGTTGGAGCTGCTGCCGCCAGCTGGTAAGGAGAGGGAGGTAGTAGTGTGGTCTGCACAACGGATGTACATGCCACTTCCTTCATTCCGCACGGCGTCTTGTGCGGTACCACAGCTGCTGTGAGGGTAGCGCTTGTGCATAATCTCCAGCGAGTTGGCTTTGTGCAGTGTCGCGACCTTTGGCAAAGAGTCCTGGAACATTGTTTATGTTGTCTAGAAGGCTCTTTCGAGATGTCCAGGTATCTGAAGGGAGCTTTTCACACATCTTTGGGCTTGGTTTCAGGACATCAGTTTTAGCCTTTTGCAGGACCTTCAGTTGGCGATTCAGACTTCGGCGTTTCTGACGGTTCTTGGTCTGCTCCTGTAGTCTCCCATGCTGTCGGTGTTTAGTAAGTCTCTTCATCCTGTGTGCTGTTCTGCGCTCCAGTGGCTCCAATGTCCTCTATTTCCTAAATTCGGGTGCTCCAGATGGCTCTAAGAATGTCACTGCATCATAAGAATGACCCATGTTCTGCTTCTTGTCAAGCCTGACTTTTTTGGTTTTGCAGGCAGTGTTTCATGTTGTCGATGTATCTTGGTATCGCGCTACTGGTCTGACCGAGCAAGTGATTGCTTGCGCCAGGATGCTGTAATTTGCGCCAATGTGGTCCCCACCAGTTTCTTCATCAGAGACTTTTTCCGCAGCTCTAGCTTCCATGGCTTTATGTGAGGCCTCCACGTGAATCCAATAATTTATTTGTTGCCAGTAAAATTGGCCTGTCTGTCTTTGGTGCTGGAAGGTCTCCAGTTTCAAGGTGACCTCTTCCATCTGATTAAAAGAGATGGTCTAGCTCAGTTTGCGTGGCCATCTTTCAGTCCAGCTGCTGACTCTATTGGCAGCATACTGGATTCTGCAGGATGCTATTTCTTTATGTTCTGCTGCACTCCACACTGCAAAGTCATCCGCATGGAGGATGTTCGAGACGAACCTTGGTACTGTTGGACGCAGGTCATTAATGCAGACCAAAAGCAGCAACAGACACAACATCTCCCTGAGGTACAGCTTCCCCGAGTTTGACAAGACTGCTGAATGTGCAGACGGTAGAAGCTTCAGCGGCAGCCCCTGTTAAACATGCCTTAACTAAAGATAATTACAATTAAATTGATGGGTCACATTGAAATTAATGAAATGATCACAAATTTTATGCTCAATATGCATACTTTGTTAAGAAAACTGGCAATAAAAATATTTAAACAGAGGAGACATAAGCAATTGTTATGATCATTTTGCGTTCCTTTGCGTACTGGTAAAATGGGGGTAGGGCAGCAGATTTAGCCACTGTGGCCCCTAAATGCATCACAGCATCTTAAAGTCAAGTTGGGAGTAATTGTGGTACTCAATCCTAACCAATAAAACCTAAAAAATACCTATCAGTTGTATACAAAATTTCTGAGGGCATCGGAAACAACGTAGGTTTCCTAATTCGGCAATTTTAATTGGGAAAAAGCTATCATTCACCACGAACGTACCGTAAAGGAAGCCGACTTTCCTTATTTTCTTGCACTTTATGCTCACGTTATTGAAACTTAATAGGTAAAGAGAAGTCAAAATGAAATGGAATAACTTTAGTAATTTTTTTTATAATTAATTTTGTGTATTTTTAAAACTTGGGGGTAGGGATACAAAATCAACCACTGCGGCTCTCACAGTGATCACAGCATCACCTATTTAAGTTTATAATAATTGTGACATCCAGTTTTAATGATGTAAGTCTTAAAATGGACTGTCAGTGCTATAGAAAATGTCTGAAGGCATCTGACACATTACTTTTGTCTTTTCTTCTTTTTTTTTTTTGCGATTTCACGGAAATGGCCGTTTACTGGGTGCACAAATACCTTCACTGTGAGCCGGAGATTCACTGTTTTTTCATTCTGCTTTTTGCAGAGGGTGCAGAAAGTGTGCCTTAACATAATATTGCCTGATTTGGGCTTCTGGAATGAATTCTGATTTATTTAGAGGAAAATGTTTCTCAAACTCATTTTAGCATGTGCTAAGAGTGTGAATGGGGGTACCCTTGCGCCATCGGCTATATCTCTGGTGTGTTCCTAAGGATTTTCGGGGAACGTGGCTTCAACATCTCAGGACATACCAAGGTACATTTTGAAACCCATCTTATTGAGTACTGTGGGGGGGGGGGGGGGGGGGGGGGGGGTGCACGGTAGATCTAGCTAGCTTATGGATTATGAGCGTTCTGATTGACGGCCGATAAAATGCGAGCTTTAATAGCGAGCATGTCGTAGGTCAGACGGCTGAGCCGCACCAGCGTCGGATTTATTTGTGCAGCGGGAGATCGGCTCACTTGCCGTGGTTAGTCAGGTTACGTTTACGCCGAACGACTCCCAACAAAAAACGAGAGCAAAATCACGGCTCGGTGTAACCAACCTGTACCACAAGCATAGCCAGCACTCCAAACATCGTCAAGAGCCATAGATCCTCACGAGCCCTACGGGCTCGTGAGAATCTATGCCTCTTGGAGATGTTTGGAATGTTGTGTATACCTCTGGTACGTGACACACTGGTTATCCGCCGTGACTGACTTCGCTCTCGTTCGTTGCTGTTTCATTTCAGATGGAACTTTCAGGAACGTGGCGGACTGAGGTTTGTGTGATGTGAGTGAAGAGGTGGTGGAGACTCAGTTACTAAATTTGCCCTAATGAACCCTTCTAGTCCTGTCAAACTTGACGTCAACACTTGCACAGTTCAAAACCGCGGCGTCCCGAACACTGTGGTGACTGACCAAACCTTTGCTCAGAATCAGTACCGGAAACATGTATCGTCACTCTTCATCCATTGCAAAGCACACACACACACAAATAATAATTTTAAAAAATAAAAATAAACATGATAACCACAGCCGGCATCAAAAGTTCAGTTTGTGATAAATGGCTTTGCTGATGGAGCTGCCTTCGAACATAAACACTATCCACTTGCTGACAACACTTCGTAAGTTGAACTGAGTCTTCGATCCTTTTACAATCAGAAACATACGCCAACAAAGACTTGAAACCCCGGCCTCCCACCCCGAGCCCAGTATGCGAGTAAACGTTCCAAAGAAAAACCTGTTTAACCCATTAAACATCATGAGGCTAATTTTTAACAAAATTGCTTATTGTCCTCTGAAGGCCACATTACAGATTTGGAGACATATCAACCGTTTTAGTTCTGAGGGTGGTGCCAGAATAGCTTGGCGCCTCAGGCGCCAAGCTATTCTGGCACCACCCTTGAACTATCATAATCAAATTTATGTCAAGATGAAAAGGGTTAACAACATCTTCATACCCAAGATACTGCTCTTACATTTTCATGTGACAGATGTGATACAAGATTCAAACACACTTTAAATTTGAAACAGGGGCGGTCCGTGGCGCAGTGGTAAAGGCGCCTGCCACCAATGCTAAAGGTGCGAGGTTCGATACCGGATTCCGGCGTCCGACTTTTCTCTTCTAGTAAGTGTCACCGTTAAACGTTCGGGCGGACCGTCGGGGGCTCTTTCTCCGGGTACTCCGGCTCTTCCTACAGTTCAGTCTTGGTACCGGTTTCACTGAGGTCATTTTATAAATTTCAAATACAAGCGATCAAAATTTCCGAAACCTCAGTAGCTGAGCTGACCATTCGCACCACGTCAGTGAATGTCCTGTCTTTGTCTTGTCCTGTGTTTGTCTTTGTGTGAATGTGTCACGTGAGCGTGCGTGTTGGGTTCAGTTCGCGGCGCTATGAGCCGATTCTCCCGTTATACCGGTATTATTATTATTATTAAACACTACATGGCGTCACGGTGTCCTGGCAAGGAACACTATTTTTTCCAATTGACCAGACGTACAGAAATTCCGGACAGTTCCGATTCTTTACTTTCATAAATATCAAACCCTTTATCACCCAAGTAAAGCTTAATACTAGTGTGTCTTCAAGAGGACGGAAGGCAACACAACATAGTACAACACAACAGAATCAGCTAGCAAGGGGGGACAAATGAAATCAGAGCACTAGACAGGCCAAAATAGAATAGGAAAAGATATTTGTGACTAAATGAATTTTCTGAACGATATCGAAGTGTTGAAAAGAAATACTGACGTCAGAAATGTTTTCCTTTTCAGTGCTCTGTTCTGTCGGAACGACTGTTTTAATTAAACCATATTAGTATAGTTCATTCTACTAGCTGATTGTGTTGTGCTGGACTTCACTATTAGTCCCCGTGTTGTGTCGACTTCGGGTCCCCCCTTAAAAAGATACTAACAGCATGAAAACAACTACACAAAGGAATAATGAGTTTAAATTATGTAATGTCGTCCTTGTTTGTTTGAGAAAGAGGCACAAAATAGTATTATCCCGGTGCAAAAGACCATCGGGCCGATGTTGGCCTCGCACGACCGTGCGCGGATCAAAGGCCGAAGTCGGCCCCACGGCCTTTTGCGCATTGGGATCCCAGCCAGGTCTCTTTGCAAGATGCATAGTTTCCAATGTGCCCATTTGGCTGCAAGGGCCCTTGCACAGCCACACCGCACTGGTCGAGTTCAAGAGACATTTGTCTATGCCTGGACTAGACAGAACTATCCGCAAAAGGCTTAGATTCGTATGAGCCATTGCAGGCATAGATTCGCATAAGCGGCCCCTTGTAGGCAATCCAGGCGTAGGCAAGAGCCACAGGCAGGGGCGGATAAGTGTGTGTGCGTGTGTTAGTGTAAGTGTGTGTGTTGTAGTACACATACCAAGGGGAATTACTCAGCGCTGGACAGACTGACAAACAGTTAGATCCCCTGCCCCCGCCTATCAGGCACCTAATCGCCAGCCCACAGAGAAATACGCAGGTATATAACAAGACGATCATCTACATCCTCGAGGCAAATTTGTATCGTTACATTGTTGTGCATTGTCTTGTGCATCTACTGTGGGAATTCAGGGTATTTACCCGACCACATTTGGTAGTGCACCTTCATGTTTGTGTATGTATGTTTCTCCTGCCTACTTCCTAAGTTCCGGAGAAAGACATGGGTTATATACGAGACCTGATGCATCCTTTGAGGATGTAGATGATCGTCTTGTTATATACCTGCGTATTTATTTCTCTGTGGGCTGGCGATTGGGTGCGATTGGCGTTTGGGATCTGTCTGTCCAGCGCTGAGTAATTCCCTTTGGAATGTGTACAAGTCTGCCAGCGCTAGCCTCACCTATCTGGTTTGTGTGCCTGTAGGGAGGGGTGGAGTAACAGGGGTCCCCCCCACCCACCCACACCCACCAGCCCAAAAAATATTAAAATGCTCATTTAAAAAAAAAAAAAAAAACCTCGCGCTGGGACCATATGGCGTTGAGGCGCGTCCCCTGGGTGGTGGATAGGGGGTCCCTCGTGAGAGGGGTGCACCGAATGAAATAAGGTGCCGTGAACCAACATGGTCTAAGGGAAGGTGACCCCGACAGAAAACCCCTGGTCCTCCTAGTAAGGGGGTTGGGCGTGGGGGTAGCTTCCCCACCCTGCAAAAAAGGAAATAGCTACAAAAACGCCGACGAAAAGACTAACAGTAATTCCTTTCCTGGAGGAGGAAGGTTCTTCTACTAGAAGACTTATGACGTCCTGTGGTGAAAGCCGGAAGTCTTCGGAAGCCACAGGACCGAGCCGCCTCTCTCTATCCAGGGACACAACCATGGGCACATGGAACGTCAAGACCATGTACCAGAGCGGCAAGGCCGCCCAGATAGCAGCGGAAATGCAAAAGTACAACCTTTCCCTGCTAGGTATCAGTGAAGCCAGATGGACGCAGTCTGGCCAGAAAAGGCTGTTAAGTGGGGAGATGATTCTGTATTCAGGTCATGAAGAGGAGAATGCCCCCCATACAGAAGGAGTAGCATTCATGCTGTCACCAGTGGCACAGAGAGCGCTGATGGGCTGGGAACCTCTTGGGCCAAGAATTATCACAGCAGCCTTTAGAACCAAGAAAAAGCTCAAGCTGAACGTCATCCAGTGTTATGCGCCCACCAATGACAGTGACGAGGAAGAGAAACAAGAGTTCTACGACCGACTCCAGAGTGCCGTGGACAAATGTGCGGAGCGAGACATCACCATCGTCATGGGCGATTTTAATGCCAAAATAGGGGAGGACAACACCGGATACGAAGAGGTGATGGGGAGACAGGGACTAGGCTCGGAGATGAGTGAGAACAGGGAGAGGTTTGTAGACTTTTGTGCTCTAAACCGACTTGTCATTGGAGGCAGCATCTTCCCACACAGAAGAATACACAAAGCGACTTGGGTCTCACCTGACCATACAACAGAGAACCAAATAGACCATATCTGCATTAGCAAGAAATTTAGAAGATCCCTTCAAGATGTTCGAGTGAGGAGGGGAGCAGATGTCGCCTCAGACCACCATCTGCTTACCTTAAGAATGAAGCTCAAGCTAAAGAAAAGCCGCACAGAGACAACAAGAAGACAGCGCTATAATGTAGGCCTCCTGAGAGAAACTGGAGTTAGAGAAGAGTTCAAACTGGTGCTGTCCAACCGGTTTCAAGCGCTACAGGAGCTAGTAAATGAAGAGGAGGCGGTCACCACAGAGCAGCAGTGGAAGGCAGTTAGAGAGGTGCTGAACTCAACCTGCAAAGACACTGTAGGGTTCAGGAAACACCACCACAAGGACTGGCTGTCGGCACAGACCTTGAAGAAGATAGAAGCGAGGAAGCAGAAGAAAGCAGCGGTCAACAACAGTCGCACGAGAGCAGCCAAAGTAAGGGCACAGGAGGAATACTCGGAAGCCAACCGCGAGGTGAAGAGGAGTATCAGGGCAGACAAGAGGGCACAGACAGCCTGGTAGCAGAGGCAGAAAAGGCAGCAGGCAGCGGCAACATGAAACAGCTCTACGACATTACCAGAAGATTGTCGGGTAAGTATGGCCATACAGAAAGACCAGTAAAAGACAAAGAAGGCAAGCCTATTGCAGACAGAGCAGACCAACTCGACAGATGGGCCGAGTATTTTGAAGAGTTACTGAACAGACCTAGCCCACCCGACCCCCCCCCCCCCCCCAAAATCCAGCCGGCAGAGACCGACCTACCCATCAGCTGTGACAGACCCACCCGGGAAGAGATCAGAAAAGCAGTGGCATTTTTGAAGAATGGCAAAGCAGCAGGGCCAGATGGCATCCCAGCGGAGTCTCTGAAAGCAGACATAGAGACAACAGTGGAGATGCTGTACCCACTGTTTGGAAAGATCTGGGAAGAGGAGGTGATGCCAGCTGACTGGAAGGAGGGGTACCTAATCAAGCTTCCCAAGAAAGGCGACCTCAGCAAGTGTTCCAACTACAGAGGATTCACCTTGCTGTCAGTACCAGGAAAGGTCTTCAACAGGATCATCCTAGAGAGAATGAAGAGCTCCGTTGACCCCCAGCTGAGAGACCAGCAAGCAGGATTCAGGAAGAACCGATCATGTACAGACCAGATCGCCACTCTCCGCATCATCGTGGAACAGTCTCTGGAGTGGAGCTTCCCGCTGTACGTCAACTTTGTGGATTATGAGAAAGCATTTGACAGCGTGGACCGAGAGACTCTGTGGAAACTCCTACGACACTACGGTGTACCCACAAAGCTCGTCCGCCTGATCAAGAGCAGCTATGATGGCATGACATGTCGCGTGATCCACGAAGGGCAGTTCACCAGAGAGCTCCAGGTCAGAACTGGTGTCAGGCACCCTGCTGTCTCCGTTCCTCTTCCTACTGGCCATAGACTGGGTCATGAAGATGACCACAGAGCACAGACGAAGTACGAAGTAGAATAAAGTGGACACTGTGGACACAGCTTGACGACCTCGATTTTGCAGACGACTTGGCATTACTGTCCCACACTCATCAACAAATGCAGGACAAGACCACGAGGCTTGCTGACATCTCGTCCCAAGTGGGCCTCACCATTCACAAACAGAAAACAAAGACAATGAGGCTGAACGCAACCAGGGAAGAACCAATCTTGCTTGCTGGCACCCCGTTGGAGGAGGTGGAGTCCTTCACCTATCTCGGGAGCATCATAGACAAAAAAGGCGGCACTGATGCAGATGTCAGAGCACGAATCGGTAAAGCCAGAGCAGCCTTTCTCCAGTTAAAAAAAGTGTGGAGTTCCAGAGAGCTGTCACAACACACCAAAGTCCGGATTTTCAACTCCAATGTAAAAGCAGTTATCCTATATGGAGCAGAGACTTGGAGATTGACAAAAACCACAGTCAACAGAGTACAGACCTTCATGAACAGTTGCCTTAGAAGAATTTTGAAAATCCACTGGCCAGAGAAGATCAGCAACGTCAGACTCTGGGACAGAACAGAGCAGATAACAGCAGAGAATGAAATTGGGCGAAGAAGATGGGGATGGATCGGTCACAGTCTGAGAAAGCCAGCTTCCAGTATCACTAGGCAGGCATTGTCATGGAACCCCCAGGGAAAGAGGAAAAGAGGTAGGCCGAGAAACTCCTGGCGTCGAGACCTCCAAGCTGACATCAAGAGACTGGGAACCACCTGGAGTAGAATCGAAGGAGAAGCACAGGACAGGAGTTGCTGGAGATCTCTCGTCGACGGCCTATACCCGGGTAGGGGTGACAGGCGTAAGTAAGTCATTTAAAAAAGTCCCTCTTGGCTTTCTGGACACCGGCCCCACCCCCAATCCGTCCACCCCCACCCCTTCTCACAAAGGTCAAAGGCACAGGGGACCTCACTTTACAATATGTAGATGGGAGATCAGAGTTTCTTACACCCCACCAGGGGCGGATCTCGGGGGGGGGGATCCTAGGGGCTCCGGATCCCCCCTCCCGACCCAACATTGTTTAAAATGCTATAACAAAGTCACTTTTTTGGGGTGTATGGACCCCCCCCCCCCACACCTATTGATTTTTTTGGCGAGTTTCGACACATACACGCTACCCCCCCCCCTCCCTCCCTCCTCTGGTTGTTTGATATTTTGGCGAGTGGCGAGAGTGTTCACACACACACGCCTTCTTCCCGTCTACCACCCCCCCCCCCCATCCCCCTCACGAAAAAGTAACTGATCCGCCCCTGCCACCCTCCTAGAGCTCAGAAACATTTTAGGCGGTATGGCGTTGGGAGACCTCATGTAGTTGGCGCACCTACTCCCATCACACTCCTCCCCCCCCCACCCCCCTCCCCCCCCCCCCCCCCCCCCCCCCGCGCAGGTAGATGGTGAAAAATTTGTGGGAAAGACCTGAGGAATGGCCGGGGGCCGGGGATGGGAAGACTGGACGTGTTGATGATATCCAATGAATTAGTTGCACTAATAGGCTTTCGAACTGTGTACTAAAGTATACATGTGTATCCAGGGGCGGATTGGGGAGGGGGTCCTAAGGGTTCGGCCCCCCCCCCAACCCCCACCCAAAATTGTTTAAAGTTCTATCACTGTCCCTTTTCAATAAGGGTGACGTATTGCTGGTGTCTCAGTGGGAGGCGCATGGACATGATGCGGTCGGAGTGACCCATTGGTAGGTTTTCCAACTTAGTCGCAATGGGGGTCTTGACCATGAAGCCCACGCCTGAGAGCCGTCTTTCTGATGCAGGCCGCCTGCCTGACCAGTAGAGGGTGTAGCCAGCGCCAAGTTCTTGGAGGCTGCCTTCCTCCGGGAGGCGTACTTCGCTGAGCGCGGCGATGTCGATGTTTAACCTCCGCAATTCATGGGCAATAATATCCAATGAAATTAAAACATGAGTCGGCCGGAGTGCATCAGTCGGCTTAGTACGTGAGTCGGCCACGTGACATGAACGTGCACGCTTTTGGTCCGTATTTCCGCCCCCAGCCTCAGGCTGAAAAGCTCTACTTTAATGGAGTCTGGTTTAAATACTGCCACCTCAGCTGTCAACTATCTTTTCGAGTAATTCGCTTTGACTTTAGAGTAAACACGGCAGAAACTAATGGATGCACTGACTCAGTGACTTAGTCTGCAGCGGCAGTGCAGAGTAGTAGCCTCTTTCTGACGGCACTCTACTAAAAGGGAATACTGACGTTGAACAGTCTAGCCGGAGTGATGTTGAGAAAGCGGAGGTCGGGGTACTTCTGCGGCGCGGGACCACTGACTAGGCTAGAATTTTGCGCGTGCCTTTCGTTTCGTCCTCCCTCAGTTGTACTACTTCTGAATCAGTTCTGAATCATTGAACTAGAGCGGGGACACCGGGTGGCGCAGCGGATTTGCATTTAGTCAAAGCACCACTCGTCACTACGGGCCCCTATGGCCGTCGTATTCTGTCATGGCAAGTTGCATGGCAAGTTATCCCCACAAATCAAGACGGTCAGTATGGAGTCAGTCTAACGCCAACTATTAGATTTAACCGCGTCCTTTGGCACAGAATGTGATCAAGATGACCTCAGGAATCACTGACTGACTGACTGACTATTTGATTTTCAACGTCCTACAGCACTACAAGTGATCAGTCAAGGACGAGACACGGAATCACCAAAGCCGATCTTTTACTATTTTCAGTGTTTCCCGCAGCTCAGCCGCAGCACGGTGACTCAAGCCGTGAGATCGGCTAACTTCGTTGATCAGCGGTCGGTTGGACCGGAAAAGAGTGCGAGCTATTTAAATTACTCTATCATTAGTTGTTGATATTTTCTGGTATCGTGCACATTGCGAGCTATAAATGACACTGAGCTATATAGTAACCTGTGCAACCGCCTTCTTATCGAACGAGATGACACTTCTACACAGCAGAGACTACAAAATGCTGTCTGCTCGCGTGTTTAGGCGCCCTCTATTTCTGGACTGACTAAGAGTGCGTAACTCTTTCATGCAGTTTCTCTTTGCGATGCTGAGAGATGGCAATGTGAAAGTTTCACCGTGTTGGAAGACATAGGTGAGAAAATTGGGAAAGCTGTTGGCCATGTTCGTAACTACTAAACAAGTGCACCATGCCAGGTTGGAGACCGCATTGCCTCAGGGGATCCATCTACGAAACACGTGAGTTTTATTTTCTGGTTGATTGGCTTTCAACGTGTTTCGCCATGCTGCCAGCCAGATACAGACCCGCGAGTGTCCAGTGCCTGTGATATGAACAGCACATCATGATGTGTGCATTCAAAACTTTTCCAGCAAGCAAGAGAGGTTTAGGATGCAAATATCATGTGCTGTTTGTATCAGAAAATAATCTGTCAACATTCAGATTCAGACAACTTTATTATCCATAAACATTGCACATAAACATATTATCCATAACATCACTATGTATGGCATTATCCAGTGTAGAGTAATACACATCACCGGCGTGGCTGCATCATTAACATTAAAATTTAAAGGCCGGTGTTTTGCGGGCGGAGGGGGAGGGAGGTTAGGTGATTACGAACCTTTTTGTGTAAGCAATTAGCGCAATAACATCATCATCACTAGCAACAGTCACCTTCTGACCAACAGTGACACATACAGTAAGTACACGCACAGAATGTACCTCCTAGTCCAACATTTTTGCCAGGTGAAATCACAAGCATAGTTTTAACAAGTCCTATTTTCTTTCTTTTGAAAGTGTTAATATTTTATTGCAAAAATCCTTGAACAGACATGAAATTAGCAGTCAGAATTAGCACCACTCAGTCTACAATTGTTAGGACGTCAGTGGTACAGTAATTGGCTCTTGGGATAGTTTTTGGGTACCACTGGTATTTATAAATTTACACTGACTGTTTTTGTATCCAGTTTTTTGCTGCCAGATATCTGCCGAACATCAGATTTTTTTCACCTATACCTTACTTTCAGTCAACTGACAACAATATTATTAATTATTATTATTAATAATATATTAAAAGTTAAATTTTTTCTTGTCACATTATCTCCCAACATTTTAACTGTACACCTGCTGCCTACAAACAGGTTTGAGTTGTGTGGTGTACAACAGACAGGTTAAGACCAGTTTTTGGGTGCCTGTAGTGTAAGTGTGAAAGTAAAATTTTGATTCTATAGTTCTGCACAGGGTGCAAAAATAAATTTGCAAATGTACTTCTGTGTACATGCAGCTTTGGGTAAATTAATGTAAACAGTATTGGTGGCTTCATACACAATCGTGTTAACCCATTCAGCCCTGACACACTACATCAGGAGATGGGTCGACCATGATAATTCAAGGGTAGTGCCAGATTAGCTTAGCGCCCCTCGGTGCCAAGCTAATCTGGCACTACCCTTGAATTATCATGGTCGATCCAGCTCTTGCAATGCAATGGTGCATTGTCGTTAGATGACGCCTCCAAAATTTCGGAAATACATGCGCCGGGCTGAATGAGTTAACCCATATCACACTGAGGCTAAAAGCTTCAAATTTGTACACTGCCATAATATGCAAGCTACATTAATCATTATAGTAATTACAGATAATATATATATTAGATCAATGGCTTTAGTTCAAGGGTGGTGCCAGAATAGCTTGGCACCTGTCAGCACCAAGCTAATCGGGCACTACCCTTGAATTATCATGGTCGATCCATCTCCTGCTGTAGTGCGTCAGGGCTGAATGGGTTAAGATATTCTGGCACGGCCCTTTAAACTATTTTAGTCAAACTTATTTCACACACTGATGTATTCCAAAAGATAAGATTTAATGCGTGTTAGATCGTAGAATATGCTGGGCACAGAATTTTCTGTACAACATGTATAGACTATACCCCATGAGCGGCTGCATCCAGAGTCTGTTTGCGCAAAGCTTGCAAATAACTTTGAATGCAAAAGATTTCAAGATGCATCTCTAAGAAGAAGACTGTCACCAACCTTGGTCCTAATTTATTGAAAATTTTCTTTTAGTCGTGACAACAGTGGTTTAGCTGCCACCCTCAAGAATTTGAAAATTACCCACAGGTTTCAACATGCTAAAATATATGTACTCCAAGCGCCATTAACCCATATCATACTGAGGCTAAAAGCTTCAAATTTGTACACTGCCATTATATGCAAGCTACATTATAGTACTTGCACTTACAAATATGGATTATATAGACCAATGGCTTACAAATATGGATATAGACCAATGGCTTTAGTTCATGGGTGGTGTCACAATAGCTTGGCGCCTAGAATCGCCAAGCTATTCTGGCACTAACCTTGAACTATTTTAGTCACACTTCTTTCACACACTGGTGTATTCCAAATGATAAGGGTTAAGACAAAACTAACACGTTGTTTATGTATAGACATCACCCTGTTCATGCTGAATGCTCAGTAGCCTGGTCTTGCAAGGCTTCTGATCTATCCATAGCTTAACTGATAAGAGTTTCAACATCTGTGATGAGGTTAGTGGCCACTGAAGCAAGAAGAGGATCAACTTTTTATCAGGTCATCTCCATCGTCTCCTGAAGGTAGTGGCTAAACCAGTGGATTTGTAGCCAACTACATTTTAAAATAAATGAGGACCAAGTTTGGTGATCACATTTTGTTCTGTGTTGTTTTGAAATGCATCTTCATCTTGCTCAAAGGTTAATTGCAAACAGAATATGAGGCAAGCTTTATACCCAAGGCTATACCCAGAAACCTAACCCTGTTTGTGTTTCCAGTTGTGCATGCAGCATTCCCACAGAAGGTTAGCAAACATTCTCATATTCCCACAGCTCCGCAGTCACTGAAATTAGTGAAATCCTGTAGACTTCCGCACGCTGAGGAACGTAAACATTGGAGAACTATGTTTAATATTGCTTATTATTTAGCAGCACATGCAGGATTTGAGTACTATGATTTGGTGTGTCAAGATTGATCTCCAGTTGCAGTTTAAAGTGATTAATGAAAATATGTGTGTGCTGGCCTGCGATTGTGGAAAATATATAGTGTGTGTGCTGGCTTGCGATTTTGGAATGTACGGCTGAAGCCATATAGTCCAAAATCACAGACCAGCACATATTTTCGAAACTGGTGCAATTGTATGTGGATGGTGTTCCCTGAAGTAGAATTATAAGTCCATCCCCCCCCCCCCTCCCCCACCCCGTCAGGAGTGATAGTGTAGTGACTGTGTAATCGCTTATGTTTTTTTTTTTTTGTTGTGTGTGTGTCAGATGTCTATGATTCAGCCTGCATTTGTCGCTCACACATCTTCTCTTCCAGTCTCTCAGCCGCCTTTCTTTGTGAGCTTGAGTGAAATGCCAGATCAGCCTTGGATGTTAGATGTCAGATGCACGTCAAACACACAAAGTCAGGTACAGTACAGTACTCGACCTTGTCAGCGAATAGGATGCTCATCGGTCATCGGTCATTGACGCATACAAATTTGAAATGACGCATTGCTCTGTCAGTGAGCCAGTCATATGACTTATTCATTTTTTAAACAATCACTGAGACCCGCAGTCCTCAATGAACAGAGTGCATCCTAGATTAGGGAGGCGGGAGGCCAGCTGCCAACAGTGATGGGTGACACTTGCCCCCTGTCTCGTAAACAATACTGCAAGCATTGGCCCTGACTAGGTACACGGTCCAATATGATGCAAAACGCCTTCCGCCTGTAAGAGGCAAACATCTTCATCAGTCCCCACGGCTGCATTAACTCTAGTCTAAAGTCTCCTTTGTTGGTCTCATTGAAGCTGATTTTGATCCTCGGAGTCGGTATGAGGGTGCGGCAGCGGACTGGTCTTGATGTCTGTAGCCAGGTTTTGTTTTTCACGCAGTTCAGCAATTCACGTATTCATAATAGACGTCTAGAAGCAAAGGAAATGGCTTAACTGTTGTCAGTGCTGCCGGTTCGTAATTTTTGCACAGATATGCGTATTTTTACATGATGTCCAAAATGTTGTAATGTAAGATGTTGCAATTGATGTACCAGTGGTCTCTCGTGCTCACACATATAACCTTCGTTCTTATTTCATGGTTACACAATCAGTAACTCAATCTTGCTTTGTTCGCGTCTTGTAGTTGAAGTCCACATCATATAAATATAACCTTCGTTCTTATTTCATGGTTACACAATCAGTAACTCAATCTTGCTTTGTTCGCGTCTTGTAGTTGAAGTCCACATCATGTAATTAGTTGTACACTGATAGTCCATAAGCTAGCAGGATCTACCGTGCACCCCCCCCCCTCCCCCCAGTACTCAATAAGATGGGTTTCAAAGTGTACCTTAGTATGTCATCCTGAGATGTTTAAGCCATGTTCCCCGAAAATCCTTAGGAACACACCAGAGATATAGCCAATGGCGCAAGGGTACCCCCATTCACGCTCTTTGCGGTTGCTAAAATGAGGTTGAGAAACATTTTCCTCTAAATAAATCAGAGTTCATTCGAAAAGCCCAAATCAGACACTATTATGTTAAGGCACACCTTCTGCATCCTCTGCAAAAAAACAGAATGAAAAAATATTGAATCTCTGGCTCACAGTGAAGGTATGTGTGCACCCAGTAAACAGCCATTTCCGCAAAAAAAGAAAAAAATAATGTATCAGATGCCTTCAGACATTTTTTATAGCACTGGCAGTCTATTTTCAGGCTTACATCATTAAAACAGGATGTCACAATTATTGTAAACTTAACTAGGCGATTCTATGATCACTGTGAGTGCCACAGTGGTTGATTTTGTATCCCTACCTCAAAGTTGTAAAAATAAACAAAATTAATTAGAAAAAATTACTAAATTTATTCCATTTCATTTTGACCTCTCCTTACCTATTAAGTTTCAATAATGTGAGCGTAAAGTGCAAGAAAATAAGGAAAGTCAGCATCCTTTACAGTAAATTCATGGTGAATGATAGCTTTTTCCCATTTAAAATTGCTGAATTGGGGAACATACGTTGTTTCTGATGCCCTCAAAAATTCTTTATACAACTGATAGGTCTTTCTTAGGTTATATTGGTTAGGATAGAGTACCACAGTTACTCCCAACCTGATTTTATGATGCTGTGATGCATTTAGGGGCCACAGTGGCTAAATCTGCTGCCCTACCCCCATTTTACCAGTACACAAAAAGAACGCAAAATAACCATAACAATTGCTTATGTCATACTCCTCTGTTTAAATATTTTTCTTGCCAGTTTTCATAACAAATTATGCATAATGAGCATAACAATTTGTGATCATTTCATTAATTTCAATGTGACCCATCAATTTAATTGTAACTATTTTTAAGTGGCTGGTCTTTTAGGTGATATTTTACCTAGCATAAGGCGGGTCTAGTAAGGTATCCCCTTTTCTTTTCCATTAATTTTATCTAGAAATGTGTAAATATGAATATGCATAAGTTTCATGGTTCCTAACAGCCTAAACAATGTTATCAAAATACTTAGTTTCCACATGTCCACCACGAGATCATCACTTCCACCTCCATTTTTTGCCTTCTTTTTCTGCAACGTTCAATTACTTAATGACCATCTTTAAATCTTATATTGTTCTGGCTGCCAATGAGTGAGCTGTCAAGAGGTCGGCAGCAGGAAAATGTTTCTCAACCTTATTTTAGCATCCACGAAGAGCATGAATGGGGTACCCTTGCGCCATCGGCTATATCTCTTGTGTGTTCCTAAGGATTTTCAGGGAACATGGCTTAAACATCTCAGGACATACTAAGGTACACTTTGAAACCCATCTTATTGAGTACTGGGGGGAGGGGGGGGGGGGGGTGCACGGTAAACTCTGCTAGCTTATGGACTATGACAACCACAATCTGTTCTTGCTTTGTTGTTTTCTAGGAGAGGGCGGAGGGTGGGGGTGTCTATCTGTGACAATTTGACAAAAATGTGTTGTGGTTGGTGTCCTGGATACTAAAGCTTGACTCAGTACTGCCAGAAAACTGGCTCTTGTTGCTGAGAACCATTGTGCTCTTCACTGTAGCACAGTAATTCAGTGCTTGCACACATGTTTACTGAAAAAAAGCATATTATATGTAATGGAAGTCATTGAAACGCAAACCTGATTACATTAGATTGCAAAATAGCAAAAACTAAATAAAAATCCGAAATTGCCAAATATACTTGCGTTTGGTATTTTATACACCAAGTATAACACCTATAGTTGGCTGAGTGATGAATGTAACCAGTGCAAGATTGAGTTTCTAAAGTCTGCAAGAGGCCTAGACGTTCAAAAGTCCTCACCACCTAAGGGTCGTTATGAGAATCTATGCATATTGCTCGAGATTTTATCTGATAGTGTTACTCAAACTGAGGAAGTAGATGCGGACTAAGTAACGATTATAATCCACATCTGCAAGAGGCACAGATCCTCATGAGTCGCCTCTGCCCGCGGGTTCATGAAAATCTACGCCTCTTGACTGGTTCCATTCATGCTCAGGTTTCTCAAATTGAGTCTGAAAACAGCCATGACTGTAACCAAATGGCAGGCAAGCACCGCGAAAACGTAAACAGTGAGAGAGTCTGCGGGCCAAGATGTGTTGACAAGTTTGACATCGAAAATGCCGAATTTTTTTTATTTTTTTTATTGACTTATGGATTTTCAAAATGACCTATTGATTTTATGTTCCTCCGGTCATATGACTTATTGACTGCAAAACTCAACCTAATCACTGCCTTGTGCTCCAGAACCATGCATTCTTCCTTTGTTCATTGCTAGGCAAATTTATTCATCACTACCTTTGAATATGATCATGTTTTTTTTTTGGTGGTAAAATGCACATTTCTGGGTTGGGCAGCTTTGTTGGTATATAGAAAAGTAGCCTATTTCCTGTGCTCCGAAATCTGTGCTGCTCTTGGTATGTCTATGCTTTGAGAGTGGTGACCTAGATGGGGAAATTGACCTTGCATTGTGACCTGGAAGTCAAAGCGAAGCTTCTTTTGTTTTTCAGACATTACTCCTAAATAAGAGTTATTCAGACTATATGTATTTACTAGTATTATGGCTTAGATTTTTCAATAAAACAATTTTTGGCTCACGTTAGAAGCAAAAGTGAGTCTGTGTTCTGGGCCAATGGTCGTCTGTCCGTCCGTCCGCCCGCCGTCGTCTGACAGCCCTCATCCATGGTAAACTTTAAGTTTGGCATTTTCTCAGAGACTGTTCTAGCCACAGTCTTCAAACTTGGCCGAAGGATACTTTGTGGCAAGATCTTTCTAAACATATCAATTTCAGTGACTTCTAATAAAGGACAAGGTCACAAGGGATCAGGAAATGGGTCAAAAATACTAAAATAGCTATATTTTGACATAATTTTTTTTTTCTCAAATATTATTGATGACTTTAAACCCTAACTTGGCACAGAGATACCTGATGGTAAGACCTTTCTATGCATACTAATTTGGTTGATCCCTTGGAAAGGTCAAGGGTCACAAGAGCTCAAGAAATACATGAAAAATTGCCATATTTTGACAAAAGATGTTTTTTTTTTCTCAAATACTATGCACGACTTCAAACCCAAACTTGGTACAGAGATACCTGATGGTAAGACCTATCTATGCATATTAATTTAGATGACCTTTTGGAAAGGTCAAGGGTTGCAATAGCTCAGGAAATAGGTAACAAAATACCTTTGACAAAAGACCTTTGACAAAAGACGTTTTTTCTCAAATGCTATTCGTAACTTTAAACCCAAACTTTGTACAGATATACCTGATGCTAAGACCTAACTATGTATACTAATTTGGATGAGCCCTCAAAAAGGTCAAGGGTCACAGGAGGTCGACAAATGTGTGTAAAATGCCAATGTTTGATAGAATTGAAGTTATTATAACAGTTCTGAAAAGTTTTCAATCCAATTTGGCACAAAGATAGCTGATGATGATAAGACCTTCCTATGTATACTAATTTAGTCAACTCATGGCAAAGGTCAAGGGTCTTGGGGGTTTGACAGATGTGTGAAAACTGATTAAATTTTGAGAAAACATGGATTTTGCTGGTGCAGAAGTTATCCCTTTACTTATTATCACACGTATGTATGTAGATCGGTCATACACGTGAGCCATAAGGACTTTGTCTTTCTTGTTTGGATATGCATTGCCTCTGCGCGACCTACACCATGAGATGCCCTTAGTTGCCTGATCCAGCGTTAAACCCTAATAACTAATCTTCGTGACCTGCAATGTGTATTTACAGGGAAAACCTTTAGCATGTTGGCCAATCCTTAACTCATTCGAGACGTGCCGCCTACGGATACGTGGCGAACCACCGCATATCCGTAGTCAGCACATCTCTAATGAGCTAAGGTCACATTATATACAGTTTTGCAGACCCTGTACATAGCAAGGGTTTGCAGGGAGATTAGGTGACTAGCAGACAAATGATACTGATGTCTTTGGATCAATGCACATGTTTTATGCAAGGGACTATGAGATATCACCATTTAAAAGAAGACAAAAGGGATAATAACAATTTTTGATAAATACATTAAAAAAAAAAAATCAGTTTGTAGGAGACAAGGCTGGTTAAAATGTTGAACCACTTCTTGAGTGAAATCCACATGCTCGAACCCTTTCTCCCTCCCCACCTCTACCCCCACATCTCCCTATCCACAACAGACACACTCATTATGTCCTTTTGTTTTGTCCTTTGTCAATGAAAAAACTCATAACAATGCATTCCGGTAATCATATAAATTAAGTACAAAAAATGTAACTGAACTATTACTGTAGTATTCATAAGAGGTGTGTACTCTTGAGTCATGGATGCTGGATGAAATAATCCTTTTCATCCCGATTCACCCACAGCTTGAAAAAATTTGACAGAAAGTTCAAGGGTGGTGCCAGAATAGCTTGGCGCCTCAGGCGCCAAGCTATTTTGGCATCACCCTTGAACTAAAATGGTTGATCTATCTCCTAATCTGTAATGTAACCTTCATGGGACAATAAGCAAGTTTTACAAAATCAGCCTCAGGGTGTAATTGGATTAGTGACAATTTATCAGCAGCAGCCGCACATGGAGCCAGTTGGTGCAGGACACATGTCGGCATGCCCTGCAATTTGTGCAACCAGGCGCAGGTAACCTTCACACACTGGTACACTTTTTTCACTCAGTATGATAGTAGGAATGAAACAGGGTGATTGCAGTCTAGCAGACCACCATGTTTTATTCATTCGGTCCTGACACACAAGAAGAAGAAAAGTAGATTGACCGACCAAGATAGTTCAAGGGCAGTACCAGAGTAGGGTGGCGCCTCCAAGAAGAAGTTTGATTGACCATGATAGTTAAATGACGGTGTCAGAACAGCTTGGCACCGCTCTACTTGCCACATTATTCTGGCACCACCCTTGCGCTATCATGGTCTATCTGTCCCTGGAAGGGTCATGTTGCCTTCAGAGGACAACTCCAAACTGGTGAGATTGTAATGACCTTAGTTAGTGCTCAAAGATTTAAATAATAATGTCTTTCAATGACCGCCACTGTACTTCTGCGAATGTTTTACTTTTTTAAAGCCTTATTATTGAAACTTTTTTCTTACTTTCTTTTTCTTTTTTGGTTGGTTTGTTTCTGTGTTACATGGAAGTCAGTTGAAACTTAACTTTTTGCTTCATGAGAGCAAAACATGAGTAAGTGTTATTGTTAGGATCATTAATATGACACACAGCTGTTAGGGAAACTGTGATGAAATGCTGTCCTTTTGACTCTCAGACCTACAAAGTAAGCTAATTGCTCACATTATTTATATCTTAGACGTCTGCAGTGCACCTCACATAAATCTGTAGGTATGGACCAACCCACGTAGCTCAATGGTAGTGTCTGATACGCTTGGCTCTTCTCTAGGCACCAAGCTGATAAACATTGTCAATCCAAATGATCATATTGTCTACTTGGAATGTCTAATGTCTGTGAGCTGTAGGAAATGGATTGGCCGTACTGATTCAGGGGTATTGCCCATCAGTTATTATGGCCAATCTGGCACCACCCTTGAGGTACAATGGCCTATGTGCTGTAAAGGATCCTTTGGCTATCAAGCATCTTGGTCGAGCGCGTAAAAAAGGGCAAAACTATTCAGACCGGATTGTCTGTGAATGCGGCGATGGTCACAGTGATAGAGATACCCAGTGAGCGAAGGTCCTCGGCCGCACAACGGCCGCGGTGGGCCCGCGCGCGGCCGTGCGCGAGCCCACTGCGGCCGTCGTGCGGCCGAAGACGTTTTGCCGGTTGCTGCAGGAGTAGGGACAAGTTGACTGTCGGACAAGTTGACTGCAATGCACTGCCATTGCTCGATAGGTCTACCGCAGCACGACATGTCGGCAGCTAACGCTAGAGCATCGTATAGGGGACTAAATTGATTCTGGCAATAAATGGCGCGAGCATGGTGGATGTGACAGACAATTTGATGTGGCAAGGCAGTGCGTCGCTCGTGTTCATTTTGGCGGAATAGTCCCGGCATGGAGATGCAGAATGAAAGAGACGTGCGCTAGAAATGAAACCACGGATGGCGGCTTTTGCAGAACGCGCATCATGGGAAGTGCATTGAATGGTAATTTTGAGTTTATATATATATTAAGCCCGGAGGACGACATCAAATTGTGGAGATATCCTCTGAGGTCTTTGATCTAGAGCCACCATGATAGTTCAAGGGTGATGTAAGAATCGGCTTGGCGCCTGGTGTTGCCAAGATATGACATCACTATCCTGTCATATGTCGTGTCATGGCTTTATGGGTTAATTTGTGACGTATGCACATGGACAGTTCACATAGATACTTTACAAACGGAAAGTTGGAATTTGAGCTTTTTTTTGTTGAATTTAGTAAGTTTTTTTCCGAAAAGAATTGACTGATTTACAAGTTCATGGGGTGGATCGACCATAGCCTAGTTGGAAACGGTGCCAGAACATTTAGTGCCATGCTAATGTAAGGGCAGTGCCAGAATAGCCTGTCCTCTTCAGGCATCAAGCTATTTTGGCACTGTCCTTGTACTATATAGATTTATAGGATTGTCTCCCATGTAAGGGCAGTGCCAGAATAGCCTCTTCAGGCATCAAGCTATTTTGGCACTGTCCTTGTACTATAGATTTATAGGATTGTCTCCCAAGTGATTAGTGGTTGAAAGAGGGGTTGTGCAATGTATGACTGGAAAACCCCCAAACCGATCAACGCTGGAAACCTTACTGAGTGGTGATGTGCGTTTTTGTGTGTGAAGATCAACATACTTGAGTACATTGATAGCGTTGTGTTTTCCTCACACGCCTTTCAATGGAATGCTGTGAGAAAGCGCCTCTAACAAGACACACTTGTTGTCTTCTTAGTGTCGCTACCGCAGCGGTAGCGAATCGAGAGAGAATGACAACCGGTGTTGCCCAATGCGCAAAGGCCGTTGGGCTGACGTCGGCCGCTGGTGTTGACCCGCGCACGGACGTGCTCGGGCCAACGGCGGCCCGATGACCTTTTCACATGCCTTTCTTTGGAATGCTGTGAGAACGCGCCTCTTCACGAGGTAGTCGCAGTGTTTGGATCACACACGCGTTGTGATGTGAGAGCACAAGTGCGTGGATTATCTTGCTTTGGCTGCACCAAGGCGGTCACCAGAGTTGTCGCTGATTGTTTCTTTTTCTTACCCAACCCAGACCATGGTATCTTGAGGGGAGGAACAGACTGATATATATATATATATATATATATATATATATATATATATATATATATATATATATATATATATCATATGCACTCCGGGTCTGTTGCACACTATTGTTTAGGGCCCCAGACTGGTCTCATCTGACTTTATAAAAACAAAGCCCATTCTGCAGCATGACCAGATGAATAGTGTTCAGTGCATTAACCCATTCAGCCCTGACGCACTACAGCAGGAGATGGGTTGACCATGATAATTCAAGGGTGATGCCAGATTAGCTTGGCACCTGTCGGCGCCAAGCTAATCTGGCACTACCCTTGAATTATCATGGTCGATCCATTTCCTGCAACAGGTGCATAGTCAGATGATGCCTCCAAAATTTGAGGAATACGTGCGTCGGGCTGAATGAGTTAACCCATTACATCCTGAGGTTGATTTAAAAAAAAAATTCATTTTTGTCCAATAAAGGCTGTATTACATATTAGGAGATAAATCAACCATGTTAGTTCAAGGGTGGTGCCAGAATTGGCACCTCAGGCGCCAAGCTATAGGGCTTGGGAAGCTGACGTCATCATGCTAATCATGGCGGCCATCTTGAGAGGATACGGGACTAATGCGATCATAGGGAAATCACTGTCAGGACAATGTCAGGAAAGTCCTGAGGTGCTATAGGCAATAACAGCAAGTCCTTGCCATCACCGTAGGAAACCGCTAACCAGAATCCGTTTTTGTTTGTTTCCAAAGAGAAAGAAACAAAAAAAAAAAACGTGTTGAAACACTACTTTGCTACTATCTGAAGACTATCCTATCTTAAGATGGTGGCTGACGCGGCGACGCTCCAGGGAATGCTGGGAACTTCCTGAGCCCTATTCTGGCACCACGCTTGAACTTTCATAGTCAGATTTCTTTCAAGCAATGTGTGTATCAGAATGAAAAGGGTTAATTACAGCCAGCTAATTTAACTCATTGCATCTTGGGGCTGAATTTTTCAAAATTTGCTTATGGTCCTATGTAGGCTACATTACAGATTAGGAGACAGAGCAACCATTTTAGTTCAAGGGTGGTATCAGAATAGCTAGGTGGCAGCATATTCTGGCACCACCCTTGAACTATCATAGTCAAATTTATTTCAGACCAGAAGTGTGTCAAGATGAAAAGGATGAACCCGTTTTGAGCACCCACCCTTATGTGAGATCATGTATAGCCACCTAAATGAGAGATGTATAGCCACCTAAATGAGAGATGTATAGCCACCTAAATGAGCGATGTATAGCCACATAAATGAGAGATTATAGCCACCTAAATGAGCGATCTATAGCCACCTAAATGAGAGATGTATAGCCACCTAAATGAGACATGTATAGCCACCTAAATGAGAGATGTATAGCCACGAGAGATGTTTAGCCACCTAAATGAGAGATGTATAGCCACCTAAATGAAAGATGTTTAGGCACCTAATGAGAGATGTATAGCCACCTAAGTTAGAGATGTACAGTGGAGTCCAGTTAACACGAACTCACTTTACATGAAATTCCGGTTAACACGAACCGTTTTTGCATTCCCGGCCGACGGCCGCCTTATTCTGTATTAAAATTTCACCTTATAACACGAAATGCTTAACATGAAATTTCGCTTTACACGAAGCTAGTTTCGGTTCCCAACCAGGGCATTTTCACTATTATTCACCTGTTTGACACGAACACAGATTCCATTCACCGAAAACCAATTCACATGTCGCTCTCGCGCTGTGGTGGTACAAATGACAGATCAGAGTGAACGCTAGTCTGTGATTGGCTGAATAGTCTTCGGCTTTTGTAATCCGTCTTTTCATTGGCTAGCATTTCTGAACTGTATTCATGTTGTATTTTCAGTTTCAGTATTCTGACTGGCAAAATGTGGTATTCTGAGACCAAAATTCGTTTAGGTGGCTATACAGTGGAGTCCGCTTAACACGAATTTCTGGGGACACGGAAAATCACTTCGTGTTAAACGTATTTCGTGTTAACCAATATGGCCTCAAAATTGATCACGGCCCTCAAGGAGACGTGTGCGTGAACGAGTACGAGGTTAAATAAAAGTGCACATTATCGACTTTATGTGCATACCTTCAGCTCGCTAGGAAATCAAAAGGAAACGTGTTCAGCTCGCGTATTTAATGTAAAATCCATCAGATAAAATCCATAGTAAGTTACAATCCATCAGGTAAAAGCAACATAGGCTGAAGTACAATCCCGCATCAGTAAAATTGTTGTGTTGGTACACGAATGATACAACCAGACCTGCCTACCTCAGATTTTCAGTTTCAGTATTCTGACTGGCAAAATGTGGTATTCTGAGACCAAAATTCGTATTTTCACTCTCGGCGAATCGACGTAAGTAGGAATTATGACAAGTGTACATGTAACTTAGTGAAGATGAAGTAATGTAATCACTGCATTTAAAAAAAGAAACTTTTTATTTTATTATTTGAAATTTAGAACTTTACATAATTCAATTGTGTAGGCTACACCAAGTCATTAAGAAAAGCAGCAATGATTGGTTCACTTACATTCTTACAATGTTAATAACTTACTGAACGTTCTGCTTAGTAAATCGTCTACCTTGGCCATATTAAAATAAACTAAGAACCAACAGTTTGTGTAATTTTAAATAAAAAATTTAATATTTTCATTGTTCTAAACATATAACATTTGATTATTAAAGTACTGATAACACATCTATTTTTAACAAAAAGTGAAATGGCTGACCTTTGGCGATCTTAGAATCAGGAAACATTGAAACATGGCTGTCATTCTGTCTGCTGTGGCAATTGGTAGGTTGCATTCAGCAATAAACTGCACCATGCATACTTCAGCATCTGTGACTTGCCGAGTGAATTCTTTTTTGCTATCCTATGAGCTGATGTGCTTTTTGAATAAAGTTGTAATGTTTGCGTCTTTGGAAGATTCTTCCACTGACGTTCGGCTGTTTTGTGATTTTGGCCGGCAACATGCCTCTCACAATCACTAAGTCCACTGTGATCACAACTAAAATATGACACATGCCAAGCAGTGGACGAACGTCGGCCCCTTTTTAGACTGCACAAGAAATTGCCACTCATCCGTGTATGAAGACAAGAATGTCTGCTGTCGTTTAAGGCTTCTTCTCCTTTAAAACCGACGTTGACGCTTCATCCATTTCATCGTCAGTTTCATGGGCTCTTATTTTCTTTCTTTTCTTGGCACCCGTGGCAGACATGGTTGAACTTAATGTAGTAATCTCTGACGGTGAAAAGTTTCAAATGTTTCTTACTTAAGTATGGCGCGCAGTATGGCGCCATGTGAAACACGAATCGTCTTAAAACCCAAAACGAACGTCTTATTACCCCCCCAAAAAAAAAAAAAGTGCCAAAATTCGTATTTTTTAAGACCTTTGCGTATTTTCGTATTCTAGGTCTAAAAACCGTAAAAATACGGAAAAATCCGTAACGGTAGGCAGGTCTGGTTGTATCATTCGTGTACCAACACAACAATGTTGCCACATTCCTTCTGCATCTGAAGATAAGTAGCAAATAATGTCTGTTTGTTTGTCTATTTTGACAAAGGGTATTTACCCGAAATATTAATAAATTGTGTTGTACCGTTTTTTCTAAGCGTGTTTCTTTCTCCGTTGGGTACTTCTTTGCATTTCACACGCTTGGCAGTCACCTTTTTGGTCTGGATTGCTTATTTCACCTAAATGATGTTTTTTACTGACAAGATTTCTCTTGTTAGGTCATCTGTCTTTTGAGACCACTTTTTTCTTGCTAAAAGGTGATTGCATGCTTAAAAAAGTTTCTGCTGTATGCATAACAAATTGAGAAAACTGGGGATTGTGTGCACGTCTGAGGGTCACTTTACATATTTTCAAGGTAGGTGAGGCAGTCAGAGGACCAGTGTTTTAAAAATAAATCTTCTGCCTTCTTTAGCATTTTGTACAGAGGCAGTATGCTGGAATTTGCTTAAAATCTCTTGATAGATGGCATCCTGTCTCGGAAGACAATGGAGTATATGCGCTTGCTGGGTCAGTCACTGGAGTGACCTCTCCAGGGCGCAAGCCTGGGCAAAGTGTATGGAGATCATGGGGTGCCCAGTCGTCAAGATCCCCCTCTCGGCCTCGCTGATGTATCCAAAGGAATGCAAAGCAGTACGTTTGGCACCAGTTTGGCTGCAGGAGCTGCCAGAACAGTGCGTGAATACAGGCAACTGTCTGCCTTCGGGGCTCCACTCCTGATTTGAAGGGTTTACTCCCCCACATTTGGCCGTTGGATCCAACCTGATCTCCTCCGTCCTCTAGCCGTTGGCTGTCAGAAACAGCTCATCCGCCTAGTGGTGCAATGTGAACACCATCCCCTCACGTGGTTTAGCCCACCAGCTGAGGTGGTTTGCCAGGGTGTGGCGCTTGGAGCCAACACTAGAGAGATTAAGGAGATGGATGAGGACCAGTGATGCCCGTCCGTCCTATGTAGGACGCAGCTGCCGAACAGCAAAGGTGCTACCTCTATCCAAAGCCCCCCCTACACCCCCTTGATAGATGAGAACTTAGAGAAGAGACATGTTTGGTGCTTTGGTTCATACCAGCCTTGACTCTTTTTGGCCTAGTTTGAGTTGCCAAGCAGATGGTGATTTGAGGTGTGTACCAATTTTGGCTGCGCTTGGATGTAGGGTTGGTACAGAATCATGTTGATGAGACGGGTGATGTCCTTTTTTTAGGGGGGGGGGGGGGGGGCGGGGGGGATTTTGTGCATGGCAAATGCAGTGTTGTTTAGGGATTGAAAATTAGGGTATGACTAAGGCTAAGGCATTTTAACAGATGGGACTACATGGGGAGGCTGACTGTGTGCTTTGACCTCAAGAGGCAGGGTGAGGTCAAACATCAAACATCCACTTGCTCTTTGTTTCGTTATTGGAGTTCTTCAATCAAGCTCTAGAAAATCATAATGTCCGTACAACAACTGTTCATATTTTTTACATTGTAATTTTAACTGGAAGCAGCCATAGCTGAGCTGTAACAGTGTAAGTGAACGCAAGTGAGAAGCAAACTAAAAGACACACTTGTAGTCTCCCTCGCTTCGCAACCGCAGCGGTAGCGAATCGAGCGAGTCAACCGGTGTGCCGGGATGGGTACTGTCCAGTGCGTAAAGGCCGTCGGGCCGATGACGGCCGTCGTATGCGCGGGCCAACGGCGGCTGACGTCGGTCCGACGGCCTTTGCGCATTGGGTGGCAGCATGCAGTGTTTTGTCTCAGCTATCAACACAGACCCTAACTGGTTACAGCTATTTCCCCGGCGAGCGCGCACCTTTTCCTGAAGCCCCGAGGGAACACGCTAACATTCCAAACACGTGTGCCCAGATGTTGCTAATTTGTGAAGTTCAAAGGAACAGAACATAAATTTGCTGCCTGTGAAGGCAGTGTATTATTGTGAAAAGCTAGATTGTCACTGTCATGAAAAGCTAGACAGTCATTGTCATGACGGAAACTCCCGTTTTTCACAAAATGAACAGACTGTCTTTAGCCTATGTTGCTGAGCAGATTGGTGGAACACACGCTTGTTAGAGTTATAATTAACCCATTCAGCCATGACGCATTGAGACAGATGTAGATGGATCATGATAGTTTAAGGCTGCTTCCAGATAAACAGTCATAAATCACACTCAAATACATACCAAAATGATTTATAATAAGGAATAATTTGTTGTACTTCGTTTGTTGTTTCGTTTCTTTTCAGTTTTTCTGTAATTTGTTTAAATTTTTTTTTAAAGAGCATTGATTTTACTTTCAAGTTCTCCTCCTGCTCTGTTGGATAGCGAGATTGATCTGCCCTGTAAAGGCAAAAGACATTTACCCGTTTAGCCCCAAGGTCCCATTTCTCAAAATTTGGAGGTGTTGCCTGACGACTAAGTACCATTGAGATGTAGGAGATGGATTGATCATGATACTTCAAGGGTAGTGCCAGATGAGCTTGGCGCCTTCAGGCACCAAGCTCACCTGGCACTACCCTTGAATTATCATGATCAATTCATCTCCTGCTGCAGGGTCCCGGGTGCTAAAAGTGTGAAGTCCATTTTCGTTAAAGTCGAGATCTTGATTGTAATGCATTGGGAATCTAGCTTTTTACAAAAATCGAATTTCTGTGTTTTGCAGAGCTCATCACGCAGGTCCTTGCTAGAAGCACATGTTCTCATGCATTCTGCGATTACAGTAGTGAGGATTCGTTTGCAGCAAACGACTTGAAACAACAAAGTAGTGCGAAACTATTGTTGATAACCAGCTTGTGCGCCATAAGCATAGACAACAAGCCAAACATCTTCAAGAGGCATAGATCCTCATCAGCCTAAAACATCTCCAAGAGGCATAGATCACTCTGAGCCCTCCACCTGGCTCATGAGGATCTATGCCTTTTGGAGATGACTGGAGTGTTTGTCTGTGCTTATGGTACAAGCTGGTTATCAACTATGGTTCCACTCTCGTTCATTGTTGGGAGTCATTTGTCACAAACGAAACCTCACTAAAAATTCAATTGAAGAGAAGGCTGTCTCCCTTGTTGTCTTTCTTTGAGAAAGTCTCTCGGCTTTGCCTCCCTAACTGTTTATAATTATACTGGTATAGTTCATGCCAAGGGGAGATCATATTCTGGGAGTTGGAAGTCACAGCAGCAAGTTTCAAGCGCATCCAAGCATTTTGGCACTAGCTGTATCCTGGGACTTTGCCAGAATACACTGTTCATGTAAAAATGGTTTATCTTCAGTTTACAGTACCCTTGCACTTGGCGTTGCTTGTGATTTGCAGATATTGCTCAGCAATATTCAGTTTATGCTGGAACGAAGAACTTGTTAGATATTTATTAACACATTCGATATGAGCTGCATATCCAGAGGCGGTATGTCTGGAATGAGTTAAGTTACTGGGCATTTTTATCATGGCTGTTGGTAGCGCTTTTTGTCAAGGTGATTCCAGCAGAACATTTGGCAGTCCCGAGCGTGGTTTGTCAAGGTCATTGCTGCAGGAATGGCATCTCTAGATGCATTTCACACAGCATTTCAACATTTCAAATAATGGCAGGAGAAACTCTCTAGAAAAAGCATTATCTCTTTGACTCTCATAGCTGAATACTTCCATTTGTTTGAATGGAAGTCATTTGATTTACTTCTAGGAGTTACAGGGTTAATGATACCTAATTATCATATTACACATTCACATTATCCGCTTGGAATTTGTATGCACGAATGATGCCCACAGTACATAAATGTTGGCATTTACTCAGTCTGGTTCTTTGAGGGCCTCATGCGAGGGAACAATGCGGGCTGAACTGTTGCCAGAATGGTGCCACATTGATTGCCACAAAGCAGTAATTACCGGTTCAGCACATGCAAGTACTATAAACAAGAGACTGCATTACTTGTGACAACAGCATTTGTATGTCAGGCAAGTCTTGGCACATGTGGCAGTAGTCGGGCGTTTCGTGTGGAATAACAGACTCTTGCTAAGGCTATTGTGGTGCTGGAAAACCACAACCGAAACCCTCCCATTGTTTTTGATTCTGCTTTTCTGAGTGGAAATAATTTTTAAAAAAACTGCAAAATACAATCAAACAAACCCAGTCCAAATAATGTGCGCTTGTGCATTCTTATTTTCTAAGCTTGCTTCACTGGAACAAGCTCATTGAAACATCACATCCCACCGCTGAACCAACTCTAAAACTACCCTTAACTTACATTCACACAAAAAGGGAAGAAGATAGCAAAAGCACGTCTTTTCTCTTGTGAGAAGGGGAAGGGAGGGTTAGCTTGCACCGGCACACTATCTCTCATCGTTGGCATTTATTTTTTCCGGCCGGACTGGGCTGGGCGTTGAAGTTTTCTGTGATAAGCAGCCCTACTTAGGGGGATCAGAAACGCGCTGTAGAGAGGTCATGTGGGTGCTTTACTGACATGTGGCGCGAGAGGTCTACCAACTTTGACGGTTATTGGGTAGTGCCAGATTCGCTCGGCGCCTGCCCCGAGCGAATCTGGCTCTACCCAATAACTAAGCAATAATTTGGCATTACCTCAGCCACCACTCGGAATTCGCAAATCAGTTTCGAGAAGCGCCGACCGCCAGACCAGGCGCCGCGAGCGAATCTGGCACTACCCAAGGTTTTGAGCTTTTGTGGTCGATCCATCTCCCGCCGATGGCATCCAGTCAGTGCAGCCATTAGAGGACTGGCGCCTTCCAACGTTTACCAATTCCTAACAGGTGGCTCAGAAAGACGGAGGAGATACAGGGTGGGAGTTGAGGCGCTGCTTCACATTATAAACTAAGCGTGTTCAGTGCTGGGTCCCAACCTTGGCCTCGACCCAACTTCGACCTGAGTGCCATATTATGCTAAACAAGATGGGATGAACCATAACCCAAAAAGTATGAGAGCTGCCCTCGCTGTCAATGGTCTCTACCTTTTGTCTTCGGACCTGATTCTGATGTTGAATTATCTCCTATTGAAAAAGTTTCGCAGATCTGCCAATGCGTCAGTGAGTTCTATAAGGGGCGCAGGACATACGCGTCATTGATTTGTCAAAAGTCATTTATCATGACGTAAGTTTTAGTTTTTACGTAATTTTATATTTTACGTGATATGAGTTTCACTTTCCCTTGGTAGGCTTGAGAAAATGGTGACAAAACTAGAACTTCACGGTACAATTTCAGTCTTTTTATAATTTGTGTGAAAGCAGGTGACTTTACCTAGCTACATGATATACTAAGTACACGGGTCACCTGCATGCTCTTCTGAAAGCCCCCACCCGGGTCTGCCCTGGGGGACTTGGGTGTGGTTAGGTATTTTTTAGTTCCCAGGGTCACCCTGGTCAGCCCCACAGGGTGGGGTTTTCTCTCTATTCTGGGGCATGTGTTTCTGTCTACCCTTTGTCCATTCACCTGTATTTGCCTTTTTTAAACTCTCCCTACTGTCTGCACTGCCTGTAGCTCTTGATATTGGATGTGTGTTGCTAAATGGTCTTAGCTTTATTTAGGCCCCATGTGTTAGGTTTATTTAATGTGTTTGACCGGCTGGCGACATACATTCAATGTTCTGTTTAGTTGGTTTTTTTTTTTTTCACAAGCAGTGCAGGCACGTCCTGAGAAAGCCTTGTTGCTGTCGGGACGTTAAGCAATGTACAATCAATCTTCTGAAAGCGCGTCGATGTGTTAGTGCGTGCGTGCGCGCGCGCTCCAAACATCTCCAAGAGGCATAGATCCTCATGCGCCTGGATGGCACATGATGATCTATTCCTCCTGGAGATGCGCATGTTTGTGTGTGTGTGTGTGTGTGTGTGTGTGTGTGTGTGCGCGTGTGAGAGAGAGAACAATGAACAATGAACCTTTATTTTCCAACGGTAGAAGTTATTGGTAACAGGACCAGTTTTCAAACTTGCCGTTGCTACATCTACTACATAAGTGACATAGACATGTAAACATACACATATCGCACACTGCTGCATGCATGCATTCGCTCAGAGAGAGAGAGAGAGAGAGAATCAATGAATGAATCAATGAATCTTTATTTTACAACGGTGAAGATATTAACACAGTCAGTTACTATGTCATTTTTCGTACCTGCCGTTGAGAGAGAGAGAGAGAGAGCCGCGCGCGCGCGAGAGAGAGAGAGAGAAAGAGAGAGCCGCGCGCGCGAGAGAGAATGACGTCATATTTAGAGTATTATGTCGGTGTCTGCCTGGTGACGGAGTTGCCTCTTTTACGTCACCGCCACTGTCTGACTTTATCTAGAAGTAAAGGTTTTTTAGTGTTTTAATTTTTTTCTGAAAAGAATTATTTTTACTACAGAAGTTGAAAGCTGGCAAACGAACTCATCCAATGTCTTTCTCCAAACTAGCTATATGCAAAAGTTCAAGTAAATATGACAAAACTTACGGACTGTAATCTGGGTCAACCGACTTCCTATAAACGGTTGTTTATGTCTTCAATGAGACATTCAATTACAATATGCTCGGAGGCTGTCTTAGCCACACACTTAAGAAAGTATTTCGCCAAGTTTCAAGCTTGTGTGTACAGAAGTATCTAAGATTCTCATGTTTACATACATAAGCACATACATACATACGCACATACGGCGCTTCGCTCCAAATGTACGTTCAGCAGCGAGGTTAGCATAACTAGACATGACGTAATTTTTATCTTGTAGCGCAGTTCAATTGTTAGAGGTTTAGCTTGCCCGCCTTTGAGATCATGAACATGCTATTAAATTCGCCCCATAAAGCCCACCGCGACCCATCCTAAAAAGTTCCTTCTATAAATAGATGGGACTTAAAAATAGTACGGTACATTAACTTTTCAGCTTGAATTACTACAAGTTCTCAGAATGGGTATAATAACGGTTATATTGATCAGTGATTAGCCATCCCATAGGCCTACAATTTTCACAAAAAGTAAGGGACGTCATAAATTCAGCTTGAATTACTAAAATGTCGGAAAACACCTTACATAATGTGCAAACTGCAGTCACCTTATTGGTCTGATTAATGTTTAAACGTTTTTGGACATTTTAATAATTCAGGCTAAAAGAAATAAATCCTTTATTTTTGTGAGCACTATAATTATGTCACACCAATGGTTTTTTTTTAATTGTATGCCACTGGGATGGCTAATCACTGATATACCTGTGACCCGATCCTGAGGACTTTTAGTTATTCAAGCTGAGAAGTTAATATACCTTACTATTTGTGAGTAGTGTATGTCACTTTGGCCGAGGTTGGGACCCAACAGTCGCCGCTTGATCTCGGATAACATTTTGGTGGTTTCTAAAATTTTGTTGTTATGTAGCTCTCATAGGTCCGTCCAACGATTTCGCAAGCAGCATCTAACTGCTTTACGAAGGGTGTTATCGTTGTAACATCATCATAATCTTACTTTTGTATACTTTTGTATTACTTCTCATACGCACAGTCAAATTTATTTATAAGTGGATATATATGTAGCAAGTTTCTTTTTTAAAAATAAGTTCCAGTCGTCTTTTTGTCTGTGTCAGTTTTGCTTATGTTATATATTATATCAACTTTCAAGCATAACATATCCTGATGAGCAAAAGAAATGCGACATGTTTGGAAATATCGGAAACACTTCAGTGTTTCCAATCATTCCAAAAATGTCGCATTTCTTTTGCTCGCCAGTATATTTGGTCTGTTGGAACTTTGCTATACATATTTTATATGTCACGTCACAACAGGTATCAGTTGATGCTACCTATTTGATTTGCATTAAACATTAGTGTTGGAATACCGTGAACAAGCCTCAAGAATGGATCGCTTGCTGACCACTGTTATCGGACATCACTTACCCGGCAGGTACCAGCCATAAGTAACTCCAGACGCAGCCGTTCCTCCCCGTTACTGGTACGGTCGCTGCATTATTAACGGACGGGGCTGATGGTTGAATTCCATAGTACATTTCATACCTCAAGAGATGCTGTAGATCGGCCATTATGTGATAGTTTAAGGATGGTGCCAGAGTAGCTTGGCGCCTACCGGCGCCAAGCTATTCTGGCACCGCCCTTGAACTATCGTGTCAGTTTGGTCCACTTAGTGTTATCAGTGCTAGACACCATGCTGTTCTGGCACCACTATTACCGATCCGTTTTCTGGTGTAGTGTATCACGACTGAACCATAGACAGAAGCAGTGATCATACATTAACTCTGTCGGGACGGTTTGCTTACGGATACGCGGCCAAATCCGCGTACACTCATTTGACACGTCTCGATGGAGTCAGTTTGAAACTTCTCGGTCGGACAAGCGGAATAATGAGCTCAGGTTCGGCCTTTGAATTGTCCGAGTATGGCTTCTGAGTTGTACGGCTTCTTTCCGGCTTTGGAGGGTAATCATGATTACCTCTGGTAGTACAGTAAGTAAGGCCTCTTGCAAATGGCCTATTTTTGCCACGTGCTATTAAACTATATGCGCTCATAAATGCAGCGTGTTCCGGAGTTGGCCACGCCGTCTTCCATTGTTGCTGTTGCAAAAATGTAACTTTCAGTGATGTAGATATAACCAGTGTTGTATCCACGGAAGGGTGGATTGGCGTTCTTGATCATTTTTTACAAGGTACAGATCAGTTCAGTCGAATCAAAAGCTATTCCTGTTAGCATGCTAGACAATGAAAAGCTCACAATCGCACGTTGAGGCAACGATTGGATCAGGATGGCGTGGGGTGAGGGTAAGAAGATGAAAACAATGAGACGATGGCGAATTAAACCCCTTCATTGCAGGAAGAAAATGTGAACACCACCCAACTGCGTGAGGCAAAGAACCTCATGAGTCCCCAGGGAATCATGATGTTCTTTGCTTCTTGCTTACCCTATTCATATCCGTGTTTGCATAGATTGGTGATAGGATTATTCAGTGTGGAGTGTGATCTGCTTGCTAGGCACAGGTTTGCGATTGCTGGCAGGGAAGGGGTAAAAACATGGGACTGTAGATTTTCGGTAGTACATTGCCGACTTGACGAAGCTGTGTCTGGTATTTCCGCTTTCTCCCACACTTCTGTTCCCTCGCCCCCCCCCCCCCCTTCCCCCTTGCCCGAAACACACACACACACACACACACACACACACACACACACACACACACACACACACACACACACACACACACACACACCACGCGTCTTACCAATTCAGGCACATAATCAACAAAATGACAGCTCAGGTTACGGTCAAGGTGCACCATTTAAAAGGCGTGTTACACGGTCCTTGGCCGTGAGTGGACCTTATGTCACAACCACAAGACTCTCTCTTTATTCTGGGGCCCTCTCCATTCCACTCGTTCTTCACCTCTTTCACTCCTTACGCCAGCTGCGTGAGCTGGATCAGTCGTGATAGCGCACGAATAGTGCCGGACAGTTTTTGCGGCGTCGAGCATTGAAACTGGCCTATCATTGCTAAGCAGGCATATTTAACCTGTTTAACTCCAAGGTCTCATTTCCTTAATTTCGAGGTGTGACCTGACCACTGCGTACTAGTTGCAGGAGTTGGATCGATCGACCATGATAATTGAGGGGTAGTGCCAGATTAGCTTGGCGCCTAATCATGGTTGGTCCATCTTCTATAGGGCGTCGGGGAAAATGGGTTAACATGTTGAGTCGAGCGGTAAGGTTGATAGGTCAGGGGATAGTATTATCGACCATGATAGTTCAAGGGCGGTGCTAGAATTGCTTGGCGCCGGTAGGCGCAATTCTGGCACCACCCTTGAACTATCATGGTCAATCAGCCTCCTGTCGTAGAGGCAGGAATAGATGGAGTAAAGTGTTCACAAACCAGATAGGTGAGGCTAGCGCTGGAAGAATTGTACACAAACCAAGGGGAATCACAGCGCTGGACAGACAACAGTTAGATCCCCTGCCCCCGCCTATCAGGCACCCAATCGCCAGCCCACAGAGAAATACGCAGGTATAGAACAAGACGATCATTTCCATCCTCAAAGAATGGATCAGGTCTCTTATATAACCCATGTCTTTCTCCGGAACTTAGGAAGTAGGCAGGAGAAACAGGGGGGGGGGGGGGGGGGGGGGGGGGGCAGGGGATCTAACTGTTTGTCTGTCCAGCGCTGTGATTCCCCTTGGTTTGTGTACAATTCTTCCAGCGCTAGCCTCACCTATCTGGTTTGTGAGTATCTATAACTCGAGGCAAATTTGTATCGTTACATTGTTGCGTAATGTTATGTGCATCTACTGTGGGAAATCAGGGTATTTACCCGACCACATATAGTAGCGCACCTTCATGTTTGTGTATTGTATGTTTCTCCTGCCTACTTCCTAAGTTGCGGAGAAAGACATGGGTTATATAAGAGACCTGATCCATTCGTTTGAGGATGGAAATGATCGTCTTGTTCTATACCTGCGTATTTCTCTGTGGGCTGGCGATTGGGTGCCTGATAGGCGGGGGCAGGGGATCTAACTGTTTGTCTGTCCAGCGCTGTGATTCCCCTTGGTTTGTGGAGTAAAGTGTTGACTTGCGGTAAATTGGAACGGAAGATGTGTATATTCTGTCCTCACTCTATTGGCCCTTGTCCACGGCACGATACTGTTTATACTGTCCACCGTCTGACTTGCTAGCGTGGCCATCTCCTCTCTCGGAGAAACAGCGATGTGATGTGGCATGGCCACACATAGTATTGTGATCCCCTGCTTCTGTCCAGACAGCATGACTGAACCGTACGTAATTATCTCTGTCAAAGGCCCAGTGGTGTATTTGTAAATGATACCCAAGATCATTGCTCAGGCTAGCAAGGTCTTGTGAGTCCCCGCCGCGTCCGACTACATTTCATAGCGAAAATGTAAACCCCTGTCAAAGAAGCAGTTGTGTACAGATAGATGGGCCCTGACAAGATTGCACGACTAAGTTTTATTGTAGATGAGTTTCTGTCTTAGAAAAAGACCGATGTAAATGTCAATGGGACATGCAGACCATCACCAGCTGCCGCAGGGGCTGACGAGCTATGCCCATGCTACCAAAGATCGGCCCTGTTTATAATCACGACGGAGCTCAGCCTTATGAGTATCTGTGTCCCAGCTTGCGTAGCAGACGGTCAAAGCCAAAGTCACAGGGTCAGTAGCTTGAAGTGGGCTGAGAGGGGTGAAAGGCTGCAGGGACATGAAGATACCGGTAAATGCGTCGTCAGGCAGACAGGTTACCTCCCGCTCTCCGGTTTCGATGTGTGTTGTAATGTATGACTTGGATCTTGCAAAATTGAGAATTTGGCTGTGGTTCACTTCCAGCTGTGTCGTTTGGTGGTTAGTGCGTTGTGTTTTTAGCAAAGTGTGGCATTACAAAGTGTTCGAAAACAAGAGGCAAGGCCTAAATATGGAAACCTGCAGAACTTTCTATTTTGGACAAACTAATATTCGGAACTGGTGCATCGTAAGATGAAGTGTAAAATTGCTGCCCTACTATAGTGGATGAATTAAGATATGGCGCTAGATCTTACTGTTCAGGACTGATACATTATTCATTGTAACATTTCATTATGTGTGTATTTGCTTAATCCAGACCAAAAGGGTGACCGCCAAGCGTGTAAAATGCAAGGAAATTCCCGAAAAAAAAACAAACAAAAAAACAACAACAAACAAACACGCATAGAAAGGACAAATACAGCACAGATGTGTTTCAAAGCATGTTTCTTGGGATTTTTTTTTTTGTGTTTGCTAAGTCTCAATGACTGATTTGCGCTGTGACAGTTAAGCATGCGAAGAAAGCACAGTCCACTCGGTGGATTTTAACATTAACCCTTTGGCTGTCGGTAGCGTGTTTGGTGGAGGTGATTCCTGCAGGAATCACCTCGACCAAACACGCTACCGACAGCCAAAGGGTTAGCACCCTTTTCACCCGATAATTACTGTCGCAATTGTTAGAGACGGTCTAGGCTGTAGAATCTGTTTTAAGACGAGCTAATCTGGCACCTTTGGACTGGCCGCACCGATCCATCGTCCGCTATTGTTGAGGTTCCCTTTGTACCGAACGACAACCGACAAGAACGAGAGCAAAATCACGGCTCATAGTCAGCATGGACCATAAAGCATATACAACACGCCAATCATCTCCAAGAGGCATAGATCCTCAGGAGCCTCCTCCCCTCCCCCCACCTGGCGAGGGGGGGGGGGGGCTCCTGAGGATCTATGCCTCTTGGAGATGTTTGGAGGGTTTTCTATGCGTATGGTACAAGCTGGTTGTCCGCCACTCCTTCGCTGTCGTTGGGTGTTGGGAGTCGTTTGTTGCAAACAAAACCTCACTATTACGCCAAACTCTTCGCTTTTCCTGGAACACAGAGCGTAAGGTCAGCTTGATTATCCTTGGCTGCATCACTTTCTTATGTGTTAGCGCACGTGTAGTTTAGTTGTTTTGTTGTTGTTGTTGTTGGTTGTTTTTGTTTTGTTTTTAAACCGCGGTTGTCTGTTTTCACTGGTGCAATTCATGACTTACAATACGGAGTTTGGACGAGACGGGATGTATTCCCCGGCAACTTATCGGTTTCTGACGGATGTGTTTGTTTTGCTACTACAGACATTTCCCAGCGATTTAGCCATTTTATCTGTCTAGGCCGTCAGGAGGAAATGAAATTGTTATGGTTGTGATTTCATATGATCTTTCCGGCTGGCCTCAGGGTCGGATCTTAGACTAGAGGAGGGAGGGTGGGCCGTGGGTTCCGCCACTCATCCCCACGCCTACCTCCTTGGCAAACACAGGCAAAGCCGGGTCGGGAAGTGAGATGTAGCGAAAGCTACATCGTTACTGCGGTACCGCAAGAAAGCGCAATTTTTTTTCCGGGCGCTCGATGTCTTGGATAGAAAGTCCTAACAAACAGTCGGAATCTCCCATAGCCGATCAGACAAGTGATCCCACCCCAGGGCGCACACTGGTTGTCTCCCTCAATTCGCTACCGCTGAACAGCGGTAGCTAATCGAGGGAGACAACCAGTGCTCCTCGTTGCCATCGTACCCGTTGTGGGCTGTCTTTATGCAACAGTCTAGGGCAGTTCGGGAAGTTCGGTCATATTGATCCGTAAATCATGTTTCTGTATCTCAACTGTGATATTCCGTGGTGGATAAAGACGCCAGCCAGCCACTGTGGAAGACGAACATCCGTCGATCTTCCCTCAGTCTGGGTTGGGGGTACGGTGGTGATGAATGTAAATTGAGGCTGGTAGATGTACGAGAGGTCATCATCGTCCAGCAGTCCGCAGGATCTTATAGAGATCTAGCTTTCTTTAGACGAACAGCGTTTCTTTAACCCACGAAGTACTAAGGTCGCAATTTCCAACTTTCCAAGTCGACCTCTGAGCATTGACCTCTGAGACAGATCAGCGGGATAGTTCAAGGGTGGTTCCAGAAAGGCTTAATTGGCGCCTGAAATTAACCGTGATGCTTGCATGTTGAATGGTTGTGTCAGAATGGCTCGGCGCCTTGAGGCGCCGAGCTAATCTGACACAACCCTTGAACTATCATGGTCGACCCCTACCTGCTTGTAGTGACGGTATCGGGGCTGTCTGGGTCAACGAGCGTCTGTGGATTTTCGTGCGTTCGCGTTTTGTGTTTCTTGCTGCTTTGATGGCCGGCTGTATAACGTTGATGAAGACATTCGTCAGTCAGTTGTTAGTGTCGTAAAAACGCAATCAAACATCGTGTTCCGAGGGCAGAAAATGCCCTGGCGAGGAAAACGCACCACTTAAGTTGCCGACGAACGTTATACATGCTAGAGGTATAGATCCTCATAAGACATAGCCCCCCCCCCCCACTCCCCCCCCCCCCTCCACTCACACCGCCGCCGCTCACGAAAGGCAAGAAAATATGTCTTTCGCTGGAATATTTTTGTTCTTCTTCTGTCAGAGAATCAATGGATGGCTGTATGGCATTTAGCTTGAGTTTTTTCTTGAAGAAGAGATGGTTTGGCACGTGCGGGTCAGTACATTTCCCGAGACGAATTGCTCATACAGACATGTTTTGTCTTCTGCTAAGTTTTCGTGGCAGGTTTGGGGAGATGAACCCAGTAAGCAGAAAACCTCGGGCCCTCGACGGCGGCAGTGGGCCCGCGCACGGCTGTGCGCGGGTCCACTGCGGCCGTCGTGGGCCCGAAGTCGTTTTGCTACTGGGGAATCGACCGTGTTTGATCAAGAGCAACACTTCCATGCTCGTGTTATGCCCTACTCTTGGACTATCATGGTCAGCACCGCAGTTGGCGCTCAACTAAAACTGAAAGTGACACTGTCTAGTTCTGTGGGTTTTCAATAGAGTGCCAGTCGGACGGAGAGAGAAAGAAAAAAAAAAAAGCTGATTTCCACTGCAACGGTAAAATTGGCCAAGTGCCACTTGGGGATACGCTTTTGATCTGAATTCGATGATAAAACAGCTCTTTGGCGGCAAGGTGGATGTTAGATAAACAGGTCTTACCTCAGTTGAGGTTTGCCGCCAGGAGTGCTGTAAGCTTGTTTCATTAACCCTTTCAGTTCCAGTGCAGCATGCTGTGTTTCTGAAATCTCTGTTAACTCCACAACCGTCCAGTTAACTTGGAATCAAAGTGGTGTCAGCTAGAGACAGATCTTCATGAGCCCCCGCAACTGCGGGGGCTCATGAAGATCTATGTCTCTAGCTCTTGGATTGCGCTCACAATTTTTTTAGTAGTGAAAAGGTTAACCCCGTATGTATGCAGTCACTGTAAGCAGTATCGGTGGCTGCATGTTCAAGGGGGTTGAATGGCGGGTGTTGAGGTGATGTTGGATCAAAGTCTCCACCAGGCATGAATAGACTTCTCTGATCGTTAGAACTGACAGGCCACCCGAAATTTAAACTCGATACATGCACTTGAAATTGAAAGAAATAAACTGACTGTGTGGACTGCACTTCTTTCCAGTTTTTCAGTCAATAATCGAAATGGTTGGTTGGTCGGTTGGTTGGTTGTTTATAATTTGCTTAGCTGTCAAGTTATTCGTATGATTTACAGCAACGTGTGTGGAAAGTCGTGAAAGCGATGTTGTCCCAGTCACTATTGAGTGAGTAATACAGGAGAATGAAGTGACCTGAATATACGATTAACAGTAAACTTCTGGCTAGCGGTGTCATCAGATCGTTTTCTTGTTATGACAGTATTAGATAAAGGCTGATAGTGAATTGCTCACTTGGTCCATTGATTTATCTCCGTTTTTTGGGTCGCGGCGCAGCAATGAAACCCCCACCCCCTCCAAAAATAATAATAATAAATAAATAAATAAATAAATAAATAAAATGAAATAAATAAAACGAAATAAATAAATAAAAATTAAAAATAACCAGAGCTAATTTCTCTATTCCATGCCGGAGTATGTGCCTGTATCGACCAGCATGTGCATCAAGATGTGTGATAGTATGTTATTTTGGACTTTCCGACTTAGGCTAAGAGCTGGAAGGTCCACAATCACAGACCAGTGTACAAGATGACGTGTGTGACCTAGATACTTGATCTCCGCTTGAGGCCCGAGAGCGGCAGAGTCCAGGATAACGGACCAGCATAAAACAAGATGAACGGTGGTTTTCTGTTAACATCTGTCATCTGTCTCATGTTTTAATCTCTTCACTGGCAATGGACGCAGATTTTGTTTCCAACATCTTCCGTAACCCATTTAGCCCCAACGCCCTACAGCAGGAGGTGGATCGACCATGATAATTCAAGGGTAGTGCCAGATTGGCTTGGCGCCTGAAGGCGCCAAGCCAATCTGGCACTACCCTTGAATTATCATGGTCAATCGATCTCCTGCAACTGGTACATAGGTGTTAGGTAACACCTACAAAATTTGAGACATGTGGCCATGGGGCTGAACTGACGGGTTCATTCGACGCCAAACGTGTCCAAGGCATCCAAGGAATGCGGGCTCAAAATGGTGGCACTGTCAGCAAGAGAGGCATTAGTCCATGTCAGCCCCCGCAACTTCGGGGGCTCGTGAAAATCTATGTCTCTTGCAGTTGGTTCATCGGCCGTGTCAATTTCACTATTTCTCGACAGTGAAAGGGTCAAATCCGTACGGTTAACGGCCCCAAGGCTGCATTTTCAAAATTATGGAACTGGCACTTTGGAAAAAAAAAAAAAAAAAAGAAGACTGTGTATCAGTTGCAGGAGATGGGTCAACCATGCGAATTCAAGGCTAGTGCCAGATTAACGTGGCGCCTGATGGCGCCAATCTAATCACTGAGGCACAAAGCCCTTGAATTCGCATGGCCGAGCCACCTTCTGCTGCAGTGCGTCGGTTCTAAATGGGTTAAGTTACCCCCGCCGAGCCTTGCTAAGCCTGGGGGAGCTATTGATTGGGCCTATCGGTTTGGGAGAACACATGCTTCGTCTGATCGGTGACTGAGGAAAAGCCGGTTGCTGAGTGAGTGAAAATTGCTAAGTTGCTGCCCTGAGTTGAGTCACCATGCCCTTTGTCAGCCCCGTCTCTCTGTAAGAGGTATAGACCCTGATAATCCAGGGTAGTCGCCACGCTCCTTACTGTCGTTGTTTTGCGTTATTTACGCGTACCGAGACGGAGAAGAAGGTATGTTTGTTGAAGTCTCCTGGAACGCAACGTGAATGTCAGGAATCCATCTTCCCTCCGTCTTCACTTCCCACTCCCGGTGAGGAAAAGACCTTCGGGCTGGCATGGGCCGCAGTTGTCCGCTGTTCCTGGGCCCGCTGTTGCCCTAAGTTCTTTCGCGTTTTTGTAACCTGAAACCCGCACTCGACTGTCTTCAGGCCGTGTTGCCGTGTTTTCGCAACCTTAGGGGACTGTAGGCAGGTTCTTGCTAGCAAAGGCATTGATTCTCATGAGGCCCTGCGAAGCAGGGCCTCATGAGAATCAACGCCTTTGCTAGGAGAAACCTTCTTCATTCATTCACGTTTCTGCGGCGCCGGAGACGCGGAGATAAGTCAAGGGGTGTTCCCAAAGCCGCCTGACGGAACTCGCTTGTGTTTTGGAACCGAGCTCTTACGAGATGTGAGGCATTACTGCCGTTCAGGAATCAAGCTTGCCTATCCGAGATGGTTCCTGTTCCCCAGGCTGGCATCACAGATGCTTGTAGTTTCGTCAGCCGTGGATGTTTTCTAGCGCTGATGCTAACTTGAACAAAGACTGACAACATGATATTACGTTGCTCAGTGAAAACAAGTGTACGCTGGTCAGGAATATTTGACTTCATGGTTCTAGGCAAGACTGTGTTTCTGCAATCTTCGCTTAAGTCAAAACCAAAACACCCTAGACGTCCCAGGAACATGGATTTAAAGTGGCATCAGCAAGAGGCATAGATCTTCACGAGCCCCCGCAACTGCGGGGGCTCATGAGGATCTATACCTCTTGCAGTTGGCTGGTGTTGATATTTTCTCGGCACTGAACGGGTTAAGGTCCAAAATCAGTAATCAGCACACAGTTCCGGTCTTTTACTGCCATATCATAACAATCGGTTTTAAGGAAATTTATTCAGGTGCGGTTGGGATAACTAAGTTGCGGCTTCTTGTTATTTCATCCTGCTAAAATTCATGGCACATCGTGTCAAGTGCCATCGTGTGAAGGCCATGTCACGGTTGGAACATAGCCCCCTACTGAATCGTGAGTCCACAGTTTTGGTGCATGGAATTATTGAATAACTGACCGGTTAGTCACCATCCAAATAATCAGTCATCCTTGATTTGTACGTTACTCTGTATAGATGTAATACAATCTGTGACGAGAGGTCTAGGTTCAAATCCAGCTGGGGTCAGTCAAAATTTCGTCAGATCCTGTTTAGTGGAAGCATGCACTTTCGTTGTGGACGGAAGACGCAAAGCCGCCTTAAACCCAGTACTACTGAAAAGATGCGTCGGGCCGATGTCGGCGACTGTGGCCGATGTCGGCCACTGTGGCCGATGTCGGCATGAGGACCTTTGCTTAATGGTTAATGTGTTCTGTTGTTGTTTTTTTGTTTGTTTGTCATTGTTTTTTTGTTTGTTTGTTTGTTTGTTTTTTGGGGGGTTGGTTGTTTTTTTGTTTTGTTTTGTTTGTTTTTTCGCCTGTACTCAGGCTGGCCGCTACTGATTTGATTAGTCCGGCATTCAGAAGCTATGATGACCTCAAATACTGCATTGACCAGCACGCTGTGTCCTGACCCGTGGTCAGAAAGAGCAGACATCAAAAGCATAAGTCAAGGGCAGCACAGTATATTTTGATGAAACCAATTTGCAGTTCTTTTCATGTCGTCCTGAGCCGTCGTCTTGGCCTGCAGGCCGCCTGGTGCGGCGGGGTTTGATATTCCGGAGGGAACATGTCGGATAACAGCGTGAGGCTGTTAGCGCGCTGTATTAGCAGTCACGCGCGTAAATTCTGATTGCCTCCTCCTTCCGTGTTCAGTAAGCAAAGGTCCTCGGGCCCACGACGGCCGCAGTAGGCCCGCGCACTGACGTTTTTTTTTGTAGAGATGTCAGAAGATGAACAGCGAGAGGCAGAGTTTTCAGTCTCGAGATGGCACGGTCTGCATGGCTGGCTGTGCCGTCGGTGATCCTGTGAAAAGTTGGAAGCGGCTGACTTGGGGAGTGTGGAGGGGGTGCATAAATATTGTGACAAGAACTCACAGCACCCGGCCCCTCGCAAACAGATAATGGTCTGATCTGGAATACTGGCACTGTTCGCCAAATACCCTGCTGGGGTGATTTCATTCACAGGCAAGACGACGTCCAGCTTGTATTGGGTCGAATATGGAAATAGGGGTTGTTTCCAGTTCAAAGGGTCCTTGGTGGAAGTATTTGTTTACTACCACAGCAGACCAGAAAGAGTATCCCCCCTCCCTTCCCGTATATCAAGTGTGATAATATATTATTAGAGGAATGTTGCTTTCGAAGCCTGACGGCTATGGAGTAGACAGCTGTTTTTTCTTTTTCTTTCTTTGTGGATTTTTTTTTGGTGGGTTTTTCTCCAGCGGGGGACTTCAGACTAGGATTGTTGAAAATTATTGCCATCTTTGCAGTTACCACTGTTATTTTTGTATTTATTTTTGACTAAGTGGTCATTTTGTTTTCTTTATTGTTGTCCCCCAATACATCTTCATCGATAAGAATCACACATTCTACAGTTAAACTCATAATCTACCACTAAAATAATCAATTTCATTCTTTTTTTTTTTTTTTGGTGAATGTCAGTGTTTTGTTGATATTTTCTGCAGGTATTCAGTATGACAAAGGCCTCCACGTGTATCTTGATAGACATATAAATATACACACAACGAGAGGTTAGTCTTCCTTAAGGCGCCAAGCTGTTCTGGGGAATTATAGTCAAATTAATTTCAAGCAGTAGTGTATCAGGATGAAAAGGGTTAGTCAGAGGCATACATATTCTCATGAGCCCCTGCAGCGGCATATGTAAGCCGCTTGCTCGAAAGAAGTTGCCTCACAGACATTCACAGTACGGCTACGAGGGCGCCTCGGAGCGATTGATCCAACAAAACGGTCCCCTTAGTCCTTACTGTAAAGGGTTGCAACCTGCTGTTACTATCTTTGGGATGATTCTGATTTAGGAATAGCACCTGTTTAGAGACTGCATTACTGCAGCCATTAATCCACTTGAACTATCATGGTGGATAATATAAGTCTCATACACAGCTACATAGTCATCAGAAGACAACTACTAAATTCAGCATTAGTGCTGATGTACTGACCCCCTTAACGCAGGAGATGGATAGACCATGCTAATTCAAGGGTAGTGCCAGATTAGCTTGGCACCATCAGTGCCAAGCTAATCTGGCACTACCCTTGAATTAGCATGGTCTATCCATCTCCTGCAATTGGTACATAGTCGTTAAGGTGGCACCTCCGCATAACAGCGGTCGTGGGGTTAAATAGGTTAACCTTTTTGTCTTGCGATAAGGCTTTTAGTCGCGATGATTCCTACAGGATAGTCAAAGGTGTTGGGTTGACTTCTGGGGCCATGAACTGATCAGTTGGTTGTTTTTCTACCCAGGATACACACTGTTGTACAAATGTTTACCGTGACTAGTAATGCCAAAGCTCTTCCACGTGCGTTCTGACAATCTGAACCGATTACACAGACACGATGTTGCCATTTGCCGCTTCCTTACGTTTCTGTAGCAAGTGCCACATACCCGCAAGATGCGAAGATCCTCATGAGCCCCCGCAGGATGCTCAACGAAACTTTGTGGATGTTCGTCAGGTAGAGGGTGTGCATTATATGACATTCAAAGGTGCCATTAACATAAAGGGCAACAGAAGCATTGTTGGTGCTGTGCTGTATGATGCAATGGAGAGTCTTGTTCGTGACGTGTTTTAAAGGGCAGCATATTACGTACATAGTGCACCAGTCACATACTGAAGGACTGCTGACCACCGTATTACGAGTACCGTAGATGTGCTGAAAATACGACAGCTCCCACCGGTTTCAGGTAGTGTGGTCTGAGATGAACAGTTGATTCTGTGTGAGTTATCATAAGGAATTCATTGCCTTCATTTGTACTTGTCATGCCAGGGGTGCCAGCTTTGTGGATGCTTGCCAGGAAGAAAAAGAAAAAGTAATTCACTGTATGGATTTTTTCTTTTTATTGACTCCTTGATTGCTACTGAGGATAGCATTCGGCATACACGCCTTTAACCCTTTTAGTTTCAGCGCCATGGGCGCATTTCCCGAATTTTGGAAGTGTTACTTAACGACTATGTACCACTTGCAGGAGGTGGATTGACCATAATAATTGAAGGGTAGTGCCAGATTAGCATGGCACCTGATTGACCATGATAATTGAAGGGTAGTGCCAGATTAGCATAGCGCCTGAAGGCGCCAAGCTAATCTGGCATTACCCTTCAATTATCATGGTCAGTCAATCTCCTGCTGTAGGGTGTTGGTGCTGAAAGTGTTAACACTGTATCGTGAGTAGTAGTCGGAAAGGGTGGGGGGGGGGGGGGGGGGGTGGAAGCAGGGGTAAATTAGCTCTGCCTTTGATTTAAAACATTTATGTCCTGAGAGTGAAGTTATCAGTTTTTGTAGGTATCCTTTGAGATATGCATCATAGTCCTGGGGACAGATCAACCATGATATGAGGCAGCCATTTTGAATTTTCCTTGCGAGTCTAAAAACCTGAAAAGTAAGAAACAAAATATTTCATAACGTAAATGATATAATCATTTATAACTGCGAAAAATTTGAGGTATTTTTATCAAAAACTTCACCTGAAATACAAAAAAATGGCATTACTTTTTGACTCACCCTCGTAGTTAAAGGATGGCGTCAGAATAGCTTGGCGCCTACAGGCACCGACACTACCCTTGAACTATCGTGGTCGATCCAGAATGTCAGGGTTTTATGGGATAACCAATAAATTTTATTGGGATTTACTGTACTCCTGCGATTGGAACAGGAGGTACAGTGCTTTTCTGCTACCTCAGCTTACATTTTCAAAATTGATTTAAATGTTTGACCCTGAAAACGGATGTGTGCTTGAAAATATTTTTGACTGTGAAATTTGACCATGCTTTTATGCTGAAACCTACACAATGGTTTGTGGTTACAATATCAAAAACTAAAGTGGATGTTTTGTGATACATCTATTTTACAGTATGGAGTGTTTACATTTGGTTTGATGTTTTTCTGTTTCAGAACCAGTCAAGGTCAGACCTCCATCTGTAGCCACCATCGGCGTCCATGAAATTGAGGGTCAGTACACTGGTAGGGTTGCAGGTACAGTAGACCCTGTTTTGAGCAACCTTTTGTAAACAGAAGTGGTCTTAACAGACAGAGCTATAGGTTCTCAAGGCAAAAAGTGTCACCTGTCTTTAAAGACCATCATTTCTAAGGTGGCTACAGCCACAGTCACATCTACAGCCAACTAAATGATGGTCTTTCATGATGGGTGATTGATCATTACGGTGGTTGCTCGAGACAGGTTTTCATGTACATGACAAACTGTGTGCTGTGTGATTTTGGACCTTATAGCTTGAAAGCATACAGTCAAAAATGACAGACCAGCACAGTTTTGGTTAACCCATTAAGCCCTGAGTCCCTACAGCAGGAGATTGATTGACCATGATAATTCAAGGGTAGTGCCAGATGAGCTTGGCGCCTTCCGGTGCCAAGCTCATCCGGCACTATCCTTGAATTATCATGGTCAATCCATCCCCTGCAACTGGAACATAGTCGTTAGGCAACACCTCCAAAATTTGAGAAATGGGACCTTGGGGCTAAAAGGGTTAAATATGTTTTAGTTGAAATTGTGGTGCCATTTTTGCATTTAAGGTGTATTTCTATACTGTCTTGCAGTAAATAATGTGGAATATAGTTTGAAAAGAACTGCATTTACATTAATCATTTTCGCAACAGATGCTTTTGTATGTTTCAACGTGTGTGCCATGGTAGAACCTGTTTTGAACAACTACATTTTTTTGTTGCAAGAACAAAAGTGATATTGAAAGGTAACTCTCTCAAGAGAAGTCTTGAAGGGCAAAAAGTGTCACCTGTCAATAAAGACCATCATTTAGGTGGCTGTCACCACCTAAATGATGGTCTTTAATGACAGGTGACACATTTTGCTGACACCACATAAAAGATGGTTTGTAATGACAGGTGAGATCATTCACAAGAGTGATTGCTCACAAGGGGCTCTGCTGTAGTACCTTTGTTTGGCTATCTTAGTTCTCACACTTATATTCCAATATCAAGCACTGAAATTGATAAACACAGGTGTGAGAAACATTTCTGAAACTTTGCATTGCAGAAGAAAGACGTGGCATTACCCAGGTAGAGCTCCATAAGAAGGAAGGATGTGGCCTCGGACTGACAGTGTCAGGTATAGTATATATATTTGAAAATGCCAGATGCCTCTTCTTCTCCTTCCCCTGGGGAATCTGGTTTGCTTGAACATTTTGCACTCAGTGTTGACAAGTCAGGGACTTATCTGGGTTAACTCTTTGGCAGTCGGTAGCGCTTTTGGTCACGGTGATTCCTGTCGGAATCACCGTGACAAAAAGCACTACCGACTGCCAAAGAGTTAAAAGATTAAAACCATTTACTGCTCAGAAATGGTGGACATAATTCAGCTGCTAGGGACGTAGATCATCGTGATCCCCGCCGCTGTGGGGGCTCATGAGGATCTGTGCCTCTTGCTGACACCAGTCAATATATCTATGTTTCTTTGACAGCTTGGGCTCTTCGACGTTAACCCTTATCATTCGGGATATACCAGTGGGTGAAATAAGTTTGACTAAGATAGTTCAAGGGTAGTGCCAGAATAGCTTGGCGCCTCTAGGCGCCAAGCTATTCTGGCACCACCCTTGAACTAAAGCCATTGGTCTATATCCTTATCTGTAAGTACTATAATGTAGTTTGCATATTATGGCAGTGTACAAATTTTGAAGCTTTAGCCTCAGTATGATGTGGGTTATGAAAGATTTCAGAAACACTGAGTGTGACTTCTGGTTTCCATTGTGGGACTTTTTGCAAGGATCACATGAAAACTCAGGAGAACGTGACCAACCTAAACAAAACAATTTTTATATTTTTATTTTTTTAAAAGCTTAAGGACGTGTCTGTTGGCTTGTTCCTTCGTTTATGGTTATTTTATCACATTTTGGAGATAAATTGTATGAGTTCCGTCCGGTCCTGAATGTAGCTACGGTGATATCCCAAATTGCACAGGCCCTTGGTAGCTTTTTGTGAATGAGAGTTGCAATCATGTATAATAGCTTCCCTTTTCCCAGCACATGCACCATCTATGCAGCTGGAGTTGACATTATCATTTTACCTTTGACATTTATACCTGACAGCAAGGTGTTGCACGCTGTGTGCAGGTGGTTCCGACAAGGGATGCAGGCCACAGGTGTCAAATCTACGGGCGGGCAGCATCGCGCAGCGGTAAGTACCCGATAGGCAACAGGACATCAGGCCGATGTCGGTTGCCGTTGGCCCACGCTGTGCGCTGGCCAACAGTGACTGACATCAGCCCAAGGATCTGTTGCATACTAGTAGTACTCCTTTTCTTACAGGTATAGTCTCAGCTGGGGCCTTGAGTGAATCCATTCTACCCTGCAGCATCAGAAGAAGGTGTTTATCGAATCTGATACTTGAACTGATTGTTTAAGGGTGATGCCAGAATTGATTATTGCCTCTATTAATCAACCATGATTGTTGAAGGGTGGTGCCAGCTGTGCACAGTGTCAGGTATTGATTAACCACAATTGTTTAACCCATATCATACTGAGACTAAAAGCTTCAAATTTGCACACTGCCATATGCAAGCTACATTATAGTACTTACAGGTAAGGATATAGACCAATGGCTTTAGTTCAAGGGTAGTGCCAGAATAGTTTGGCGCCTAGAGGCGCCAAGCTATTCTGGCACTACTCTTGAACTATTTTGGTCAAACTTATTTCACACACTGGTGTAATCCGAATGATAAGGGTTAAGGGTGGTGCAGAAGAGCTTTGTGCCTCTATTGATTGATCTATCAAGCTCCATCTGCAAGAGGCAGATATTCTCATCACCCCAACAGCAGCAGCAGGGGCTCATGAGAATCTATGCCCAGTTTGATGTACTGATCCGGTTTAGCCCATTTAACAACATGGCCACATTTCCCAAATTTTGGAGGTGTCACCGAACAACTATGTACCAGATGGAGGAGATAGATTGACCCTGATGATTCAAGGGTGATGCCAGATTAGCTTGGCGCCATCAGGTATCATGGTCGATCCATTTCCTGCTGTAGTGCGTCAGGGCTAAATGGGATAAGTGTACAACGGTTACAGAGATGAATGGATCGGTGACTATGGTGATCCGTTCAAACTGTATCATGCTGTTTAGATGTCCTCGCTGTCAGGGGCATGATCTACTTACTTTAACCCATGTAGCCCCAACACATTTCAGTAGGCGATGGATCGACCATGATAACTCAAGGGTAGTGCCAGATTAGCTTGGCACCTGAAGGCGCCAAGCTAATCTGGCACTATCCTTGAATTATCATGGTCGATACATCTCCTGCCGTTTGGTGACACATCCAAATTCTGGAAATGTGGCTGTGCGGTTAAATGAGTTAACTGGATTCTGATATTGATCTTCCCAACCCATGCTTAAATAGTTGTTTTTTTGTGTGTTATTTTAACAGATCGGATGCCCTGCTGGTGGGCGATTTTATCTTGTCTGTGAACGGGATTCGAACCACAAGCTTAAAGCACGATGAGATCATCAATCTCCTGAAAAACGCTGGCGAGAAGGTCACCCTGGAAATTGAATATGAAATGCCTGAACCTAGTGAGTATTGTAATGTACAACTACACAACATTTTGTGTTTTGTTTTATTCTGCAGTTTCAAATGCTCCCATTTATATTTTGGTTGAAGTGAACTTACCAGAATTAGGTCTTGCAGTGTGCATGTTTGCATATAAGCACACAACTGTTTGTGTGTAATGTAGCAGAGCCTGTTTTGGTGACACAGTTGATGTAAAAAGATGACTTCCTTCTAATTCTGTGTAGCATCAGCATCAGGCAGTATACAGACGCGGCAATGGGAGGTGACGTTGGACAAGGAAGGGCCGGGTTATGGTTTCACACTGCGTGGGGGAATGAAAGTGGACAACATGCGAGCACACCCTCTCACCGTTGTGGCCATCCGACCGGGAAGCTCAGCAGACCGTGACGGGCAGTTGAAAGTAAGAGTACACTGTGTTGTGATTGGGTGGTTGTTTTGTTGGATACATTTTTGACTTGATGATAGATCTTACATTTTGGAGATGGATCCTAACCCTGTTTGTCAGTAGTGCTTTTAATTGCGATGATTCCTGCAGGAATCATCGTGATTAAAAGGGCTACTGACAGACAAAGGGCTATTAGGGTAGTGCCCATTGAGCTTGAAAAATCATGAAGTGTTACATTAAGCAGGCATTACCCTTGATTTTACATGGCTAAGTGACGGCTTCTCATATCTTTTAAACCCTCGAGTGCTATTGAGAATACTATTCAGCAGAAGACACATACATGTAATTTCATTGCTACTGATGACACCGTTACTTGGAAACGACGCATAATTAGCCGTCTTTTCCACCGAGTGGTATTGTCTGTAGCATTGAAGGAGCGCTTAACAGATGATAGTCTTGTTTCACGTATGTTGTAATTCGCATTACCATTTACACTTTTATGAATAAGAAATATTTGACACTTTTTATGACTTGTTTGTTTTATCCAAAAACCTGTACTGTCTCCCTATCCCCTTCAATGTCTTTTAACCCAAAGGTTGAATTTCCAACTTTTTGGAGGTGTCACTTCACAAATATGAACCAGTTCCTGGAGATGGATCAACCATGATAATTCAAGGGTAGAGCCAGTTAGCTTGGCGCCTGCAGGCGCCAAGCTAACTGGCTCTACCCTTGAATTATCATGGTTGATCCATCTCCTGCTGAAGGGCGTCGGGGCTGAATGGGTTAATGCACAATTATGTCTTTGAAAGCAGGGTGAATTCAGCACAGAGATCCCATCAATCCAAACACCATAGAGATGAATAGGGTCGGCAAGAGGGAACAAACCTAGTGAGATTCTTTACCTCTTCCAGGTGGGTGGTGTTAGCATTTTTCTGTGTGAAGGGGTTAGTATGGTTGTCGAGGACAGTTCGTCAGATGGGCGGGTTCTGAAGCAAAATTAGTTCTGATTATGCAATGTTTTCGTGCAGGCTGGGGACCGTGTGGTTCAGGTGAACGGCTACAAGGTGTCGCATCTGACGCTGGCGGAGATGTGGTCGTTGTTACAGCAGTGTGGTCATCAGACAACTTTCACCATTGCTTATGACGTTGCTGTTATGGGTAGGTTCTTTGTTTTCATTGTCTTGTTCCTTTTCCACAGCATGTATTAACCGTTTGCGTGTCGGTCACGGTTTGTGTCACGAAGATTCCTGTAGGAATCATCATGACAAAAAACGTTGCCGACGAGCAAATGGTTAAGTACGCAGTGGTGCAGAATGTTCATTGTTCAGTGGATTTCTATTGACAATGTGTGCATGTATGGGAAAAAAAGGAAAAACTTCAAAGTGATTAATCAGGCATGGGAATTGTCTGCCTAAAGGCAAATTTCCGCCGAAATGATATTGCTCAGCCGCCGAAAAAAAAAAATTGGGGTGCAAAAAGTAACTGAGCACCGGTCAATTATACACTGCGAGGCATTTGTTCAAGTGATATGCCGCCCGCTAGAGTTACGCGTCGCCTATTGTGGCTGTATCGCAGTCGTTACTTTACCATGCAACTGAGAAAGTGCAGAACACAGCTGAGAAAATCCTTGCAGAGGGTCAGCAGAAGGAAAACAGCAGTAAAAAACGACATGCGTCCAGTGTTCTAGAGACCCCTGACATTGAAGTTCTGCAGCCTACCCCTAAGAAAAAGCAGATAACCCTGGGATCATTCTTTCTGAAAAAGCTGTAATGTCAAGATCCACTTATGTGTGTACAGTGTACATATGTTATCTCTCTTCTGAAGTAATGAAAAACATTTTGGATTATTGGGAGTGTACATTGTCCCCTTGACTCATTTTCTTCAGTTTCTTCAACAAGACATTTTACATCACTCCCCCCAATGTTTATAGTTACCACTGGAGCCGTGATGAGCCACTAGCATATTGACCTCGTCCACCTGTCATCTGGCTCACAATGGCAGGTGTCTCCCGTTTTACGGTTGTCTTCGGGCGGTCTGCTGACGCTGTGGACAGTGCCGTTGAAGGTGTCCTGTTGCATGACAGATGTAGCATCGACGGGCTTCCCCTGGCTGGCTCCGTGCTGTGTCCTCTGCTTGGTGACGGCGTGTAAGGCCCTCCAGCTGAGCTGTGAGCTGAGCGATCTGCTGCTGCTGAGACTTTAGGATGTCGAGGAGCTCACTATGGGTCTGTTTCTCCTCCAGACGTGGACGCAGTGCCGCTGGGGTACCCATCCACTGGACGGCTTTATCACGGAGATCAAAGAACGTCGGTGTAGGGACCTCCTCATTCAGCCGTCGCAGCTCTCTCCTTAGAGTGACATCTGCAACTGCTTCCGCAAGCCTCTCTTTCAAAATAATGTCCTTGCGCTTGGAAAAAGCAGAGTCTTTTTCTATACCTTGAATCTTGTCCGCCAGAACAGCAAGATTGTGTGAGCATGTCAGCAGATCCTCCCTGTCCTGTCGATAGGAGTAGAACTGCAACTGTAATCTGGGAAGTGATGCGCCATCACCAAAAACTTTCTCCAGGATGGACAGGATCTATCCCCCGAGAGGCTGATGCCACCTCTGCCCACGATCTCCCGTCTCGCCTTGCCGCCAAGGTGTTCCAGAATGAAGGCTGATCTGTCGGTGCCCTCAATCCTGCGCGAACTGATAGCAGCATGGATGTCGTCCAGCCAGTCCTGCACAGTGATGTCGCCTGCATCGCGTGACCTGTCACAGAAGCGCGCGATCCTCGCTTGGTCAGAAAGGACGAAAGCGCTCGGCCGTGCTGTCCTGCCTGACACTGACAGTTGGCCCCGGTCTGCATCCAGCTGTGCCTGAAGTTCGGCCACCTTCCGCTGGAGGTCCTCAACTGGTGTTGTGTCCACCTTCCGATCCTCCAGGCTGATGGGGGTTGCGGCACTTCTGACACCAGATGTAACAAGCAGGAAGTCGCAGTAAGGGTTCCTTTCATTTATTAAGCAAACCCCCACCAGCGGTCAGGTGCAGCATGTCACTAGCAGGGGAGTCTGTAACATAGTGAACTGAACTCAGTGTCTGATTTGTACTCACCATCAATATATTTCACAGCAATCTGTACTCACTATACTGTATCCAACATTGGCTTGCCACCGGTTGTACTCTTGACCTGACTGCTGGTGGGGGTTTGCTTAATAAATGAAAGGAACCCTTACTGCGACTTCCTGCTTGTTACATACCTTTTAGAGAAAAATACGTTTTTTGTAAGGGGACAGAACTTGTTTAAAACTATGAAAGTACAAATTATTTGCTGTGGTGTCTCTTGCTTATATACAACAGAAAAAATGATGGGTTCATTGTTTATGTGACCCAAATTCCTGATTACATGTTCATATACGTTTGCGATGTCACATGATAATATCATGAATGCATACGACGATGTTTATTTCTTCAAAAACATTACCGATGACATGACATAGTGGGAGTGTCTACTACTTTGCTCAATTCTAGCCTAAGAACCCGTTGTGTTACCACACAACCCCGGAGGCACTCGGGGAACCCCCAGAGGGGCCGAGAGTTGTCTCCCGCTCCTGCCCCAACCGGTACTGAGTCACGTGTGACTAGCCAGTTAGCTACTTAGGCTCGTGACCGTTGGACGTGTCGCTCTAGCCTCTCGTTCTTGGTTTTCTCGGCTACCGGTGGACTCTACCCTTCACTGCGTTCTTCGTCTTGCGGCTTCCTTGTCGGCCTTGCTCCCTCTGTCTGCTTCTTGGTGGACTCTACGTTTAGCGGACCGGTTCTTCGCCCGGTCGGCTACGTGGCTGGCATATACGTTTCTTCCCCCGTTCCCGCTCCGGCGGAGAGGTAACGTAGTTAGGTGGGCCCTCGGCCGGTTGCCGGGCTGGGTACCGTGCTGAGCTGCTAATGAGCTGCTGTTTTATCTGCGTTGTTGGCTGGGGGAATTTTCTGTTTCGTGGGGACTCTTAGCTTGGCGGGGCCCTGGTGCCGCCGCCATTTCCCCCTGTTTGGCGGAGTGGGTGATAAGTGCTCACTTCAGACCTGTTTTTGGTAGCATGCTTGTACTTGTGTATCTTACGGCGCTCACGTTTCTTAGCTTGACGGGGGCCCCTCGTGCTCCCGCGCTATCGCTAGTTAGCGGCGCCTGACTCTTGGCTTTAGCTTGTCGGCCCCAGTTTCGCTGTGACTATGTACTTGCATGAGTTCCCCACTCCAACGCGACTTTACGAGTACTTCGGAAGTCCCCGGGCGCTTTCGGAGATAGTCTTGGTATTATTGTTGTTGTTGGTTGTAAACCCGCCTTCAGCAGGACAGGTTCCAGGGGACGCACACACGTGCCTCCAGGTGTTTTGTATGTTGCAGTGCCCTCCTGATGTCCTGCACACAGTGTGGAGGATTCCAGTGGCCTTCGGATTCACACAAGGTCTGTCTACCGTGTGCCGGATGTACCTCCGAACGTTCGTGTGATGTTTGCGCCTCCTGGCTTGAGCTGGTCTGGTCACAACTCTGGAAGTTTTACCGACGCGAACGCCCGGCAACGGCGAGTGGTTCCAGGCCTGTTGACGTACCTGATGTGATTCCCGGTACACCGACCACTCGAGCCCCCGAAGACCTTGTTGAGAGATCGCCACGCCGGACGCAGCAGATTAGTACGCGGAGTGGGATGATCGATGCGGTCGTTCCCAGGAGGGAACGCACCTGGACAAAGCCGTATTTCAGGCAGAGAACCCACCTCGATACAGAGCCCGGTTCGGATAGACGTGATTCGCGTCGTACATGGTCCACTTACGATCCCCGCTCGTCTCCATGGAAGCCCGCTGGCTCCTACGTGGAGTCACCTCGCCGGCAGTGAGCCCACCTCGATACAGAGCCCGGTTCGCGGAGACATTCATGCACGCATACTCTATCTCGGCACCAATTGGAATCCTCTGTGCGCTCAAGATCGGATCGCCGCTCTCGCTCTCCTACTTGCGAGCACAAGAGGGACCATACGTCACATCGCTCCAGGGACCCTGTACCTGTCCGCTCCACAGCGTCGGCTCGCTCGTCCTTCTCCACTGCCCGCCAGGAATTTCGTTCATCCCGCCCCTTCTCCCCTCACCCGGCCCGTCTTCCCCCTCCTCGGACCCGTCGGACTCGTTCGCATTCTCGCAGTCGCTCTCCCCGTCCTGGTCGCCTGCCCCGCGGCGCTAGGTTGCCACTTCGTCGGATCGCTCCTCGCTCTCTGACCCGTCCTTCGGCTTCCGCTCTTGTCTCCCACGTTCGTCGAGACCGCCTCTCTCGGAGCCCCCAGCACCGACGGACTTCTCCGGCCCCCCGCGTGCAGGATGACGAGACGTTGAGCCTTCTTCCCGACGACTCCATTTCGACGCTGCTAGGAGGACTCAGCCGTTCGCCTTCGCCTCACTCGTCTTCGTCGGACTCCTCAGCGTCCCAGAGATTGCCTTCTTCCTCCCGGATGGAAACTCTTCTTGCGCTCGACGAGGTAGCACGTCTTATCGCCGCCACTCTTCCTCCTGAGGACTGTCCGCCTTCCCCCCCGCTCAAGAGGAAGGTTTCCGCGTTCGTGGATGCTGGTAAGCAAGTGAAGCGGTTCAAGTCCCTTCCGCAGCCCCCCAGCTTTCGTGACCTCCATGAAGCTTTCTCCGCTCATCTGCTGTCTGGCGCTAGGAACCGCGATTTCTTCACTGACCGCAAGTGGCCCCCTGGACTTGACATCGCTTTCAGGCAAACTTGGTACTCCGGACATTCCCAGGCCTTCCACTGCCCTTTGCCTCCCGTCGACGCCGCCGCGGTAGTTCAAGCAGGTGGCACTTCGTTGCTGAAGCGTGCTCTTCCGATCGGCCTGGACAAGACAGCTAGCCTGGTAAGGAACACGCTGGCCTGCGCGGGATTCCTGGAACTTCTGACAGAGGCTTTCATCCGTCGGATCGAGGATTCTTGGCGCCCCTCCTTGACTCCTCTCCTGGAGATCTTCTCGTCATGGCAGAAGCGGCCAACCGTGCGGCTTACCATTCCTCGGTCAGCGCTATGGCGGCGGCTGCTAATTGTGACTTGTTGCGCAATGATGCTGTGTTGCAGTCTTGCCGCGGGATGCCACCGGACTTGAGGATGCAACTTCGTCGTGGCCCTCTCGGGGGCCCTCTGCTCTTCGGTAATACCTGGCAGTCGGTTAAGGACTCCAACTCGGACCGCTGGCCTCGCAAGTCTACTCTCCAGTGCTTTCCTTCAACCCGCAAGGCCCTGGGTCGCCCCCTGCGGACCGCCAGACCCTTTGCCTCCTCCTCGGCCGCTCAGCTGCAGGCCTTTCGTCGCCGTCGCCCAGCTTTCGGATACCCCGGCCAGGTTAGTGCCCCCACCCCTGCCTTGCCCCGTCCCGCCCTGGGCACGGGCGGGCCCCCTGACTCCGTCCCGCTTCCGCCTCCGTCGACCGTCCCGGGTCCTCCAGTCGGCGGGAGTCTAGCTCGGTTCAGCAAGGAGTGGCTCCTGCTGTTCCCAGACGACCCCTGGATCTTGGATACTGTCACCGAGGGCCTTCGGATCTCCTTCTGCTCCCCTCCGCCTCTGCGGTCAACCCATGTGTAGACCGAGATCCCTTCAGACCCACTCAAGGAGCGCGCCCTGCGCGGAGAAGTCGTCGCTCTTTTAGGAAAAGACACAACGGAGGTAGTGCAACACACGGATTCCCCTGGCTTCTACAGTCGTCTCTTCGTTGTTTCCAAGCCGGGCGGCAAGTGGCACCCAGTAATCGACCTGTCCGCGTTGAACCTCTTCATTGTGGCCCCGTCCTTCCGCATGATTGCCCAAGCCCTCCAAGCTGCTGTGCAGCCGATGGACTACGCTGTCAGTTTGGATTCATCGGATGCCTACCTCCATGTTCCCGTGCATCCGGCCGCCAGGAGGTACCTGCGCTTTGCCTACGACGGGACAGTGTACCAGTTTCGCTCTCTTCCCTTCGGCCTCAACCTCAGCCCCTGGATCTTCACACGCCTCATGGATGCTGTGATGGCCAAGGCACGCCAGTCGTCGTCCAGCCCGATCTCCAACTATCTCGACGATCTCCTCATGAGACCTCCTTGGTAGCCGACAGGGATGCGCTGATACGACTGTTGTCTCGTTTGGGATTCCTCCTCAACGTGGGCAAATCGGACCTTACGCCGTCGCGTCACTTCGTTCATCTCGGCATGGAGTTTGCCACCGACCGCAACGTGGTTCGCCTGCCGGAACCCCGCATTCGGAAGTTGGCCACCCTCGCAACTCAGTTAGCCCAGCAGGAGGCAGCTCCCGCCAGAGTTTGGCTTCAACTCCTTGGTCTGATCAATGCGGCGGCAGATCTGCTTCCCCTCGGTCGCCTCTACGCCAGGCCGCTACAGCTGCACCTCATGCTTCTCTGGAGACCCTCCTCAGGCGAGCTCACCACCCTGGTCCCCGTGTCCCCCTTGGTTCGCCCCCACCTTCTGCGCTGGGCCGACTCGGCTTGGTTGGCCTCGGGAGTCCCCCTGTCCTCCCCTCCCCCGCACCTGTCCCTGTGTGTCGACGCGAGTCGGTCTGGGTGGGGAGCCCACATGCTTCCTCAGTTCCTCACGTCTTCCGGCCTCTGGCCCCGGGAATTCGCAGACAAGCACATCAACTGGTTGGAGCTGCAGGCAGTCTGGCAAGCCCTCGTCGTTTGGGAGGACCAACTCTGGCACCAACAACTTCTCGTTCTCTCGGACAACTCGACAGTGGTGGCTTACATCCAGAGACAGGGGGGTACCCGCTCCCCCAACCTTTGCATGCTCCTCTTCCGGTTGATGCGTTGGTGCGAGGTCCGCAACATTTCCCTCCTGGCTCGACACATTCCCGGCCGACTGAATGTTCTGGCGGACTCTCTCTCCCGGCGCGGCCAACTTCTACATATGGAGTGGACCCTACACCAGGATATCTTCCGGATGATCTGCGCCCATTGGGAGACACCGTTAGTAGATCTCTTCGCCATGAGGTGGAATCACCAGCTTCCCCTTTTCATCTCCCCGATCCCGGATCCCATGGCCTGGGCGGTCGACGCTCTGTCGATTTCTTGGGAAGGACTCATCGCATATGCTTACCCCCCGACAGTCCTCGTCCCCAAAGTCCTGAGCAAGCTTCGTGGGTGCAACGCGGTCCTCCTTCTGGTCGCCCCGTTCGCTTGGTCTCGGTCCTGGACCACCGACCTCCTCAGCCTCGCCACGTCTCCCCCCCTGCGACTCCCCACTCCCCGCACGATGCTCAAGCAACCCCGGCAGGCACTTTTCCACCCGTGTCCGGAGCGCCTGCTACTACACGCCTGGAGGTTGTGCGGCAAGCCCTCTCAGCTAGAGGCTTCTCGGGTGCAGCAGTGGAGGCTATCGCTGCAGCGCGCAAACCATCTACCCGGCGTGTCTATGAGGGAAAATGGCGAGTCTTCTGCTCCTGGTGCGACGACCGTCGTCTCTCTCCCACCGACTTGACTAACCCCCAGCTCGCGGACTTCTTCCTCTGGCTCTTTGAGGACTTAGGTTTGGCTCCTATTACCATCAGGGGCTACTTATCTATGATTGCTGACACGTACAGACACCTCGGCCGCTTGGACCCCGGCTCCTCTAAGGACCTCGCCGACCTTATGTCCAATTTCAGCCTACAGCGGCCTACTCACCGTTCGCTCGTTCCTCGCTGGGATCTCCCTTGGGTACTGATCTGGCTGAACTCTCCCCGCTTTGAGCCTCTTTCTACGGCCCGCCTGGCAGATGTGACGCGCAAGACCTGCTTCCTTCTGGCCCTCGCCACTGCATCCCGGGTTAGCGAGCTACACGCACTTTCAGCGCGCCCGGACTGCCTTCAGTTTAGAGCTGACAGGTCTGTTCAGCTCCTCACGGACCCTGCCTTTGTTGCCAAGACCAGGTCTCCCTTGACTCCCCCACAGGTCATCACCTTGCGGCCCCTGAGAGGGCCTAACTCCCCCCTGGAGACTAGGCAACAGGATCCCGTTCGAGCCCTACGTGTTTACCTGCACCGTACCAAAGCTATCCGGAGAGGACGTTCCCGCCTCTTCCTGCCGCTAAAGCCTGGCAGATCTGATATCTCAGCCCAGACGATCTCTTCCTGGCTACGTTGGGTCATATGATCTGCCTACATGGAACTCTCCCCGCAGGTAGCGAAGAGACTAAAGGTACGCGCCATGGCCACGAGCGTCGCATTCGACCGGAACTGTGCGGTCAAGGACATCGTGGCAGCGGTGGGCTGGCGCGCAGAATCTACCTTCTCCCGATTCTATCTACGGGATCTGGCAGGCCAACGAGACAATCTCGCTTTGGTGGGGGACATCACTGTGGCGCAACACTCCCTCCCGGTGCCTCAGGCGCCGTAGGTACGCACCTAGCTAGGTTGGTGGGAGTTTGCGATGGGAGGACGGTCTTATTAGCCCGTGGAGTTACGGCGCGGCACCCTCCTCCTATTCGGTATTCTCCCACTATGTCATGTCATCGGTAATGTTTTTGAAGAAATAAATGCATTTTTCTTTAAAAGGTATTTTTTCGAAAAATACTTACCGATGACATGACCCGGAGGACCCTCCCACCTGCCCCGCTTGCCGCTGTTGAGCCTAGTATCTAACTGGCTAGTCACACGTGACTCAGTACCGGTTGGGGCAGGAGCGGGAGACAACTCTCGGCCCCTCTGGGGGTTCCCCAAGTGCCTCCCGGGTTGTGTGGTAACACAACGGGTTCTTAGGCTAGAATTGAGCAAAGTAGTAGACACTCCCACTATGTCATGTCATCGGTAAGTATTTTTCGAAAAAATACCTTTTAAAGAAAAATGCATATTTCAAGTATCAATAAAGGCCATAACATATAAAGGCATGAATGACAAATAACCACCGAGGTTAACAACATACAAAAATGAAAAGTCAATAAAATAAGAAAAAAAACAAACACGCATACATTTGTTTACTTTAGTGGTAGTCTTCGAGCTGATTATCACTGACAAGCTCTGTCATGTTTACATGCTCCATGTTGTGTACACATAATATTTACATATGATACAGTAGCAACATTTCTATGTTTGGGCAAAAGGGGGCTCGCTCACCGTGAGTAATTTTCAATTGCAAATCGCTTATTGAAGCAAGAAGTGACTGATTTATGATTATGAATTTGTGTTATGTTATTTTTTGAGGGTCAGACTACCCACAATCATTGACAATTTTTCTGTGTAAAGTTAGGACATGCAGCCACCAGTACTGTTCACTGTTAATTTAAGTGTAAAAATGTGCCACATATTATAACATTCTTTGACAATTCCAGTCCTTGATAGAAATGAAATAGCTGTAGATCAAGGTAGCTAAATTAACCCATTTAGCACCAACACCCTACAGCAGGAGACTGATTGACCCACTATACTGGGTGTTGGGGCTAAATGGGTTAACCCTTATCATTCGGAATACACCAGTGTGTGAAATACGTTTGACTAAACTAGTTAGTTCAAGGGTAGTGCCAGAATATCTTGGCGCCTAAAGGCGCCAAGCTATTCTGGCACTACCCTTGAACCAAAGCTGTTGATCTCTGTCCTTATCTGTAAGTACTGTAATGTAGCTTGCATGTGGCAGTGTACAAATTGGAAGCTTAATGCCTCAGTATGATATGGGTTAGACCAGAGGGGGATGAAAATAAGAAAAACGGATGCTAGCACTTATTAATCCTGAGTAAGGTAATTTGTCTATGATGGCACAGCTCCTTCCTTTACTAACATCTTATCCCACAGGTCTGTGCTTGCTGTAAATGAAGAGATTTCTCCACAGTACACAAAAGGTCATTGGGCCGATGTTGGCCTGCTCACAGGTGTGCATGGGCCAGCAGGGGCCAACATCAGCCTGATGACCTATGCACAGGCTAAATAGCAGCCAACATTGGCCTGATGACCTTTTGCTTACTGTGTCGTTCCCCAGATGCTGTGGAAAACGCCTCCGGCCCACTGCTGGTGGAGATTGACAAAACGCCAGGAGCCGCGCTGGGGTTAGTGTTGGCGCAGAGCTCGTACCAGGGCAAGTCCTGTGTCTGCGTGGAGAGCATCCGCCCCATGAGTGTTGCTGACAGGTGACAGAATCTTTGAATCAGTTGAAAATTCATTTAAATACAGTAGTTGATCAATCTCCCTCTTGAGCTTGTCTGGTCTTAACAAGTTAAGATGTTGATGTTTAGTCTAAATAAAAATTATTGTTATTGTTTATAACAGTTTTATTATTATTACTAATATTACTATTACTGTCATTATTATTATCACTTATTATTATCATTTTTTATTATTAGTATTATTATTAAGGTCAGCCTCAACCAATTAATTTAGCTGTGAGCCGCAAAGTTGCACCACATCTGTGACATGCTCTAACTGATTCTGCAGCCTACTGCATTGTGCACAATACTGAGGCTGACATAATTATTATGATAATGAAAATATTAACCCCTTCACTACCAGTGGATGCCATTTGGTGGATATGAATAGGGACGGCAAGAGGCAAAGAACCTCATGAGCCCCCGCATCGCGGGGGTTCATGAGGTTCTTTGCCTCTTGCAGTTGGGTCGTGTTCTTATTTTCCTGGCTGTAAAAAGTCTAACCTTATCATTCGGAATACACCAGTGTGTGAAATAGTTTGACTAAAATAGTTCAAGGGTAGTGCCAGAATAGCTTGGCGCCTCTGGTCACCAAGCTATTCTGGCACGACCTTTCAACTACAGCCATTGGTCTGTATCCTTATCTGTAAGTACTATAATGTAGCTTGCATATGGCAGTGAACGAATTTGACGCTTTTAGCCTCAGTATGATATGGGTTACAAGACAGGTGCTCTCTCAGGGGAAGTATGGGTTACAAGACAGGTGCTCTCTCAGGGGAAGTATGGGTTACAAGACAGGTGCTCTCTCAGGGGAAGTATGGGTTACAAGACAGGTGCTCTCTTAGGGGAAGTATGGGTTACAAGACAAATGCTCAGGGGAAGTATGGGTTACAAGACAGGTGCTCTCTCAGGGGAAGTATGGGTTACAAGACAGGTGCTCTCTCAGGGGAAGTATGGGTTACAAGACGGGTGCTCTCTCAGGGGAAGTATGGGTTACAAGACGGGTGCTCTCTCAGGGGAAGTATGGGTTACAAGACAGGTGCTCTCTCAGGGGAAGAATGGGTTACAAGACAGGTGCTCTCTCAGGGGAAGTCTTGCGGGGCGTAAAGTGTCACCTGTCATTAAAGACAATCGTTCAGGTGGCCACAGCCACCTAGATGATAGTCTTTAATGACTGGCGATCTCTTGTTAGGGCTTTACCTCGGAGTGGGTTCTGCTGCGTATCTGACTTAGTTATGTCTGACTTTGTGATAAGCAACGTTGACCACAAGTGTAATAACAAAATGTTGATGTGATCCCTAGGAGTGGAGCATTGCACACTGGGGACCACATTCTGTCAATTGATGGAGCCGGCGTGGAACACATGTCTGTGGCTGAGGCCAGTCAGCTGCTCAAGGCAGGGGCAGACAACTGTGTCAAGTTGGAGATACTGCCCGTCACACACCTGCAGCACTGCATGTCTCGTGAGGCGCTCAGAAAATGTATGTTGTGTAATCTTCCTTTGATGTCTTGTTTTAGAGCCTGATTCTCAGGGATTTTGCAGCATAAAAATATAGGTGATTCTTTTCTACAAAAGACATTTAAATATGCTCTTCACAACTCCATAATTCATTCTGGCGTTCTTTGGAGAGGGCAGGTGGGCGAGTACTCGCATTGAAAAATTCATATTTTGCCATTATACCATTTAGATACATATCATATAACTCAAGCACTGATAAACATGAATGGTCCTCTAAAAGGTATCTTGCACCGGTGTAAGAAAACTCCAGTCTAGTCTCACTTTGCTTTATAAGGGGCCATACTAACCCTTTGGCTGTCAGTAGCGGTTTTTGTTGCATTAATTTTTGCAGGAATTATCGTGACAAAAAACGCTACCAACAACCAAAGCGCTTTAGTTGCTCTAGAAGAATAGCCCTCCTTGTGCATGCAGCCACCTATTCTGTATAAAAACAGTACAGATGACAGCAGGCACCATGTGGTTAAAGGCCCAACATGCGACAGAGTGATGCTTACACGCCGACAGTGCGGCACCAGCTGCGATTCTCGGTCTGACACACATTTCTATTTGCAGCGTTGGTGCCCTCATTATCATCTGTTACACTGCCTAGCATGTCGCCCTCTGCCTCGCTTCACAATGGCATGGCCACGCTGCCATCACATGGGTCTCAGGCGGCTTCCACGTTGGGCATCGCTCACTTCGCCACACTGGGGTCACGGGGTTCACGGTTGTCGGATCACATGAGCAAGTGGATGTGGCCAGGCATGGAGAGAAAGGTCAACTCCTGCAGTAAGTTGCTGTTGATTATGATTTGTTGATGGTCAAATAGTCCAGTGTGCCATCTGCAAAACATAGATTCTCATGAGCCCCGTGTCAGATTCGTTGTAGAACTTTCAGCACTCCCCAGTTTGCAAGAGGTTATCGGCCGCCTTTGGCTCGCGCACAGCTTTTGTGCATGCCAACTGCCACCTGATAGATTTTTGTTGATTGGGTTATCATTAATTCTTAAACTCTCAGAACTAGATGACTTCCATTTTGTAGAATGGAAGTCATTTAGTTCTGGGAGTTAACCCTTTTGGCCTGGCAAACCGCTGTAGCGGTTGGCGGTCTCGTATACCATTCAGCCCGGGAAACTGCTAGAGTGGTGTCAGGTGTTTCGAATCACACGCCCGATGACGTGCGAACCTCGCTGCGCATGTGGTGACCTCGCCCTTCGCACTGACACATCCTGTGTACACTACAGGGTCCTTACAGTGCGCACATAGTTTTGTCTGTGGTATGTGGTCAGTTTTACTCCACTGTTGGCCACTTTATGGTCAGAATGGCAAGTGGATGTGTAGATGTTTGGAGTGGTACAATTTTGTGTTTGGAGACATGGTTTCAAACGCAGATAGCTTTGATGTATTGGGACATGTGTGCCCACCTACCACGTGGCAGCATAACCACGTGTTGGCAGTGTCAGCTGGAGCGATCAACTGTTGAGGCACTGACAATGGCAATGACTTACAGCTTGATTCTGATGCTGAATTCGGAGGTTCTAATTGATATTCCGTTCTTTTGATGCCACACCTTGGTGCACCTGTAGGTGACTCTGTGAACACCGACGACACACATTGGTCACATCTGTAGTACGTGTATAGTCTTAACAACACTGGTACTTCCATCCAATTGTGCTCGAGACACAACACAGACACACTGATCACCGTTCGATGCCACTTATTACATGTTGTCTAGACCGTGGATATACCGCCTCAGTGGCAAGTGTAAACATTGACATCTGGTGACAAGGTAGGGGCCTTACGGTGTATCGGCATGCTAGAAATGCATGGACACTAATGTGTCACAGTAACAGATGCCCTATTTAGTGATGCATGTTAAGTAACAGCGATGTGTCATGCACGAAAGACTTTTTTTTCAAGTTTATTGTCACCTGTCACTATTTTTATCACCAGGCATTACGACACATGTGATACAGTGTGGTCAAATCCATAAAACAGTAGTCCATCCAATGGAAAATCGGTACATATATACTTTTATGGGGATATCTGTTGTAAATTATTTTTTACAAATATTTTACAGTGCACACCCGTTTTCAACAGAAATTTCACAAATAAAGTCAGGGCTAATAGGTATATAGACTTCTTATTTACTCAGGGCTGAAAGGGTTAAGAGTTAATGTCTCATTGGAAGTTCCCATCTATACTTTGTCAAATGCTCACTATTGTATACGCTCACTGTGTGTGTTCTTAACCCTTTGGCTGTCGTAGCAGTCAGGAATCATCTAACAAACAAAATACTGACAGCCAAAGGTTAAATGTTTGGCTTATTCCGCTGATAAGAGAAGAAAAGCAAGAAGAACATCAGTACTACAGACTTTGTGGTGTGTACTGTGCTATTCATTGTAGGCGTGCGGTACATTTCACAAAAGGAAAGTTTACCTTTGTAATCGGTAGTGATTTTACCTTTTTCTACATGTCTTGACCAATCATTGATAATTCTGAACTTTTTCCAGTGTCGATGGTATCAGCCACAACCTCAGTCCGCACGGCCAACAACCAGGTGTGTCACTTGGAGACGGTGGAGGTGATGCTGTTCGGGGACGCCAAAGGGTTGGGCATCACGCTGGAGGGTGGGGTCTTCTCCACTGCTGTGCTGTCACACCCGCCCACCATTGCCGCCATTGATCCACGAAGTGCTGCTGAAAAGTAAGTTAACTCTGAAACACCCAGAACTAAATGACTTCCATTCGATAGAATGGAAGTCATTTAGCTCTGGGAGTTTAAGAGTTGACACAGTTTCTCGCAAGGCTTTTAGATTTAAAATTTAAAGAAGTCCTCTTTCACATCAGTAACTTAACCCTTTGCGTGTCGGTAGCGGTTTTAGTCGCGATGATTCATCAAAACTAAAACCGCTACCGACACACAAAGGTTTAAGAGATTCAGCAATGACTTATAATAGGATATGGACTGACCATGGTAGTTTAAATCGATCTGCTTCAAGTTTGTTGTTGTTTTTCTTTTTGTTTTTACGTACAGTTGACTTTGCTTATAACAAGGTCAGATATAACATCACATTTTCAGAGTCAATGGTATCACAACACTGTTCTGTGTAGTTCACTTTGTATACAACAAACTCTGCATAACAAAACAAAAAAAAGTTTTCTGTCCTCAAGCAATTTGTGAAATCCAAACGTTACTATATAAAGGTTTAACCCTTTGTGTCAGTTTTAATCACAATGACTCCTGTAGGAATCATTGCGACTAATGCATGTTGGTAGCAGTTTTAATCACAATTACTCCTGTAGGAATCATTGCGACTAATGCATGTCGGTAGCAGTTTTAATCACAATGACTCCTGTTGGAATCATTGCGACTAATGCATGTCGGTAGCAGTTTTAATCACAATGACTCCTGTAGGAATCATTGCGACTAATGCATGTCGGTAGCAGTTTTAATCACAATGACTCCTGTTGGAATCATTGCGACTAATGCATGTCGGTAGCAGTTTTAATCACAATGACTCCTGTAGGAATCATCACGACTAAAATAGCTGCTACCAACACGCGAAGGGTTAACTGCTAGGAATCTGTTTACTAGGAGCGGTGTGATCCAAGAAGGGGACCGAATCCTGTCTATCAACGGCATGGAGACAACAGAACGAACACTGGAGGAAGTGAACCAGTTTCTGCGAGAGTCACGACCCCGCTGTGTCCTGGACATTGAGTTTGACGTGGCAGAATCCGTTACCCCAAGCTGTGGCACCTACACAGTGAAGCTGGCGAAGAAGAGCGGAGGGACGGGCATCACGGTGGGCGGGAGGAAAAAGCGGACAGACCCTCTGGTGATACTGGACGTGCGTTGTGGCAGTGTAGCTTACAGGTGGTTGTTTATATGTTTTTTTTGTCAATGTGTTGCATGTATAATTGTTGGTGCTTACAGCTCCTATTATGAGGTTGGGTGCTTTATTGACAAGCAAAAGATGTGCGACATTAGTCAAGTCATAGGAAGCTTTGACATGTAAGAGAAATTTGACAGGTGAGTCATCGGAAACACTGATGAGCAAAAGAAATGCAACTTCACTTGAGTCATCTGAAACACAAAAGTGCTTCCTATGAATCGGATGATATTGCATTTCTTTTGCCAGCTGTGCGTTGGCCAATTAATCCTTTTCATCCAAATTTGACTATGATACTTCAAGGGTGGTGCCAGAATAGCTTGGTGCCAAACTATTCTGGCACCACCCTTGAACTAAAATGATTGATTGTGCCTGAGGCATCAAGCTATTCTGGCACCACCCTTGAATTAAAATTGTTGATTGGCGCCTGAGTTGCCAAGCTATTCTGGCACCATCCTTGAACTAACATCTGCCTCATAATCTGTAATGTAGCCTTCGAAGGACAATAAGCAAAATTTAAAAATAAATAAGCCTCAGGATGTAAAGGGTTAAGGATGTTTTTTTTTTCTTCCTCCTGTCTAGGTGTGGGTCGATCCAGCCCGGTGACAAGCTGCTGGCGGTGAATGACGTGCGGCTGGACTCATGTACTGTAGAGGATGCGGCTCACTTGCTGGAACTGCCAGACGACATTGTCAAGTTGAAGCTGCAGCGTGATGACCCGGAGGCGGGCAGTGAGGGCTGTGTGACCTACACTGTGCAGTTGGAGAGGCAGGGCGGGCCACTGGGCATCACTATTTCTGGCACCGAGGACCCCCTGGATCACATCGTCATTTCTGAGCTGACCCCTGGTGGGCTGGCGCAGAAGACGGCGGCAATGCACGTGGGGGACAGGCTGCTGGGCATCAATGGCAGCACCACCAGGAACAAGCCGCTGTCTGAGGCCATTCGCATGCTGCAGAGTGCAGGGGATATTGTGACGCTCAAGATCGCACGGCCACTGTCGGATAAGAGTAAGACATCAGAGCAGGACGACTCCAGCAAGCCATCCACGCCCATCCCCAGCATTGACAGTGCCATGGAGTCATGGGATAGCTCCGGACATGATATTATGCTCAGTAACTCACAGGCCATGGTGGTGGCGGTGCCCCAAGGGTTAAACAGACTGTCGACAGCTTCCACTCAGCTTCCATCGCGAAACTCCATGGCCGTAGAGGGCAGTGGTGAGGGCATGGCTGATGCGCATCTGCTGGAGGGCTGGGAAGAACACACAAATGACTCTTCCTCCTCTTGCAGCCAGCACAGTGATGCCACCAGCGTAGAAGAAGAGGACTGGGCGCGAACACTCGGTGATCTGGAGGCCAATTCAGGTTCAGAAATGCTGCGCCAGATCAGCATGAGCCTGCGTCAGCGCAGCACCTTCAGCCTGGACCGACGTTCCAACGCATCAGACTCCAAACAGCACAAACAGAGACAGGCGGAACGCAGGTCGACCTCAGCATCACGTGTCAACCGCACCAGCAAATCACAGGATGGACTCCATAGGTAGCGATTCTAATAGTAGTTCCTTTAACCCCTTCACTGCCAAGAAAATGTGAACACGATCCAAATGCAAGAGGCATAGATCCTCATGAGCCCCCGCGACTGTGGGGGCTCATGAGGATCTACGTCTCTTGCTGAGAGCAATTTGAATCCATTCTTCTTGGATGCTTTTTGGCTTTTCTTTTGTTGTGGAATGAATAAAGAGTTCAGAAACATCAGTGTACGTACATCGGCAGGGAAGGGGTTGGGGCATTTTATCTGCCCCTTCCCCATCAGTGGTCGCAGATTTTTGTGCCTGAAATATTTTCTTGTAATTCAGCGCCAGCGAGCCACAGCCGTGCAAGGAACACTGATACACAGTGGTGTCGGCAAGAGGCTTAGATCCTCATGAGACCCTGTCATTGCTGAGGCTCATGATGTTTCAGTACCTCACTTAGTTGTTTAGGGTTTACTTTTTCTCAGCAGTGAAATGGTTAACCTTAACCCACTTAGCCCCGATGCACTAGAGGAGAGGGATCGACCCTGATAATTCAAGGGTAGTGTCAGATTATCGTGACGCTACATGGCTGCTGGGCGACACCTCCAAAATTTAGAAAATGCAGCTTTTGAGTAATAAAAGTATTAAGCCATATCATACTGAGGCTAAAAACTTCAAATTTGTACACTGCCATATGCAAGCTACATTACAGTACTTACAGATAAGGATATAGACCAATGGCTTTAGTTCAAGGCTTTAGTTTCTACCCTTGAACTATTTTAGTCAAACTTAATAATAATAATAATAATACAGAGTAATTGTACGGCGCATTTCTCATATTTATATTATAACTCAATGCGCAGGACATAGCCACGAACTGAACCCAACAAGCACGCTCACATGAATCACACGCATTCCCTCACACACTGTACATAAACACAGAACATTCACATGGTGCTAAGGGCAAGCGCAAGCGAGCTACTGAAATGTTTGGAAATTTAAATCGTTTTTTTATATTTTGGAAATTGATTGACTGAAATTAATACCAAATTCGTGGGGGAGGCCTCGCGCTGGGACCATACGGCGTTGAGGCGCGTCCCCTGGGTGGTGGATAGGGGGTCCCTCGTGAGAGGGGTGCACCGAATGAAATAAGGTGCCGTGAACCAACATGGTCTAAGGGAAGGTGACCCCGACAGAAAACCCCTGGTCCTCCTAGTAAGGGGGTTGGGCGTGGGGGTAGCTTCCCCACCCTGCAAAAAAGGAAATAGCTACAAAAACGCCGACGAAAAGACTAACAGTAATTCCTTTCCTGGAGGACAGGACAGGAGTTGCTGGAGGTCTCTCGTCGACGGCCTATACCCGGGTAGGGGTGACAGGCGTAAGTAAGTAAGTAAGTCGTGGGGGAGGAAAGAGCCGGAGTACCCGGAGAAAGACCCCCTGACGGTCTGCCCGAATTAATGGTGACATTTACTAGAGGAAAAAAGTCCGACGCCGAAACCGGGAATCGAACATCGGACCTCTTGCATTGGTGGCAGGCGCTTTTACCGCTGCGCCACGGACCGCCCCAAACTTATTTCACACACTGGTGTATTCCGAATGATGAGGGTTAATGTCTTCCCTCACTGCTGCCAGTGGCTAGAAATAATGTTTTGGAAAGCACTGCCCTGTGTGCTTCAGGCAAGCAGATGTGAATGAGAACAGAAAGGGACATAGTATCTCATGAGCTTTTGTATGTTTCTAAGCCAAATCGTCCAGTCACAGGCTAGGATACATACTATACATGCAGCTATAGCTAGCAGACTTGGGCATGTGAATCTTTTCTTTTAAAAAAAAAATGTTTTCCCTTGAGTGGCAAGTCTGTTCACAGTCTTTTAACAACTTGATTGTCCCACAAGGGAAATTTGGGCAGTCTCCCCTGGGGAAGACATTGCTGCAGTACAGTGTGACCCAACCTACCAAAATCTTTTGTTTGTTTTTTTAATTATTTGACCAGTATTTCTGGAGTGGGAAAGATAGAGAAAGACCCCTGATGAGCGGCACCAAAACTGTTGATTTTATCATGGTGCAACTTATCACAGGTTTGCACAAGCAGGGATCGATCCCATGTCACACTCTTCTACTGACATCAGTTACGGTTTGCTATGAAAAGTTTCATTTTTCACCATCTTGATTTTCACACACTAGGTACGCTGTGAATGCACCACCGAAAGTCCCACCTAAGCCGAGCAAAAGCCACACGTTCGACCATCAACTTCAGACAATTTTTACACCAGCGCCCATCCAACTGCATCGCATGACGATAGAAAAATCCAGTGCTGCTTCGGATTTCGGCTTCAGCCTCTCAGATGGCCTTTACGAGAAAGGCGTGTACATCAGCGCCGTCCGAACAGGCAGTCCAGCACAAAAGTGTGGTCTTCGCCAGTTTGATAGAATTCTACAGGTATAGCATTTCCCGTTTAACCCATAACGTCCTGACATGCTGCGACAGGATGTGGATCGACCATGATAGTTCACGGGTGGTGTCAGAATAGCTTGGCGCCTGTGGGCGCCAAGCTATTCTGACACCACTCTTGAACTATCATGGTCGATCTCCTCGAGGTGTAATGAGTTGAACCCCATGCATGCAGTCACCAACTGTAAACCAGTACTACACTCACAAAGGGTTAATGCTTTGTAGCAGTGACTTTGACAATTTTGATAGTATCTATAAAGACTGTAGGAGACACATTGGCCATAAGGATAGTGTCAGCTAATCAGGCACTACTCTTGAACTGTCATGGCCTGTTCATCACCTGCTCTGGTGTCATTACAGTAAATTTAGCTACAAAATTTAATTTAGTCCTGTCTGTGTGGAAGTTGACTTCTAGAAATTAGGAATTCTTCGTGTTAAAAGTACCCCATTTTAAATATCGGTAATTCTGAAATTTAAAATTGATAATTTTTCATCTCTGTGTGCAGAAACTTGCTTTATATTTTCCCCAAGATTGTTCCAAATTGTTGACCCCAGCAGAGCTTTTATGAAATCATAAGTTTCCGACTTTCATGTATGTTATTGTGTTCAACAGGTGAACAGCACCAAAACACGTGATTTTGACTGCTGCATGACGGTACCTCTGATAGCCCCTGCCAGCAATAAGCTGCACCTGGTCATTTGCCGCAACCCATTGCTGCGCCAGTCCCACTCCGCCCAGGACACCCTCTCGGGCGATGCCAGCCCCCATCAGGGTGCCACAGAAACCACAGCCAAACGTCCTCCCCCTGTCCCTGCAAAACCAACTTTGGCTGCTAAACCAAGTATGACTGCAGGGTCAAGGGGTATAGACCCCAAGGGCAAGCCTCCAAGATACCCATAATGCCATGCTGCCAAGTCAAGCATGATTGGATTTTTCAGAGAGCCAAAAGGCAAGCCCCCTGCTTGCCCATGATGCTGGGTTTCTAAGTCAAGCATGACTGCTGGGTTTCTAAGTCAAACGTGACAGTAGGGTCAAATTTAAGGGCACAGAACTGACGTGCGAACTTCCTAAGTGCCCATGAAGATGATTTGCTTCTGGTGATGATGCTCAGACTGTTAGCACTTAACCCTTTGCGTGTCGGTAGCGGTTTTAGTCGCGATGATTTCGACCAGAATCATCGTGACTAAAACTGCTACTGACATGCAATGGGTTATGGTGCTGCTTTTAGATTCTGGCGATTCACAACGGACCCAGGGGACCTGAATCAGCAACCAGCTGCAGATTATTTGATGCGCAAATAAAGAACCATCAAAGAAGAGTACAGGCTAAGCATGAACAGAAAAGGACAAAGCAATATGACATATTCCTTAACCCATTTCATCCTTGTACACTATTACTTGAAATTAATTTGCCCATGATAGTCCACGGATGGTGTCAGAATAGCTTGGCGCCTGATGCGCCTAGCTATTCTGGCACCACCCTTGGATTAAAATGATTAATCTATTTCCAACTTTGCATTGTAGCCTTTATAGGACAATAAGCAATTTTAAAAAAAAATGAGCCTCAGAATGTAATGGGTTAAACAGAATCAAGTCAGTGACAGTATGTTGCACCCCCTTCACAGTAAGGACATCCGTGCAGTAATAATAATAATAATAATAAGCGCATTAAATAGGCGCTTTATCCCAATTGAAAATCGGCTCAAAGCGCCGCCGCGAACTGAACCCAACAAGCACGCTCACGTGAATCACGCGCATTCACTCACACACAGTACATAAACACAGAACATTCACGTGGTGCTAAGGGCTAGCTAAAGCGAGCTACTGTAGTTTTTGGAAATTCACAATCGTTTGTATTTGAAATTTGATTAAGTGGGCTGAAACTGATACCAAAGTAGTGGGGGAGGAAGAGCCGGAGTACCCGAAGAAAGAACCCCCGACGGTCCGCCCGAATTAACGGTGACACTTACTAGAGGAGAAAAATCCGACGCCGGAACCCGTAGTCGAACCTCGCACCTTTAGCATTGGTGGCAGGCGCCTTAACCACTGCGCCACGGACCGCCCCAAATAGTGGAATGTTTCACTGGACTGCCCAAATCATGGAGTGAGTGATTGTGTCCTTGTAACATTCATACTGCGAACACAGATAAGAATGTCAAACTGCTGATGTACATGAGGCAACTCCTTGCAAGCAACAGGCATAGATTATCATGAGCCCCTGCTTCTGCAAGGGCTAAGAGAGTCTATGCCTCTTGCAGATGGAGCAGTCTGGGTGGATTCACACAGTGTTTAGACACCATGCAGTTCTTGGCCTGAGTACTTCTGATTTAGGGATGAACTGTATTTACAACAGCATTTATTGCATTGTGTTGTCTTGCATGAGTAAGCCTATAGTCCCTCAGCAGCCACTAAGCAAGGTGCTCCACTGTAACAGAGTCACTTGCCTAGTGGCTGGCACAGGACCATGCGGGACTAAGCTGACTCTTGCACCTGACCCCTGGTCCCCTCAATAGCATGTTTCCTTCTTTGGTGAGTCTTCTAGTCTACTGATACAGATGATTTGGAAGTAATTGTTGATATCGGTGCAACGGGATCAAAACAGTCGGAGATATAAATACAAGGCGCTGTGGGTATCCTGTTCATGATTGTCTGGTGCTGGAATGGTAAAGTGTCCTTGAGCGAAGGGTTCACCCATTTGACCCAAATCTTTACAAATTTGGGAGGTGTCCCCTAAAGACTATGTACCAGATGCAGGAGATGGATTGACCATGATAATTCAAGGGTAGTGCCAGATGAGCTTGGCGCCTGAAGGTGCCAAGCTCACCTGGCACTACCCTTGAATTATCATGGTCAATCCATCTCCTGCTGTAGGGCATTGGGGCCAAATGGGTTAAACTGAGTCGTTCAGGATGTTTTGACTTCGAAACTTTAGAATGACTTTCTAGCATGTTATATGCAATAACAAGCAAGAAGAAGGCACTGTGGGTTTTTTTTTTTTGTTTTATGTGGGTTTAGTCGCAAAAACAAAGCAAGGGTTGTGCTGCCTTCGTCACGCTAGAGCGTGTTTCTTTCTGAGACTGGGGCTGGGGCTGGTACGACATTGGTAACGTTCTATTGGAAACCACGGCCAGCAATAGATTAAAGAAGTGATTTGGCCAAGGACAAAGCTGTGTTAACCCTTTCTCTGTGAAGAAAAAAACTGCATCTATCAAACCGCAAGAGTTGCAGATCCTCATGTAAACGTCATGAGGATGTATGCCTCTTGCCGACGCCGCCTTATTGTATCGGTGTTCCTTGGACAGATGGGGGAGCTCTCTGGCATTGAATTGACAGTGAAGGGGTCAAGGCCTGGTATAGATTTTGATTTGTGGATGTACAGTGACAGTCGATTGTACTCATTTATAATTAACCCCCTTGTACATGCAGCCACCAGTACCGTGTGTGTGTGTGTGTAAGGGGTTTAATTAACCCTTTTAGCCCCAAGGTCCCATTTCTCAAGTTTTGGAGGTGTTGCCTAAGGACTATGTACCAGTTGCAGGAGATGGCTTGACCATCATAATTCAAGGGTAGTGCCAGATTAGCTTGGCGCCTGAAGGCGCCAAGCTAATCTGGCACTACCCTTAAATTATCCACGGTCAAGCCATCTCCTGCTGTAGGGATCTGGGGCTAGAAGGGTTCACACATTCTGTGAATGCTCAGAAACTGGCATCTGTGTTTTTGACAATCAGTTTAAAATTACCTGTATACAGCATTGTATTATGAGCTGCAGGATGAAGTAAAGTATTTAAAATTGATCCAGTACTTTTTCCACAATCTCTGTGGTATGAAATTTTTTGAGTTGTGGATATTTGCAGTGATAATTGCTTCAAACTAGTCTGTAATTGCGACACATGTCTGTCATGGGTCAAACTTGCACGCTTTTCGACGAAAACGTGGGATTAAAAGCCCAGACAAACGTGCGATATCACACGGTTGTCCATGGCTTTTATTCCGTCATTTGTATTCAGACGTGCAATTTTGACGACTGCGCTCGCATCCCGGATGGACTCATTGGAGGGCATTGTGTTGGAATTCTGGACACTCGAAGAGTGAGCTCGTCGGTCCATTTGTATATTAATCCATTCAACCCCAAGGCTGCTTTTGAAAATGTCACCTAACTATGCACCAGTTGCATGAGCTGGATCGACCATGATAATTCAAGGGTAGTGCCAGATTAGCTTGGCACCTGAAGGCGCCAAGCTAATCTGGCACTACCCTTGAATTGTCATAGTCAATCCACCCATTCAACCCCAAGGCTGCTTTTGAAAATGTCGCCTAACGACTATGCGCCAGTTGCATGAGCTGGATCGACCATGATAATTCAAGGGTAGTGCCAGATTAGCTTGGGGCCTGAAGGCACCAAGCTAATCTGGCACTACCCTTGAATTGTCATATTGATCCATCTCTTGCTGTCGGGCATTGGGGCTAAATGGGTTCACCTCTTTTGGACAGCGTAAAGTGTGGGATAAGTTGAGCAGTGATTTGAAGAGGTAAAGACTATTTATTGTCCATTGTGAATGTTTTAGTGAGTCACACATTGCTGGTGTATACAGGTCAGTCCCCGTATATATCAGGATACCCAGGAGTCATAGTCAGCCCACGTTATTCATGATACGTTATTGTGCTCAATTCACATAGAGTGATAGACTTGTGAAGAAAACCACTTGGTAAGCGAAAGGTCCTTGGGTCAACATCAGCCTTAGCTCACTTGTAGTCTAAGCGAATGCATGGCATAGTACTCGGGGTCCTGCCTATACTGTTGAATTTTGTGATTGTGGTGTGGTGCTAGACAACAGAAAATAGTAAAAAGGAAGGAAGGAACGAAAAATGCTACATTCCTGATGCCCAAAACTGATACAGAGGGTTCTGTGGTCAATGTACAAGCAGCTGACAACTTCTGCAATGTGAACGATTTTAGAGTTCCCAGCATTTTGAGCTCAAGATTTGATAAAAAGATTTTACGTCATTATATATGAAGTAACACGATAACAGTTGTCACTTTTCAAGAAAATGGCGTCATTATGTTGTAGTGCATAATTTCTTTGATGTCACATTTTTGTAATACATATTATATTTCTTTAGAAAACACTCTACTCCTTGTGAAGGTTCTCTACGGGAAGAAGAAGAAGAAAAATGTTAAGTAATCCTGTGCCACCAGCTTTTTTTCATAGGCACTCGGAGATAAAGGCATCACATGTTTATAATGGAGATATTTTTCGGTCTAACAACAAGTTCAGTTCACCGCAAGCAACTGATTCTCTCAAGCTGCAGTATGTGGCGTCCGGTCAATAATGAACTTTGTCTTTCCCATAGTGTAAATACCCAAAATGTCTTATGCGCCACCAGCACGTCATCAACTAAGTTTGTGTGCCACTGATAACAGACAGAATCAGGACCTCAGTCCTATAGATAATAATAATATATAACTCTTCTATAGCGCAATATCCCCACAAAGAAAGGCTCAGAGCGCTTTACATCTAGATAATCTAACTAATTGAAATTACTAAGGTACAGACAATGTACAAAAACGCAATCATTCATAGGTCCAAATGCACACTGACACAATCCAGACCCAAAAGGTGACTGCCAAGTGTGTAAAATGCAGAGAAGATCCTAACGGAGAAAGAAACACGCTTAGAAAAGACAGTTACAACACAATTGTGTTGTAACTGTCTTTTCTAAACGTGTTCCTTTCTCGGTTGGGTTCTTCTTTTTATTGATCACAGAAAAAACACGGCTGAGGCGGATGTTGGTTTGAGGAGCTTGCCTGTGGGAACCAGAGACCTGTGTAGTTTTATCAGATAACATGGTATACAAGAGCACGTAATACTGAGGCTGACCTGTATGAGCGAAGTTGCCACCACATGTATGTAGTTATTGATAAGTTAACTCTTAAACTCCCAGAACTTAATGACTTCCATTCAGTAGAATGAAAGTCGTTTTGTTCTGGGAGTTTAAGAGTTAATCAGACTGGTATATTACTGTTTTTTTGGGTATGTGCATTAGCAACTTTGTTAACATTAGTAAATTACATGTACTCGCATGGTGCTTTCGGGAGGAAAATATGAGTGTGCATTATTTAACTACACTGACAATTGTACATATTCATCATGTTGTTTATATTTGATAGGCGTGGGTTGTTTTTTTTTCAAATGAATTTAAAGACCCATTAGTTTGGTGCATTACTTATGTCATTTGGATTTTCTTTTTCAACTTTTTTCCTGTGTACTTTTTCCTGAATGTATCACACTAGAGTTGTTTATGTACATTTAGAGTGCAGAAGTGCACAGTTTCGTGCCAAACAACTTTGTTAAAGAAAAGTGAAAACATGACTTGTTGATAAAGTGTGCGCTTGTCTGTGATTTTGGACCTTACGGCCATAGGCCGTAAGGTCCAAAATCACAGACAAGCGCACAAATGCTGTATTAACTTTCTGTACCGACTAATAAGTATTGTGACAAAACTCTCTTAGTACGTGCTTTCTTGAATAATCCACTGGTGCCTGATGTTTTTCGTTTGACATGATTGACGTCACGTATGTGCTGGTCTGTGACTTTGGACCTTACGGTCAGAGGTCGTAAGGTCCAAAAACCACAGAGCAGCACACAGGTGTGTAGAGCTTGTAAATATGCGTCCTTCTACCTCCATTCTTCCACTACTGTCTTTCTGCGATTCTTGTTTTGATATGGAATAGTTTGTCGCGTTTTGCCTTTGCCTGGGAAAATGGGAATCAATTGTGATGAAAAAAAACCACGTTGACACACTTCTGGAAACCTGTGTCATGTTCCGCAACTGTTTTTTTAACATTTGATTTGAGTTTCAGGATTTAAATTTCCGAATTTGGGAAGCGTTCTCTGAAGGCTGGATTGCAGTTCAGTAGACAGGTCAACCATGATCGTCCAAAATAGCTTGGCGCTGAAGGCGCCAAGCTATTCTGGCACCACCCTTTTGAACGATCATGGTCGATCCTTTGGTTGTAGAGTATTATGACTGAATGGGTTAAACACGTTTTTCTCTGAAGGGATCTTCCTGGGGGCTGTACATATATGGTTAACCACAAAATTAATGTTTTATATACATTGTAAATATTTATATCTGTCACCTCCTTTATTCTTTTGCCTTAAGGAGTTATGCTTGTTAAACGCTCATTCCTTTCTGCATGCATGTACTAGTCTGTATGTGTGCTCCTGTGTGATTTGGACCTTAGCGCTCAGTGTCGTATGGTCCAGATTCAAAGGTCAGCACACGCACAATTCTGATTTTACAAGCAGTGTTATAATCTTTGTAGAAGATATTGTTACTGTAGTTTTCCCTAGACATTTGGTATAACAGTGTTACTGTACACATGTACTTATTTACACTAACAATCCAAACACGTTTCCCCCCCCCCCCCCCCCCCCCCCCCTCCATTTTATCTTTGTTATTTTGAACCTAATTATGGCCTTGAGCATTTAGGGTTGAAAGTCACAAGCCAGCACGTTTTTAACCTTTTGGCTGTGGGTAGCAGTTTTTGTCATGACGATTCGTGCGGGAATCATTGCGACAAAACCCACTACCGACTGCCAAAAGGTTAACAACAGCAGAACTAGTTTTGAGAGGTCACCGTATGAGAGATCACCTGTCATTAATCCTTTTAGCCCCAAGGTCCCATTTCCCAAATTTTGGAAGTGTTACTTAACGACTATGTACCAGTTGCAGGAGGTGGATTGACCATGATAATTCAAGGGTAGTGCCAGATTAGCTTGGCGCCTTCAGGCGCCAAGCTAATCTGGCACTACCCTTGAATTATCGTGGTCAATCAATGCCCTGCTGTAGGGACTCGAAGCTGTAAGGGTTAAAGACCCTCATCTTTGTGGCTGTAGCCACTTTTAACAATTCAAATTAAAAAAAAAATTATTGTGTCAGTCTGGCCGACAAATTTTCTTTCGTTGGGATCACATGCGCGCGCGTACGGTTTTAGCCACATTATGACAATGGTGTAAAAAAATTTTTTTTTTTTTTTTTCAATTAAAAAAACCACAACCTGAGGACCTGTCTTGTTAAGACCACGTGTTTCTTGAAACAGGTTCTACTGTGTTTGCCAAGAAAATCTGTGGAACTGGCATACTCGTACATGTTTCAGTGTATGGGTGTAGAGCTCGAGCGTCATGCGTTTTTCTTCAGCAGTTTATATTTTTTCGGTGTGTGTAGCTATTCAGCTCATGCACGTTGTTGAAGAATTGGCGATGGGAAGCGGATGTTGCATGTACAGTCAAACCTGTGTAAAGCGACCACCCAGAACTATCAAGAAGTAGTCACCTTAGTCTCTGCACAGAGGGTCATTTAACAGAAAACCATGGAACCAAAATGGATGGTCTGCTTTGACACTCCGGAGGTTGCCTAAACAGGTTTGACCATATGTAGCTGTAAGGAGAATTTCTGAACATTTTTGCGTCAGTGCTGAGCACAAAGTATTTACTGGTTGTTCAAAACACCTCGCCGCAAGGATCACCTATAGGCCGTCGGTGAGGTGAGTGTTTCGAATAGCCAAGTTTGTATCATCGATTTAATTCATGAGCCGTCGGTGAAGTGAGTGTTTCGAATAGCCAAGTTTGTGTCATCAGTTTGATTCATGAGCCTTCGGTGAGGCGAGTGTTTCGTATAGCTAAGTTTGTGTCATCTGTTAGATTCATGAGCTTTTTTTCATGAGATTCAAAGCCATTCACAAGAAAAACGGACATGATAATTTTTTTTTTCTTTTCAACAAGAGCTGTCTGTCTGGTCTGTCATTTATTCTTATCCCTCCATACTGTGTAACACCCCTTCTCTCCTGGTCTGCTTCACTGCTATCTCACATTGAAATCATAGTGATTCCTTTCACCTGAACGTTCAGCATTAACTTGTTTAACCCCCACGGCCGCATTTCCCAAATTGTGGAGGTGCCGTACCAGTTGCAGGAGATGGGTCGACCATGATAATTCAAGGGTAGTGCCAGATTAGCTTGGCGCCGTCCGGCGCCAAGCTAACCTGGCACTACCCTTGAATTATCATGTTCGATTCATCTCCTGCCACGTATCCCGGAAGCAGCACATTTCAAATGTGATAAACTGAGTCTCTACTGTAACCTTCCTTTTGTCCGAGGAGTACAGGGGTAAACAAGGTCAGCAAGAGGCACAGATATGCTTGTGCCCCTGCAGACTGCGTGGGTTCATGAGGCTCTAAGCATGTCTCGCGCAGGTCTGTTGAGCTCGCTCAAGGGGTGCGCTGTGTTTAACCCTTTGGCTGCCGGTAGCAGTTTGTCACGTTGACGCCTGCAAGAATGCCGTCGAGTGGCAAAAAAGCGCTGACATCCAAAGGGTTAACTCCCTTGTGCATGCAGCCGCCCGTGGCTGCATGCACAAGTGGGTTTATATTTATCAATGAATACTCACTTGCCATGTGGCTAAGTTGACATGTCACACGGTGCTAAGTTACAGCTTTTTTTTTTTTTTTTTTTTTAAACCCTTATCATTCGGAATACACCAGTGTGTGAAATAAGTTTGACTAAAATAGTTCAAGGGTAGTGCCAGAATAGCGTGGCGCCTCTAGGTGCCACGCTATTCTGGCACCACCCTTGAACTAAAGCCATTGGTCTATATCCCTTATAAGTACTATAATGTCGCTTGCATATGGCAGTGTACAAATGTTAAGCTTTTTAGCCTCGGTATGATATGGGTTAACAAAGTTGAAAGACCACCTTCACATTTTGTGTACATGTACATTTAATTCTGTAGCGGTCATACTTTGCATCAGTCGGTTTGTGCTTCATATCGAATCAGAGGTCACTGTGTAGTAAATATCGGTGTACTTTTCTGAATTCATCAGTTATGCCTATGAGCTGGTGTCATTTTATTTTCATGGGTGAAAGCTGGCAGTTGTGAATGTACAGAGAGAAAAGCCCGAGTCAAGGGGCCACCCAGGTGTCGGTGGAGTGCCAATATTTTTTTCTTTTTTTTTTTTTCTTTTTTTTTGCATTTAAATGATTAAAGCATTTTGTGGCTTTTTCCTGCAGTCTAGATATGAAAATGCTATTTTTGCTTTTAGTGTAAGAAAGGGGTTAGATACAGTATTGAAAAGCAGAAATTCCTGTACATAATTATGATCAGGCTTTTTTAATTTACAGATTTCCGCTACCACTTTTGCTTGTGCTCTCACCCACGGATTTGTGAAAGCTGTTTTGAATGCAACCACATCTCATGTTGCTATTCCACAATACTCACATTGTAATCACTTGTATCCGTCCCCCTCCAGTGAGCTGAAGATCCTCGGGCCGACGGATGCAGTTGGCCTGCGCACAGTTGTGCGCTGGCCAACTGCATCCAAGGTCAGACTGAAGATCTTTTGCTCACCAGGTCAGTCCCTGACTACAAGATGGTCTCCATCTGCCATAGTCACAGGATGGGTTTGGCTGCGTCAAGGAGATTCCAGCTGGAAATGGGAGGGCAGGTCTAAAGCCCATCTGGAATATTGTTGCAGTTTGGTATCATGTTAACCCTTTGGCTGTTGGTAGCGGATTTTGTCACGGTGATTCCTGTAGGGATCATCGCGACAAAAACTGCTACTGACAGCCAAAGGGTTAATGTCCCATTGGTCAGGTTTAACTCTTTGAGACGTGCCACATCCGGATTCGCGGTGTAAAGCCGCGAAGCCAGATGCGGCACGTCTCGAAAGAGTTAATCACGCTAGCCTAAAGGTCTCATGACGAGTCAACCCGTACTCACGCATGATCAGGGGTGAGCGTGTAGTCAGGCTATGCATGGGTTAGAACAATGGGCATAATGGGACATTGCTTGATGTCATGTTGAAAAAGGAGGATTTTATATGAAGCTGCCAGTTGTTCCTCATTTCATTTGTATCGATCTGATGTGTGGATGTCTGGGAATGAGCCATTTTAGGACGAAGGCTCATTTTTTTTTTTTTATTAGATCTTAATGGCAGTGATGCTCATAACTTGAACTTCTAATCACTGCATCCTTTTTGCAGAAGGGTTGGCCATGGTCGTTCAAGGCACTTGGTCAAGTACTACCTCTAAACTACCATGGGCAAGAGTTCTAGTATGGGTTTGTAATGGAACTAAAAGCAATAAATAACAAGAGTGGCAAAGCCATCAAGGCTCACGTGCATAGATCTTGACAACATGACAAATCTTGACATGACCGTAATAACACACATGACAGAAGAAGTGAAAAGTTGTTTGACCTGTGAGAGAGGTCACTCGGACTGTTATGTTTAGAAAGGTCTCGCTACAAACTATCCTTCTGCACCAGCAAAATTTAAGCATTTTTTCACACATGTCAACCGGCCTTGACCTTTGCGATGAGTTGACTAAATTAGTATACATAACTAACTTGGCTTGACTTCGCGAACGAAGATTTTATAGGAGTTGCCCACGACGTCTGCAGGCTTGTTCGTGGCTGCGGAGGCCAATCCGAGACAGGCAGGTTCGACCGCAGTGGCTGCAGGGGAAGGTATGGCCAGGGTTCTGAGCTGCGGCATCTCTGTTTTTTCTCCTGAGCCGCTTGTCCTTAAGGCTAGCTCTGTGAGAGTCCTCAAAGGAGACAGCTGCCTTGTAAATGGTGGAGCGCCAGGTGTCACGGTCCGCAGCAAGCGAAGACCACTGGTGGTGGTCGATTTGGCAGGCACTAAGTGACTTCTTGAGACAGTCTTTGTATCTCTTCTTTGGTGCCCCTCTGTCACGGTGTCCAGTAGCAAGCTCGCCGAACAGGGTGATCTTTGGTAGGCGATGATCCTCCATCCTGGAGACATGCCCCGCCCAGCGGAGCTGTGTCCGCAGCAGCAAAGCCTCGATGCTCACAGTTTCAGCCTGTTCAAGGACCTCGACGTTGGTGACATAGTCACTCCAGTGAATGCCCAGGATGGTACGCAGGCAGCGCTGGTGGAAGCGTTCGAGGAGTCGTAGTTGGCTGCGGTAGAGGGCCCAGGACTCGGAACCATACAGCAGGGTGGTGAGGACCACAGCTCTGTACACGCTGATCTTGGTGCCTGTTTTCAGCTGTTGATTGTGCCACACCCGCTTGAAAAGTCGCCCGAAAGCGCTGTTCACTTTTTGCCAGCCTGCTGTCAAGCTCCTTGTCCAGCTTGGCGTCCGACGTGATAACGCAGCCAAGGTAAGTAAACTGGTGCACTGACTTTAGTTCAGACTCGCCAATGGTGATGTGAGGAGGGCGATACACTGTCTTGGGTGCCGGCTGATGGAGGACCTCTGTCTTTTTCAGACTGACCTCGAGTCCAAAGAGCTGGGCAGCATCTGCGAAGCAAGACGTGATGCGCTGCAGGGCTCTCTCTGTGTGTGCAACGAGGGCAGCATCATCAGCAAAAAGCAGCTCACGAATCAGTTGGTCTAGGGTTTTCGTGTGGGCCTGCAGTCGTCTGAGGTTGAACAGGCTGCCATCGAGACGATACCTGATGTACACTGCATCGTCATCATCGAGGTCCACTGTGGCCTGCTTCAACATCATGCTAAAAAAGATGGTGAAGAGGGTCGGTGCCAGCACGCAGCCCTGCTTTACGCCGTTGAGAATAGGGAATGGTTCTGAGAGGTCATTGTTGAGTCTGACCTGGCCTTGCTGGTCCTCGTGTAGCTGGACAATCATGTTGAGGAACTTTGGGGGACAGCCAAGTCGCTCCAGGATCTGCCACATGCCTTGCCTGCTCACAGTGTCGAACGCTTTTGTTAGGTCGACAAATGTTACGTACAGCCCTTTGTTCTGCTCGCGGCACTTCTCCTGTAGCTGTCTCAGCACAAAGACCATATCGGTGGTGCTCCTGTTTGCTCTGAAGCCACACTGGCCCTCTGTGAGTTGGTCTTCAGCGATGGCAGGTACCAGCCGATTCAGGAGCAGCCTTGCAAGGATTTTCCCAGCAATGGACAGCAGGGTAATTCCCCGATAGTTGGAACAGTCAGACTTCTCGCCTTTGTTCTTGTACAGGGTGATAACGACTGCATCACGGAGATCTTTTGGTAGTGTTCCTTCCTCCCAGCAGCAGAGAAAGAGGTCATGGAGCTTGTTGTGCAGTGCTGTGCCTCCATGTTTCCAGATCTCTGGCGGTATTCCATCAATGCCTGCTGCTTTGCCACTCTTGAGCTGGTGGATGGCTGTGAGGGTCTCTTCAGCGGTGGGCGGTTCGTCCAATTCAACCTTTACTGGGAGGTGTGGGATTTGTAGGACGACTGCTTCTTGAACAGTGCGCTCAGCGCTGAAGAGGCTTTGAAAGTATTCCGACCAGCGGTTCAAGATGGAGGTATTATCTGTGAGGAGTGCCTGGCCATTCGCGCTTCGCAGGGGACTTTGTACCAGGTGCCTGGGGCCATACACTGCTTTCAGTGCTTCGTAGAAGCCCCTGTAGTCACCATTGTCAGCACAAAGCTGGGTCCTCTGTGCAAGTCTGGTCCACCACTCATTCTGGAGATCTCTGAGCTTGCGCTGGAGACTGCTGCAGACGAGGCGGAAGGCAGACTTCTTCACAGGGCAGGAAGGCTGGGCTAGGTGGGCCTGATGGGCGGCTCTTTTTTTTGCTAGGTGTTCCTGGATCTCTACATCGTTTTCGTCAAACCAGTCTTTGTTCTTCTTTCTGGCGAAACCCAAGACTTCTGCAGAGGATTTTGCAATAGCAGTTTTCAGTTGTTCCCAAAGTGTTTCAGGGGAGGAGTCTACTGGGTCCGCTGTGTCTTTGAGCCTGCGCTGTAAATCTGTCTGAAAGGCAGCTTTCACATCGTCACGCTGAAGGCTGGCAACATCAAGCTTTTTCTTGGGGGGCCCCCATTTCTTGGGTTTTGGCTTGAAGTGGAGCCTGAGTTTGCAGCGGACAAGGCGGTGGTCAGTGTGGCACTCTGCGCTGGGCATCACTCTGGTGAGGAGGACGTCACTGCGGTCCCTCTGACGCACTAGGACATAGTCGATAAGGTGCCAGTGTTTGGAGCGAGGATGCATCCAGGTGGTCTTTCGACTGTCCTTTTGCTGAAAAGTAGTGTTGGTGATGACCAGTTGCTGCTCCGCACAGAACTCCAACAGTAGGCGGCCATTGTCATTGCAGTTCCCCACGCCATGCTTGCCGAGGACTCCTTTCCAGGCTTCAGAGTCCTGGCCCACTCTGGCGTTGAAGTCGCCAAGGATGATGACTTTGTCGTCTGCAGGGGTACTCTGTAGGAGGCTGCGCAGGTCAGTGTAAAACTTGTCCTTTTCAGCAGGCTCTGCCAGGAGGGTTGGGGAGTACACACTGAGAAGGGTGACGTGCTGCTGGTGTCTCAGTGGGAGGCGCATGGACATGATGCGGTCTGAGTGGCCCGTTGGTAGGTTTTCCAGCTTAGTCGCAATGGATGTCTTGACCATGAAACCCACGCCTGAAAGCCGACTTTCTGATGCAGGCCTGCCTGACCAGTAGAGGGTGTACCCAGCACCAAGTTCTTGGAGGCTGCCTTCGTCCGGAAGGCGTACTTCGCTGAGCGCGGCGATGTCGATGTTTAACCTCCGCAATTCATGGGCAATGAGGGCGGAGCGACGTTCAGGGCGTCCGCTGTCTGCTTTGTCGAGCATGGTACGGACGTTCCAGCATGCTACGTTGAGTCCGGTCGTGGTCGTCATGAGAGTGGATCCGTTATTCTTTCTTGTTTTTTGACCGCAGGAGAAGATGCCCGTTGACCGCGGCTAGCCAACTGGGGTTGCGAGGGGACGAGCTTTGGTTAGGCCACCTTTTCTAGGCCCCTCTCCGTGTGGAGCAAGCAGTGCTGTCCCTAGAGAAGGCTGCTTGGTCGTTCAGGGTGTGCCGAGTGATGTTGTCATCCCCAGGTCAACATCAGGCGACCAATATCCTGAACCGCCTGCATGCAGGTTTGAGACTGCGGCTTCCAGTGACATCTTTCACCTGCCGTTTCGCCCCTCGCCCGTCGCTACAGGACTTGGAATGGTCAGTGTCATGGTCCGTGGACGTTTCCTAAAGCCTGCGCGGTGGAGCTTTTTGGTAGAGTGAGGTGTGCGCAGTACTGGCCCCACCTTTTAAACCCTTGGTTCATCTGCCATGGCCTAGCAAGCTGGGACGATGGCATCGAGGTCCTCGGGTCGTAGGTTTTATATCAGACTGTCCTTGTCCTAGTCTCTGGCTCAAAAGCCTTCCCCAGAGACACGGGGGCTTTGATGTCAGGGGTTTCCTCCCTTAGCCTTTCCGCAGCCAAGCGGCCAGGCCTGCAAGGCAGCAGGCGACTCGTGGAGGGCGGGGTCGTCTATGTCCCGTGCAGATGTGAACATCTGCCCACTGCCCACATTAGTATACATAGGAAGGTCTTATCAACAGCTACCTTTATTTCAAATATAATTGAAAAGTTTGAATAAATGTTGATAATACATACAATTCTATAAAAAATATTGGCACTTTACACACATCTGCCGATCTCTTGTGACCCTTGACCTTTCCGAGGGGTCATCCAAATTAGTATGCGTAGATAGATCTTACCATCAGGTATCTCTGTACCAAGTTTCGGTTTGAAGTTACGAATAGTATTTGAAAAAAAAGATGCTTTTGTCCAAATATTTGGGCCTATTGCCTGATCTCTTGTGACCCTTGACCTTTCCGAGGGGTCATCCAAATTAGTATGCGTAGATAGATCTTACCATCAGGTATCTCTGTACCAAGTTTCGGTTTGAAGTTATGAATAGTATTTGAGAAAAAAGATGCTTTTGTCCAAATATTTGGGCCTATTGCCTGATCTTTTGTGACCCATGACCTTTCCGAATGGTCAACCAAATTAATATGCATAGAAAGGTCTTACCACTAGGTATCTTTGTAACAAGTTTGGGTTTGAAATTGTGAATATTTGAGAAGAAATAAATTTTGTCAAAATATTGCTATTTTTTATTCACTTTGTGATCGCCTGTGACCTTGACCTTTATGAGAGATCACTCAAATTGGTATGTTTAAATAGGTCTTGCCACAAAGTATCCTTGGGCCAAGTTTGAAGACTGTGCCTTGAATAGTCTCCGAGAAAATGCCAAGGTTTAAGTTTATGACGGCAGACGGATGGACGACCACTGGCCCAGAATATGGACTCGGTTTTGCTTCGCACTTGAGCCAAAAAGGAAATGCATTTATATTAGATGTAATATTAAAAGACAAAATGCACACACGTCGCACACACACATGTATACACCTCTGGCACACAAAACGCCAATAATCCCTTACAGTTGTGTATTTATTTCACCCCACAAATATACTTTACAAGTAAAAGGCATGAGCATTCCGGCTCTCCCAAGATAGAAGTAACAGATGAACAAAATGGTCTGTCAGCAAAAATGAAAAAATAAAATGTATAATATACAAACGAAATGGAGAGTGCAGTAGATTTCCATCAGCAGTAAGTGCCACAGACAACTGTTGTAACGACTAGTACAGCGTAAAGCAGGTTCTATGTTCCTAACCCTTCACTGCTCCTTTGCTGCCAGAGTACAGCAACCAAAACCCAAATGCAAGAGGCATAGATCCTCATGAGCCCCCGCAATTGCGGGGGCTCATGAGAATTTATGCCTCTCGTTTGAATCATTTATGTGCACGTGCCTACGCCAGACAAGGTTATCAGCAGCGTGTTGGTTTCAGAGACCGTTTCTGGTGGGGAAGGGGTTAAAACAGAATCATTAACCCCCTTGTGCATGCAGGCACTGTTACTAAGAGTGCCTACATGTACAAGGGGGTTAACATTAGAATCATCAGCTTGACAGTAAAATGTATCTCTGTTTGAAAAAATAATTAGATTTTACCTGATCGAAATCAATGGTAATGCAGTAACATATATCAAGAAACTGACGATCTACCATGACTGAAAAGAACAATCAAGATCACATTATTTGATATACTATTTTACACACATGAAATAATTCATAAGGAAGAATCAAGAATATAAATTTTAAAATTAACAAAAAATTATTAAAATCTAATGTCTATAAACCATTAGACCGAAATATTTTAATGGGTGAGCCTGAACAGCAACAAACTACAGCATGGCGAGGCAACAAGGTAACAAACACTGGCTCTGGGGCATCAAGAAACAAGTTATTCTGGTCCAAACAATTCAGTCCAAGATTCAACACATGGCCATTTTACTCTGTGGACAAATATTCTTGTGAAAGGGCCCATGCCAAGAGGAGTAGATCATTGAGAGCCCCTGCAACCTGTGGGTCCTGAGGATCTATGCCTCTTTTACTACATTTAGCACTGGTCTGTGATTTTGGACATTACACCTGTACCACAGGACAGGTCCAAAAGCAGCAGAACCGTGCACATTATGGCTGAAATAAAATGGCAAAGGTGACCAAAAAAATATAGCGGTATATGCATATAAAAACAGAATATTGCATCAGGACGTCAATAACTATAAATAACAATGAGACCCTGACCCACAGAAATTTCTCGAGCTGACGTCTGCTGCAGCAGAGCTACACAGCTGGCTGTTTGCAGGCCAACTGCAGCTGACGTCGGCCCACGGCCCTTTTCCTTACTGGGGAATACAGTCATGTAACTACACAGCATTCCGATTTCACCAAAATGGAAGTCCCTTGTGTAGTATATATAATGAGAAGCCAAAGAAATGCGACATTTTTTGATTCATCGGAAATGCTGAGCCCAAAAAAATGCGAAATTTTTCATTTCTTTGGCCCCTCAATATAGGTACACACATTTCTGTACAAATTCAAACATCAAGTGCATAGTTCAGTCGTACAAGGTGGAGGTCATCATGGTACAGCAAACAGTCGGTCCCCTTGTGAATGCAGGCATTACTATCGTAAAACAGTAACAGATGCTGCATGCACAAGGCGGTAAAAACGAATTTTGAAAACAAAATCCAAAATGTACAGTACATTTTAAATGTTTAACCCTTCTAGCCCCGGGACCCTGCAGCAGATGGCTTTGATTATGATAATTCAAGGGTAGTGCCAGATAAGCTTGGCGCCTGAAGGCGCCAAGCTCATCTGGCACTTGCCCATGAATTATCATGATCAATCCATCTCCTACAACTGGTACATAGTCGTTGTGCAACACTTCCAAAATTTGAGAAATGGGACCTTGGGGCTAAAAGGGTTAACAGCAATTAACTTTTAAAGTATTCATAGAATGAAGCACATGTAAACGTACACGTATCATTTTCATTTCACCTCCTGCACAAGTGTGAGCGATGACTATGCACCTGAGCTCAAGTGCCATCGCTGATTAGGGCTCGGTGCAGTTCAGGCACTACACTTTAGTGAGGATGGCTGAGTGAGCCTTCCCCCGCAAGATGTCCACTCACTGTGTTTGGCAGACAACTTTAATTTTTTTACACTGGCAGCGAAGAAAAACAAGATGAGGATATTATCCCAAAGTCTACCGTATTGAGTTCACATGCGACTTTCTTGAGGAGCATTCAGAGTTGTTACTATTTTTTTCGCAGACATCATAACAAATATAGAGAGACTGTCTTCCGAAATCAATTGGTCAGAAAGGGAGAGCATTGCTTTTAACCCATACACATGTACATTTTGCGTGCTTTGTGTCAGTTAGGAACATTGTACAACATTGATATGTTTGGCGTTTTTAAGTCGCTGTCTTTGTCAGTCATGAAAGGTATGCGAGGGTCTGTTCCACACAGCCTCTTTCAGGGCTGACTCTTTGGTGGGAGTGAAACGTGGTTCAAATTTTTTTTTTAATGAATTAATTATCATTCAAAAAGTTGAAGAGGTACAATCCTGGCTAACGAACTCATTCAATGTCCTTTTTTAGTCTACCTATATGCAAAATACCTAGCAACAAAAAGAAAAATTACGGACTCTAGTATGGATCAACCGGTTTTTGTGTAACAGCCATTTTCTCAATAATATGTAAACTAATTAAAAAATCTGCCTCGAGATAATTCTTTTAGAGACAATAACCTGAAGTTTCAAGCTTACAAATGCAGACTCTAGTCGCTGTCGCATACACACACACACAGCGCTGTGGCACGCGCTAAATCTGCGTTCAACAGCAATGCTTGCGTAGATAGATGTGACGTAATTTTATCTTGTTACTACATTTTTACACTGTGATGCCTGCCTGCTGATGTTATCGCGTACTAAGTGTACGGCCAGCCCCATTTCAAAGTCTACTGTATTTTCAATACGCAAGACAACAATCCGTTTAGCCCTGTGCTTGGCAACATTTCTTAGCCAACTGACACTGGAGGCGAAAGTAATACAAGTGGTTTACTCACAAACCAAATGGGCGAGGCTAGCGTTGGTAGAAGAGTACACAATTTGTCTAGCATGACATGGAAAATCAAGTACTAATGAGCAATACAATAAGAGATATATCTGGTACACAAGTACGTGTTTGGCCACAAAATGCAGGGAAAACATTAACCACCTGATGCATCCACCAGTACTGTAAAGAGTACTGGTGACTGCATGCACAAGGGGGTTAACCCTTTGCATGTCGATAGCGGTTTTAGTCGCGATGATTCCTACAGGAATCATCGCGACTAAAAACGCTACTGACATGCAAAGGGTTAAGTGGAATGTGTTTGAAACAGTTTGTCTACACCCACGCTCCCCGTGTATTTCACAACCACATGCCATGCAGGATAATGGAAGACTGCAAAACACAACAGTACCGATCACTAAACGTATAAACTGGTGTGCAGGTACGTGATTCCAGACCTTATGGTTGCAAGCTGCAAGGTCCAAAATCACAGAACAGCAGACATGGCATCACTGAAATGCAATGCAAGAAAACGTTTGTGCCTGCGATTATCGAGGTACAATGGTAGGAAAGCTCGTAACTTATTGCTTTTGTAGCCAAGTCGGCTCTGATTGACCACACTGTCAACAATCACCCATTATATCCTGAGGCTGATTTTTTTTTTTGGGGGGGGCTAACTGCTTATTGTCCTGCGAAGGCTACATTACAGATTAGGAGACAGATCGACCGTTATAGTTCAAGGGTGGTGCCGGAACAGCTTGGCGCCTCAGGCGCCAAGCTGTTCCGTCACCACCCTTGAACTATCATAGTCAAATTCACATCAAGCAAAGGATGTATCATAGGTTATCCCTAAACTAGAAGTAGGTAAAAAATTGCACAGACTGCAAATGTGCCCACACCATCTGCAAGAGGCGCATATTCTCACGAGTCCCTGCAGAGCATGGGGTCATGAGAGTATGTGCCTCTTGCTTGGAAGGAGTCACCTCACTGACATCTACAATGTAAGTACCTGTCCTGGGTTAACCCATTTAACCCCACAGCCGCATTTCCTCAATTTTGTCACCTAACGACTATGCGCCAAGCTGCAGGAGGTGGCTCAACCATGACAATTCAAGGGTAGTGCCAGATCAGCTTGGCGCCTGATGGCGCCAAGCTGATCTGGCACTACCCTTGAATTATCATGGTCCATCCATCTCCTGCTGTAGGGTGTCGGGGCTAAATGGGTTAAAAGCACAACTGCTAACACATGCCGCTGTGATCAGGGTGGTCCAGCGGAATGGTCCCTATGACTCTTTGCCATATAAAGGTGCAGTCTACTGCCTTTCTTAACTTGAAGAGGCTAAACCTACTGTCTCTGGCCACTGTGAGGTGGCTTGTTTGCCTGCTCGGCGATAAAATATAACTAAGAACAAGCAAACATTTGCTTATTGTCCTATGCAGGTTACATTGCAGATTTGGAGATAGATCAAACACTCTACTGTATGTCATACAACTTGGGCTAAACACTCTTCCTTGGTTTGCATCATCTAATATCATCTGAGTCCACACTGACTACGAAGTCTGCGTGGATGATTACAAAGTTACCATCAGAACAGTGAAAGTTTTTAACAAGTCAAGGTTCTCTCAAGACGCATGAAAAATAAAATGGACACAATTTAACACTTGGCCTACTGTTTTCGGTGCAAAATTCAACACCAGGGATTGAAGTCACGATTAATATCTTCATAAATCAGTCAGCAAACTTGAACAGCAAACTTCAAGCTTGTCAAAGAATAATGACATTAAAAGTGTGTGTGCTGGTCTGTGGTTTTGGACCTTACCGCTTCAGCCATAAGGCCCAAAATCATAGACCAGTGCACACTTATAATCTATCATTTACAGCTATAAAATTTTCTGTGACGACTATACATGTTGAAATATCAGCAGTCTGATGAATATGGAGATGTGTGATGTAGTTTGTTCAGCCAGTAACCCTAATGTGCCAACAGTCACAGGTACTGTTTATAAGCCTTCTTGTGCATGCAGCCACCGGTACTGTCAACAGTACCGGCAATTGCTCACACAAGGGGGCTCAAGTAAGTGGCCAGTTCAACCGTAATGTTAGTCCAAGCCCACAGACTTCTCCAGCTGGGCAAAGTACATGCTGCGTACAGGTAGAAAGTACCGGCTTTCTGTTGACACCGTATCGCACTGAAACAAACAGCAAGGTTCAGTAAGGGGTCAGTGGATGACATCACACACACACACACACACACACACACACACACAGAATGGTTGACATCACACACACATAAAAAAACACCACACACACACATTGAGGCAAGTGCGGTAAGATTTAGTGTCAGCTGTTTCATAAAACACACATGATGAGATAGAGACAACAGACCATAAGAGAAGTCAATATTAACTCATTACATTCTGAGGCTGATATATATTTTTTAATTCCTTATTGTCCTATGAAATCTACATTACAGGAGATAGATCAACCATTTTAGTTCAAAGGTGGTGCCATTTGGCGCCTCAGGTGCCAAGCTATTCTGGCACCACTCTTGAACCATCATAGTCATATTACTTTCAAGTAGTAGTGTATCAGGATGAAAAGGGTTAATATATAATTATACAGGATTTTTAAGTATCACTAAATCCCTATTGCTGGGCTCAAAACGATTTACAAAACATGTGCTGCATGGCAATGCACATTCTCGTCCCACTCACATTACCTGCTTGCCCATGCAATGTCTGAAAACTGTACATGTACAAGCAGCAGCTAGACACTGCACAGACAGCATCCATAGCAGAAGTCAATGGCACACCAAAACACAGAAACAACAAAAAGACAATTAAATGTTCGTACAAGATAGAACGCGAGCCAAAGGAAAGCGCACGCCACAACTCAGCACCTTAATAATAAAAGACAAGTAACCCCTTTCGCTGCCGAGAACAGAAGTGAACACGATCCAACTCCAAGAGACATAGATCCTCATGAGCCCCCGCGACTGCGGGGGCTCATGGGGATCTATGCCTCTTGCTGAGACCAATTTGTACCCATGTTTCAGTGTTGAATTAACCAAGATTTCAGAACAAAAATGTATGTAAAGTATAAGTATAGTGGCAGGGAAGGGGTTAAATGTTAAAAAAATGTAATGCTACTGGTAATCTTGGACAGATGCAGTCATGTCTAAGGCTGAAAGGCCATGCTGAACAGGCGTGTTTTAAGTTGCGCCTTGCAAGAAGACACAGACTGACAATGGTACACTCATTGGAGGCTGTTCCAAACAGCTTTGAAAACAGAAAGATCTTTGAGCGAAGTTCTTGAGTTTCATTTCTGGGACAGAATTTGATAATAATAATATTAATAATAATAATAAAGAGCATTTATATTGTGCTAAATCTCCAGGAGCAGTGGGCTCTAAGCGTGTTACAAAAAAATGTATGTATGCAGAATCTCACTAGCTTTAAACGAATTTAATCTACGCACACACAAACACACACAAGAAAACCATTCCCACGTTAATGGCATTTTGATGATGCTGATGTGCCACCATGATGGTGCTACACGGTCAACAAAGAGAAGACCTAAGATCAAGGCCACCATGATGGTGCTAAACGGTCATCTGCACTAGAGCGGAGTTGGCATGCTGGTCTAACAGTATCAAGATAAATATAGTCAGATAACATGCCACTGGAAAAAAAAAGAATGCCAGAGTTGCCAAAACTCACGTTGGATCTGTTGTAGCGAGCATCCACTACCGTCGGTGCCTCCGTCTCCTTCAGCCTCTCCTCCTGCTCTGCCTCCCAAGACTTGTGACGCCAGCGACCGTCGATCGGCAACAGATGACCCTCCGTCGTGAACAGGTACTGGGACATGGCTTTGTTTACATGATTGTCTTTGTCAAACAGCTGAAACAAGCAGTTTGAAAATCTCTCTTTTATTGCAAGTTTCAGATTTTTCTTATTTCCTGTTTTTGTTATTTCTTTTATTCAGGGATATGGGAAGTTCTTTTTTTCTGATTTTGTTTCTAACACAGTGTGCGCAGTTTATCTCTTTTCATCCTGATACACTACTGCTTGAAATAAATTTGACTATGATAGTTCAAGGGTGGTGCCAGAATAGCTTGGCGCCTGAGGCGCCAAGCTATTTTGGCACCACCCTTGAACTACAAATGGTTGATATAGCTCCTAATTTGTCATGTAGCCTTCATAGGACAATAAGCAATCTTTTCTTAAAATCAGCCTCAGATGTAATGGGTTAAATTTTCAACACACGACTGGTGCAGACTCAGTGATGACAGCATGATACTCTCACAATGGCTAGAACTCAAATGACCTGGTTAGTTCGGGTTTAATGTCCACAGCACCGAGGTGATCATGGACGGCCCTGATGGGCGGGTGATGGGGGACAGGGAAATCTATTGCCTATGGAGTACGACCTGAACACTGATCAACTCAGGCGCACTCCAACTGTGCCACTTTGATTTACCAGGACCTTTCAACGGACATGCTATTGAACAAATCCGTTTTTTCCCCCTGGATTGTGAGTCCAGCTACCGGGGCCGGGATGGAATTCGAACCCACGACCCGGCGATTCCCTTCGCTCTCCTGCTCCGACGTTTAACCGCCTGAGCTATTTTGAACTCTACTCAAATGACCTGCTGGGACCATGTACTTATATACCTTGTCTCAAATTGCGGAACAGCTGCAGCAGATCTCAGTCTGCAAAGGCACAGATTCTCATGAGACCCTGCAGCAGGTGCTCATGAGAGTCTATGCCCCGTGCCAATGGAATGTGGTTTATCTAAGAAATCTTGTGCACGAGCTTAAGCGTAAAGCCTGTTTGCACAACACTGTAAATGTCTTCACATTTTGTATGTCTGCTTAATCCCCTCACTGCCAGACAACGCGAGATTATGTCTTTGAAAGCAGGGCAAACTAAATAATAATCCCATCAATCCAAGGACCATGGATATGAACACTGTCAGCAAGAGTATATAACATTGACAAAGTATTGCACATTTGCATTCTCCGTTGTCAGTCGGATTGTTTGTTTAATGTTGCTGTGCGCATTTCTGCCAGAAAGAAAACTGAGGCTGATAGAGTAAGCTGGACGTAAGCAACCAAAGATAAAAACTAAAATCATCTTATCAATTTGATGTTAACCCTCGTAACGCTGCATTTACAAACTTTTGGAGGCGTTGTGTAATGACTATGTACCAGTTTACCAGTTGTAGGAGAAGGATTGATCATGATAATTCAAGGTTAGTGCCAGATGAGCTTGGCGCCTTCAGGCGCCAAGCTCATCTGGCACTACCCTTGAATTATCATGATCAATCCATCTCCTGCTGCAGGGTCCTGAGGCTAAAGGGGTTAAACTTGTGTTCAAAGTATGATCTGTTGACAACAATGAAAATATACGCAAACTACCATAGAAGAAATCCAAGACACTGCAAAAACGATCATTGCAATGCTGATTCTTCGAAAAAATGCATTTTCGTTTTACAAACGCCGTTTGATTTTAAATTCAGCAACAACTTCCACTCAGAATAAAACCAACAAATTCTTTATCACCAAACCCTACCTCGTGAGAAACTTCATCTAAAAATCACATCCATCTGCCATGCTGCCGCAAACCGGCGGTTATAAAAAAAAAACTGCTGACTGAAAAGTTGCTGATAGAATCAACCCAACTTAGAAAAATGCATTTTTCTTTAAAAGGTATTTTTTCGAAAAATACTTACCGATGACATGACCTTATGGGAGATGTCTACTACTTACGCAATTCTAGCCTAAGAGCTCGTTGTGTTACCACACAACCCGGGAGGCACTCGGGGAACCCCGAGGGGGCCGAGAGTTATCTCCCGATACTTCCCATCTGGGACAGAGTACCCATAGTCCTTCAGTCAGGATACTTAGCTTACCAGCGGCAAGCGGGGCAGGTGGGAGGGTCGTCCGAGTCATGTCATCGGTAAGTATTTTTCGAAAAAATACCTTTTAAAGAAAAATGCATTTGTTTCTTCAAAAACATTACCGATGACATGACCTTATGGGAGAATGGCGAAAAGGAGGAGGGTGCCGCGCTCTAGCACACCTAAGGCCCCAAGGGCCGTCCTCCCAACCGCAAACTCCCGACAACTCTAGGAAGGTATAAGCGACGGCGCTGAAGCGCCAGGAGGGAGGAGAGCCCCCCCCCCCGGGATGTCCCCCACCAGAGCGAGTAACCTCGTTAGGCTGACAGAACTCTGCGATCGAGAGCACCTGCGCGCCAGCCCTCCAATAGCCACGATGAGGGCAGCCCAGTTCCTGACGGCTGTGGCGTTCATGGCCCTGCACGTAGCTGATTGGACGTAATTAGCCTCTAAGCTCCCTGAGGGAGGGATCCTGGACTTTGGATCGTATGACTGAGCGTAGACAGGAGGATCGACTGCCCTGTAGCTTCAGAGCTGCCGGGCACGGCCAAGAAGCGTGCGCGTCCGCCCGGACGGCTATGTCGTCGTAGGCATACGTGAGGCAAGCTCAGGCTATCCTGCCTAGTCTCCTGGGGATAAGTCTACCAGCTGGGGTCAGCAGGGTCGGTAGGGGAGAGGTGACGGACGCCGTCCAAGAGCACAATGCCTCGCCAACTTCATCGTAGAGGCGTCAAGTTGGGGAAGCGGGCCGTAGCGAGGCTTCGACCGCTGCCCATGCGCAGACTCCAGCGTTGAGGGTCTGTCGCAAACCGCCAAGGTGCCGGGGTAGGCGCTCCAGCAAGGCGGAACAGTGACCATCGCGGCTGCATGCGGACCTAGTAGAATGCGGGAAGCAGTAGCGGGGGGTCCGCGGCGAGCTGAGGGGAAGGAGGTCTAGGACCGGTGCCAGGGAAAGGGGTGACCAACAGGACGAGAGGAGGATCCTTCCCAGGCTAGGTCAGAGCGTTGGCATCTCGTCCAGGAGGGCTATATCCCACGAAGGCGCGGGGAAGCCAGAGATCCCACCTTGCGGCGAACAGGTCCACTAAGCCATCTCGCCGATCCTCCGAAGGTATCCTCGTGCATACCGAGTGAAGCAACTGGTTCCATCGGGGAAAAGGCTGGCGCAGACCTCCCACGAGCCGACCTCCTAGTCCGTGTCGGATCCAAGCCGTTCACGCTCTTGTCCTTGAGGTCCGGAGGCTAGGCTGGACCTCGAGAAGAACCACGGAAGTAGGGGGCGTAGCTATAGCAGCCGGGCTGCGAGACGACCGACGGAGAGTAGAGCCGACTTCTGAGCAGTGGCTAGGCCCTTCCACCGCGAGCACCGCCGCAGCCGTACCACCTGTCCAAACTCCGGCGTACCCCTGTGCGCCCAATGGGGATGTCGAATAGGTTAGGCACCCGGGAGACGGCGCTGCGCTTTGGTTCCACAGTGTCCATGGGTAGGTTGAGGACCCCCGGTGAATCCAACGGAAAACCGAACAGGAGCGGAGCCTACATCAGCGGTGACTCCTCCTTCGCAGGTGAACCGAGGAACGTTGTGGAGGCCGAGTGCACGGGTAACTGGAGTCAAGGGTCGGCAGCTCCGGAAGAAGGCGCAGCCCAAGATCTGGAGGCGGAGCCGAAGACCACCTGCGCGGACCGCATCCCATCGCCATCTGGCACCAGCGTAAGCGCAACCAAGGTCCTAGCAGCCTCCTCCGGTCTGCTCCCCGAAGTTAAGTCCAGGAACTCCGAAGAACCTGGGTCAGCCGAGTCGTCAGCACAGGGGGTCCTTCCGCGGCCAGACGCCCTGCCAGGGGCCAGGAGCCGTCCACTGGAGAACGAAGAGCAGGGTAAGGAGCTCCCCGATCCCACGCAGTGTAGGTTGTTACGGACGAGAGAGGTCATCTAGTCCAAGAAGAGTCAAGAGCGGATCCGCAGCCGGTAGGGGCAGGCAAACTCCTGAGACCTCCCGAGAACCGGTCCCGCCGAGGGAAGCCAACAGCTGACCACTCCAAGGAGGGCGAAGCAAGAAGCTCCGGGAACCGAGAGAAGAGGCGCAGGGTAGTCGAAGCGCCTGTCACGAAGTGCGGCAGCCGCGGCCAACTCCGAGCTGTATCCGAGAGGGCACCAGTGGAGACAGAAGCCGAAGCGCTCGCAGACCTGTTTACCCCCCGTGTGAAGTCAAAACCCTTCCAACTGACTAAGGGTAATTTGGATCTCACGCGTAAAAGGTCACAAGCTAGTGAGTAGTCAGATCTCCAAAGGTGTATATAGTGTATAACTGTGTAGAAAGTGTACATGTAAGTGTAACCCAAGCAAATATGTGTACTTTAACCCCCAAGTGTAGGTAAACAGGTCTGTGCTAGGCGAAGTAACGACAGCGTCCTCCCCGAGGATCCACCGGAGGGGGTCGAGCGTCCAGAAATGGAGCGACTGCAGCCAGGCGCCCTGGGACGGAGCACGAAGAAGGGGAAATGGCTGAGTGAGGGGAGAGGAATGGGATGAACGGCAGCCGGACGCGAAGGGGACCGACGAGCGAGACGGGACAGGATCCCTGGAGCGACGTGAAGAACGGCAACTCGTAAGCACGCCCGCAGTGGAGAGAGCGGAGTGTAGACGTAGAGTGCTCGAGGAGTGACTCCAACGATGGCGAACCGTAGCGGACGAGCCTCCCATGGAGCGGTCCCTCCTTGCGTGTAGGAGTTCGAGAGAGGAGGTCCAATGTTGCCGAGAGGATTCCAAATCGTGCCGTGAAAGTGTACGCGTGCGTGAATGTCTCCGCGAACCGAGCTCTATGGCGAGGTGGGCTCGCTGCCGGCGAGGAGACTCCGCGTAGGAGCCAGCGGGCTTTCTAGGAGACGAGCGGGGATCGGCATTGGATCAAGGACGGAATGGCGCACGTCCCTCGGCACCGAGCTCCGTGCCGGTGCTGGTTTTCTGTCTGTCATAAGGTTTGTTCTTGGTGCGTTCCCTCCTAGGAACGACCGCATCGATCAACCCACTCCGCGTACTGGAACGTTGCAACCGGCGTGGTGATCTCTCCCCAAGATCGTCAAGGAATCGAGCGGTAAGAAAGGAGACTGGAACCTCTGTCTAGCCGGCTGTCACCAACAGGACTCTGTAACCACTAGTAGCCGGCTCAGTGTGTCTCCCGACGAGCAGCGCTGTCCTGGTGGAGCCCCCTCCAGGGAGCGAGGGCGGTGCCAGCATACCCGCTCCGAGCGCGATAACCTGCGCCTCGTCATCGGCTGCCTGGACGGCTTCCAAGCTGACCTTGAGCGGTGTGTGGGTTCCGTACTGTGCGCCCAGCGGATTCCATTTGTGCCGAGACGATGCATGCGTGCGAGAATGTCTCCGCGAACCGAGCTCTATGGCGAGGTGGGCTCGCTGCCAGCGAGGAGACTCCGCGTAGGAGCCAGCAGGCTTTCTAGGAGACGAGCGGGGATCGGCATAGGATCAAGGACGGATAGCACACGTCCCTCCGCACCGAGCTCCGTGTCGATGCGGGCTTCCTGTCTGCCACAATGTTTGGTCCTGGTGCGTTCCCTCCTGGGAACCACCGCATCGATCAACCCACTCTGCACACTATACTGACGCGTCCGGCATGGTGATCTCTCCGTCATCTCGTCGGAACTCGAGCGATCGTAGTACCGGGAACAGCAGCCGGTATTTCAGCAGGTCTGGAACCAGTCACAGGTGCCGGGCGAACTCGCCAAAGGAAGCCTCAAGTAGCGCCCAGCGCCGTTCCGGTCACGTGGAGCAGACGTCACACCAACGTTCGGAGGTACATCCGGCACATGGTAGACAGACCTTGTGCGAGTCCGACGGTCACTGGAATCCTCCATGTAGTGAGCAGGTCGTCCAGAGACCACTGCAACATATAAAAACCGAAGGCACGCGGGCGTGGGCCTGAGGGACCCTGCCCTGGTAAGGTTAACCTTCGCAACACATCATGCACAACAACTCAAGCAAGTCATGACAAGTATAGGCCTGAAGCAAGCGGCAGGCACAGTAACCTTAGTCGGAGTGGTGCCCTCCGCTGAACACCGGCGCTGTACTATAGCGACGGGCCTCCAGGTGCAGCTTTGATCGTAGTTTTATGTTGCCTATACAGGCCATTAATCTCCTTTCGACCGTAATTTGTATTCACATGCACAAGCCTTAGGCAAGGAGGAATTTAACCAAAGAGCATATACTAAAGTGTTCAGGAGACATAGGGCTGTCTTAGCACTCTGTTTCCGTCAGGTAGGTTCGGGTTGGGATGAGGTCACTGGCGCCGGCCCTTAGCTGCCTAGGCGACGGGCTCCACCCGTCCGAAAGCAATGTCCATTTCGTAGCTCTGTTCCTGTAACTTGCGGAACGAGCGCATGCATAAATGTGAGCAGCACCTGTGGCGGCAAGCCAAACTTTTTTTTTTTTTTTTTTTTTTTACAGCCACAAAAAGGTCATCTTGGACCTTAAAAAACGGCAGCAAGGCGTGGCGACCAGTGGCCCTGCGCTCAAGTAGGCAAACGCCTGACATCCAAGAACAGAAACATGTGATGCCAAGTATAAAAGTGCACAAGAATGTTCACCCACCAGCCAAATCGTGTACCTAATAAGGCCCCGAGTAAGGTAACAGGGCTGCATTACGCAAACCAGGCATTACGTGACCGACACAGTACCAAAGTAAGCGTCGGCTCTCGCCACACTCACCAACGCAATGCGTCAAGGAAATGCTGGAGCATAACACATTCCCCGAACCCCACAAGGTACAAAAAGAGTAGGTGATGAACAAGTGAGTAGGTAAGCGCCCGAATAAAGTTAGACTTAACTGTCACCGATCTTTCCCACCACTCCCATTCCATTAGAGGTTTTAACCGCGAGGAAAAGGTGCCCTGCATCGCTAGACGCCATCTTGGAAAACGAAGCTGACCACCTGTGGATCTGAGCCGTTTAAGAATGACCGTTCCAGCTAAAAACGTCTCATTCCTTTCCTCACGCGTAAACGCCCTCTTTTGAGAAAGGGAGATTTTGACCCTGTTAAATAATAATGCCACACCAACACGGAAGGAGATAGGGAACGGGCGCGAGGCCCGCCAAGTAAAAGTCAAGAATCTTGGCGCAAAGCAACCGCGCTGAAGAAGACCGCCTTCGAGCCTGCTCAACCAGTGCCCAGCGCGGGGACCGGCCGAGGGCCAACCCAACTACCTTACCTTTTCCCGGAACGGGACCGGGGAAGGGGGGAGAAAATCTCAACCAAGGCACGCGCGGCGAAGTCACAGCGAAGCAGACAGCACAGCCCAGGCCGGAACCAAGAAGCCAAAGGGCAGCTGCCAACGAAAAGGGGACACCAGAGCCACGCGAGGCACAGGGAGGACGGACGAAGAAGAATTCAAGCGAAGAACCCAGGCCGTCGACGACCGGCGACCCGGTCGAAAATCCCAAGTCCGTAGGCTAGAGCAAACACGTCTGAACAGCGTAAGCCTAAGTAGACTGACTGAAGGACTATGGGTACTCTGTCCCAGATGGGAAGTATCGGGAGATAACTCTCGGCCCCCTCGGGGTTCCCCGAGTGCCTCCCGGGTTGTGTGGTAACACAACGAGCTCTTAGGCTAGAATTGCGTAAGTAGTAGACATCTCCCATAAGGTCATGTCATCGGTAATGTTTTTGAAGAAACAAATACACGAATACGTTATTAACAGGAAGCCCATTTATACTAGAATGCAGCGTGGATGCCCAATTAACCACTTTCCTTTACTGCTTAACCCTTTTAGCCCCAAGGTCCCATTTCTCAAATTTTAGAGGTGTTGCCTAACGGCCATGTACCAGCTGTATAAGATGGATTGATCATGATAATTCAAGGGTAGTGCCAGATCAGCTTGGCGCCTGAAGGCGCCAAGCTCATCTGGCACTACCTTTGAATTATCATGATCAATCCTATCTCCTGCTGCAGGGTCCCAGGGCTAAAAGGGGTTAATCATTAAAAATTGCCAAGAGCATGTACTGTATGTGGATGTCATGACTCCGAAACATCCGTGTTACAAGTAGTTGAGCACCCCGGCAGCGGTCTCCGCTGCCCCTAGGAAGCAAAGAGTTAAGGAATCCCTGAAGGTGCCAGCTGAGTGCTGCAGCTTATCACTACTGGAAGACAACACAAACGGTAACAGGAAACCAACCAGGTACAGGTATTTGCAGGTCTCGCTGAGAAAAAAGCTCTCCATCCTATCCTCCAGTTCTTTGGTGTTCACGTCATGTAAAGTCCCGTAGCCGCATCTGCAACAAAGCAACACAGTGGCACCTGTTTTCAGCAATCACCTTTGGTCTTCAAAGACAGGTGCCCTCTCAAGAGTGTCTCGCCTGTCAGTAACCCACCTCTCTGCCAAGAAAAAAATAAACACCAGCCAACCCGCATGAGGCATCGATCCCCAAGAGCCCCCTGCAGTTGCGGGGGGCTCTTGGGGATCTATGCCTCTTGCTGAAAAACACTACACATGTCCAAGTTGTTCTAACCGCTTGCAAGGTTCGACGTTGGACTGACGATTTCAAAAACACAATTTATGTCCACTTGGCAGAGACGGACCCCGCTTAAATACCATCGTTTAGGAAACTAAATGATGGTCTTTGACGATACATAATCTCTTAACCGCTGTACCACTATCTGTAATCAAACCCATCTAGGGCCAAGCGCATATTTTATCCAGCGGACAGACGCAGTCCACTGGGTCCTGCGAAAGCTTCCTTTTTTTCCATTCCTTCTAAGCCACATATATGTATATGCTATAAACAGCACCTCCTCCCTAGTCACGCATGACATAACTTTTTTTTTAGGGGGAAAAGGGGGGGGGGGGGGGGGGGGCAAGTATACAGCAAGTAAGTGTGGGGGTTTGGGGACTAGAGAGAAGAGTGACTTTTACATATGCAGGTCTGCCACAGTATCACGTGTGCCATTGTATCGCGGTATTTGACATAACACGCACAGGTCCTCAGGCCATTGTCAACTGTGCGCAGGTCAATTAAGGCCGACATCGGCCTGAGGACTGTTTGCTAACCAAGTGGTTTTCCTTCCCAAACCTGTGTTAATTCAGCACTGCAATAACGCGATCGCAATTAACACAGTCTGACTCTGCGGCCCCCAAAGGAAAGGGGATATTCTGAGGCCAACCTGTATGTTCGTTTGTGTTCTGGAAGTGATGAATTTAACGAAGAGACTGCCACGTTCTCACGGCAAACACTTTTTGTTATTTACTGTTCACTTGTACCTGTTTTCATGCTACCAACCTACTCTGCTTTAGCATGCATGGCCAGGCTGTTGAGGATGTCCCTCCCAACGTGGAGATAAAACGGGTTGCGGGTGGCTCGGTATAAAAAGTACGTTGATTCAACCAGCTCTGGCCTCAGTGGGTAGAACAGGACGTCGGGGGCCCTCAGCTGCCAGTTGTAGCGCTCAGGCAGCGCCCCGTACTTCCGCCAAATGGAGTAATAGAGAGCGTGGGTGCAGATAGCCTCCTCCAGATCACCTGACAACACCTAAAGAAACCCACACAATTGTAAAACTGTTAACACTTTGCACGTCGATAGCAGTTTTAGTCATGACACTTCCTTCAGGAATCATCGCAACTAAAACCGCTACCGATACGCAAAGGGTTAGCCCCAAGATCCCATTTCTCAAATTTTGGAGATGTTGCCTAATGACTATGTACCAGTAGCAGGAGCTGGATTGAGCATGATAATTCAAGGGTAGTGCCAGATTAGCTTGGCACCTTCAGGCGCCAAGCTAATCTTTCACTAACCTTGAATTATCATGGTCAATCAATCTCCTACAGTAGGGACTCAGGGCTAAATGGGTTAATCTGTGGGTGTATACTGTACAATACATATACAGTTAACCCATTTTGAACAATCACCTTCTCTGCAAGACAAAAATGGTCTTAAAGACAGAAGCTTTCTTAACCATTTAGCCCCGGGACCCTGCTGCAGGAGATGGATTGATCATGATAATTCATGGGTAGTGCCAGAGGCGCCAAGCTCATCTGGCATTACACATCAATTATCATGATCAATCCATCTCCTACAACTAGTACATAGTCAACCTCCCAAATTTGAGAAATGGGACCTTGGGGCTAAGAGGGTTAAGGTGAAAAAATGCCACATCATTCAAGCCCATCGTTTGGCTGTAGCCACCTAAATGATGGTATTTAACCCATATCATTCAGAATACAGCAGTGCGTGGAATAAGTTTGACTAAAATAGTTCAAGGGTAGTACCAGAATAGCTTGGCTCCTCTAGGCGCCAAGCTATTCTGGCACCACCCTTGAACTAAAGCCATTGGTCTATATCCTTATCTGTATGTACTATAATGTAGCTTTTTATGGCAGTGTGCACATTTGAAGCTGTCAGCCTCAGTATGATGTGGGTTATATGACAGGTGATCTCTTACAAGGGTGATCACTCAAGACAGGTTTTACTGTAAGCCAACCTCTGCCAGCAAGAGACATATCTAGGGATGTACAATAATGAAACTGATGTTTATTCAACATGTAGATGTATGACCATACAAATACAACAAATGCACGACGACAATAATGCAACATCACAGAAATGTACACGCAGCTGTCAATATATACACTGTACCTGTACCCCTGGCCATGCGGCCTGCAGAGAGTCAATCCATGTGTTGGCCACCTCTCCTGTCATCATGTTGACGTTGATGTAGATGGGAGGGATGCCGTCCCCAGAGTTACAACGCTGACGACTGAAATAATAATAATGATAATAATAATGCTATAATAATGATCATAATGTTATTATATTGATAATAATGACATAACAGTAATAATTATAATAATAAAACACCAACACCAACAATGACAGGATGTAATAATAATAAAATAATAGCAACCACAAAAAAAATGTGTATTATACACTTTATTGTGACTGAAAATGTGCTCCAAGTGTTATAGCCAGCTGTATCAACGCACACACTCAAGTGCATCCCACATTTACTCTCACTCTGCACAGAAACACAGTCAATACAATTCACATGGTGTGAAAGCCAAAGTGCAAACTGTTTTTTTCTCAATTCGCCACACTGACCAGCACAGCGAATTGAGGCAGACCAGTGTGGCTAAAAATATATAACACAAAATAATAATAGGAAAAATAGGCTACATAATAACTTTTGGGCTGTCCACAGCACTCTTTGTTGCGATGATTCCTGCAGGAATCATCGCAACAAAAAGTGCTAATGCTATGGACAGACAAAAGAATAATGAACACTATGCACCTAGAAATGGGAGAATGTGTTCTAATGCAAGATTGTGGACCTTATGGCTCCAAAGACACAAGACCCAAAATCATGTACCAGCACACATTAACTGATTAGTTCAAATACGACCATAAAATATGAAATATCACTTACCCTTTACGCATATGGAATTTTATGGTCTCATAGGATTCATTGAACATTCTGAAATACTGCTCATCTCCAAATAAAATGTAAGCCTGCAACAACAACAACAAAAAAGATTACAGAGTTCCTCACAACATGTAAGAAATGTGTAGAAAGACGTATTTGAAATTCACTGAAATATAGAGAAGACACAAAAACAAGTACAGCAGAACCTATTTTGAGCAACCAACTTTTTTGTGAGGAAAAAGTGGTCAAAAAATGACAGGTGATCTCTCAAGAGAAGTCTTGAAGGGCAAAAAAGTGTCACCTGTCAATAAAGACCATCACTGAGGTGGCTGCATCCATCTAAATGATGGTCTCAATGCCAGGTGATTTCTCACAAGGGTGGTCACTCAGAACAGGTTCTGCTGCAATTACATGATACTGCCATGTTAAAAAAAAAAAGTTTCTTCACCTCCTTACTGCCAGCTACTAGAAATGCCCCAGTATGCAAAGGTCATCAGGCCCATGATGGCCGCAGTGAGCCTGCGCACGGATGTGCACGGGCTCACTGCGGCCATCGAGGTCCGAAGACGTTTTGCTTTTGCGGGTCTCCAAAACTATTGCAGATTTACTTCTGAAAAACAATGTCAACCTGCATCACACATATATGTAAATAAACACAACTTCATCTTCAAGAGGCAACAATTCTCATGAGCTCCTGCAGTCACCAGGGCGCATGAGAATTTAAGCCTCTTGCAACAGGATTCTGCAACAATGCACTGAAAGTCTGCGCGTGCACACACACACACACACACACACACAGTGACACATACACACACACAGAGAGTATGTATACACACAAATGACTTACTTTCATGAGGTATTCATAAAAGGAGTCCATGCCAGCCCCCAGTCCACTCATCTTGCCCACCCACTCCCCTGTCTGGATGTTTATCACATTACCTGAGAGAAAAGCATGGAACAGACACATACATTTCAGGAGGTGTTGAAAGTGCGCACGCTTGAGGATTTGATACTGTACATAACTTCACATAAACATGAAAGAACAGGCTCATACAAATGTGGACAGCTAATGTCATGGCAAAAGAGGACACAAGCGATGCCAAGGGCAGAAAGCAAGTTTTAACCTCACATATATATGATTAAAAACTGCAGCATGCTATCTTGGGGAACTGGGCCTACGTATGACAGCCCAGAAATCAATAAGAAGCATTTTTCCATACTTGCGGTCTCCTTTTCTCATTGCTTGTGAATTCATTTATCCAGACCAGATGTTTTTCCTACACTACCAATGGGAAGGGACAATCTTACTCATTTCCTGTATCCCGTCACTAAGTGCACTTGAGAAACGCGCGCTGCCTATCCCCTCAGTTCACGTCTAGCCGCCGACCAGGTCGGACATACCCTCATTACTTGCCGCCCGTGCCTAGTGACCGACTTTCACTCTTTTAGCGCGCCTGTTGATTGTCGTGTGTACGGTGTGTGCAGTACCTGTAACGTAGGAGTATATTCCCCTGTGTGGATTATTGGACTGTGTAATTGTGGTTGTGATGTCGAACTTAGAAGAGTTGACATGATTTCGGATGACAACGTCTTAGACGTGGATGAGGAAATTTCGTTGACGAAGGTGAGTTTTCCAACACTGGCCCCACCTGACCGAGTGTCAGCGACACGAGACTCAGACCGAAACGAACAGTTTTGCAGCCCTCTGTAAAGCGGTGCAACTTCTCACCAAGAAGGCTGTTAACACTTTGGAAAAAAGCAAAAGACCGCAGGACACTGTCCACTGGTCCTTCTGCTAAATGCAGACGTTTTTCCGCCTCAAATGCCAGCGCCATTGGTGGGGAGGGGGGGGGGGGGGGGGGCATATGGGACTGCAGAGATTATAGGAGATGCTATTTTGGCCAATATGGAGGCAGCCGTTGGTGTCTCGGAAGAGGCGGGACCGCCGGTCAAAGAAAGATAGGCCGCAAACCTACTTAATTCCCGTTTGGTTTGAAGCGGCTGTTGCATAAATCTCCAAGAAAAGCTGTACAAAATTCCCGAAAACTGCAAAAACTTAATATGAGTGTGCCCCGCACATATGAAGTGGTGTTTCTTGTGCTAAAACTCCACCGGACAGACGGATGTACGAACGTACAATACTAAAACTACCTTTTCTAAGGCAGCTGTCGCAGTGAACTTGTGCACCGATAAGCCTCTGACCTAGAGACTTGCAGTGAGCACGTTCGCTGTGCAAAATTGCCAGTATCTGTGCTCCGCACGTAGCAAAGACCTCTGCTGGCTCTAACCTCATGGCACAGATTTTGGGAAATCCCCCCCAACAAGCCCGCGAAACAGACAAAACAGACAAAGTCGCAAAATTGCCGGCATGTGTGCTCTGCACGTTACAATGACCTCTGGCAAAGAAGTAGAGATAAGGCTGCTGTCATTTCAGCATGACTTAGCCATTACGCTCATTACCACTGTTGCTCTCAAATCTCAAGTGCACTTAGTAATCGGATACAGGAAATGAGTAAGAATTGTTAGCAATACAGCGAGACTTACCTGTAAGGTGAAGCTGATTGCAAATTCTTACGAATTTGTTGTAGAACGGAACTAGTGCACTTGCCCACCCCACATTGTGTTGAAGAGCACTGCGCTCTACCCTGTTCTTTCACTTCGTTGTAAGGTGCACTTGTTCTGGGGTTCCGTCAGTGGTAATGAGCTGTATCAATACTGAGGGGATAGGCAGCGCGTGTTTCTCAAGTGCACTAGTTCCGGTCTACAACAAATTCGTAAGAATTTGCAATCAGCTTCACCTTACAGGTAAGTCTCGCTGTATTGCTAACAATTTTTTGTTATTATTCAAATCAACATGGGACACCCTCTAGCATTCTGGTCAGTCTTTGAGTGGGAGCAACTCGGTCATGTAATTCTTCATTGAACAGAACCTTTGGGTCTGCGATTGAGAGTGGAGAGTTATCTTTTAGCAGCTGGTAGCGTTCTTGTCAAGTGATTCCTGCAAGAGGTTATTCCTGCAAAAATAACCTCAACAAAGAGCTAGTGACATGAAAAGGTTAAAATATTGCTGTACCTATATCAGTGAAACTGAAAGACTGATGTGAAAAAAAAAATCTATCTGAAACCAACACTTACCTAACAACCCTGTGACATTGGAGCGATATTTCCACAGCATCTTGACCGCCTGACTGGCGTAAAACTCATACACCGGGTCGCCCAGCAGGCGCGACAAGACTCCAAACTCCAACAGCAGTGTCCCAGCCCCAGCGGTGCACGTCTCATTGATACATTGTGGCCCTGATACCCCCTTAGACAGGTTTACCTGTAGATGAAAATAAGACAAAATCTTCGTCACAAGTACTGCAGTAAACTGTAATTGCATTAGATCTGGTCAATCAGTTTAAGGGAAAACACTTTGAACTGATAAATTACCAGTAGACAAGTTTATCTCTTAACTTGTATAACCCCATGGCCGCATTTCCCAAATTTTGGAGGTGTTATCTTACTTATGTACCAGTTGAAAGAGATAGATCGATCATGATAATTCAAGGGTAGTGCCAGGTGAGCTTGGCACCTTCAGGCGCGAAGCTCATCTGGCACTACCCTTGAGTTATCATGATCAAGCCATCTCCTGCTGCAAGATATTGGGACTAAATGGGTTAAAAGAAATTCTGTTGTGCACAATAACTATAAGCTAAGCCTGATACTGGCTAATACATGTAAGACTTTGACTTTGTCACCTGCTCCACATTATAGACACAATCAATAGACCTGTACCATAAGCAGTACCAATGGCCTCATGCAAAAGGAGGTTAATGCATTTAACCCTTTGCGTGTCGGTAGCAGTTTCAGTCACGATGATTCCTACAGGAATCATTTCGACTAAAATCGCTACCGGCACGCAAGGGTTAAGTCGTGCCGCATACAGATACACTGCAAAATATGAATTTTTTTTTTCTAAAATGTATTTTAAAAAAAAATACTTACCGATGTCATTACTATATGGAATACACTCTATAGCCTGTCGATTTCAGCCTAAAGTTGTGTCCCCTACACAACTGGGGAGGAGACACCGGGGATCCAAAGGCTGGGCCCCGGGTGGCCTCCCCTTACCACCCTATCCCGGCAAGCGGCGGGTGAGTTCCTGTCAGTTTTCACACTTAGCCAAAGAGGCAAGCGGGGCAGGAGGGAGGGCTGTCCGAGTAATGACATCGGTAAGTATTTTTTTTAAAAATACATTTTAGAAAAAAAATTCATTTGTTTTTTCAAAATACATTACCGATGTCATTACTATATGGAAGAATATCGAAGAGGAGGAGGGTGCCGACCCTAAAAGCCCAGAACTAACCCCCTCCCCACAGGCCCATAAGGAGCACTCCCGACGATTTCAGCTAAGACGTACCTAAGGCACATGTGGAGCTCGGAGGGAGTGCTGGGCCACGGAGACGTCGCCCACCCAGGCCAGGGAGTCACGCAGGCCGGATAGGTCACGGAGGTAGGAGCGGGCGAAGGTGGAGTCTGCACGCCAGCCGCCCGCTGTAATAATGTCCTTAATGGAGCAGCTGTGATCCAGGGCGACGCTGGTGGCTACTGCTCTCACTTCATGCGCCCGAATATGCAAGAGTCTATCCCCGTCAGGGGAGAGGTCCTGGTAGGCCGACCTAATTACCCACCAAAGCCAGGACGAAACCGTCTGGGCCGAGATATCTGTCCTGCCTGTAGACAGAGGGAGGAAGAGGCGGAAGCGCCCCCCCCGGCGGTGCGCCTTAGAGCAATGCAGGTAAATCCTCAGCGCCCGAACCGGATCCTGTTGACGCGACTCACGGGAAAGGTCAGGCCCTCTAAGTGGACGTACGGTCAGCAACTGGGGAGCCGACGAAGGTAGGCGGTTCATGGCCAGAAAAGACGGGTCGGTGAGTAGCTGCGCAGAACCATCGGAACGAAACTGCAGACATGCAGGACGTATCGAGAGCGCGTGAAGCTCGCTCACTCGGGAAGTGGTGGCGAGCGCCAAAAGGAAACATGTTTTCCGTGTCAGGTCGGAGAACCGTGCCAAAGGTAGGGGTTCAAAACGGTTCGTATTTAGCCACGTCAGCACCCGGGCGAGGTCCCACCGAGGTATGAGGGAACGGAAAACCGGACGTCGCAACTCGAAGTTAGCCAACAGGTCCGAGAGGTCCTTGCAAGCGCCCGGATCCGGAGGACCCAGGTGGCGGTACGTGTCTGCGATCATGGCTCAGTAACCCTTAACGGTAACCGGAGCTAAGCCTTGATCGTCGAAGAGCCAGAGGAAGAAGTCCGCTAGTTGGGGGGTAGAAAGATCCGAGGGAGGGAGCCGCCAAGCGGCGCACCAGGACTGAAAAACCCTCCACTTCCTTCGTACACCTTCCGCGTAGACTGTCTGCGGGCTGCCGCAATCACCTCCACCGCCGCATCCGAGAAACCTCTAGCGGCGAGGGCTCGCCGGATAACCTCCAGGCGTGTAGGAGGAGGCGCTCCGGGCAAGGGTGGAAGAGAGCGTGGCGGGGTTGTTTGAGCATCATGGGCGGAGCCGGTAACTCGAGGGGCGGGTCCGTCACTAGCGCGAGTAAGTCCGTGGTCCAGCTCTTCACGGAGCCTCCCTGCAGTTTCCGTAGGACCTTCGGTACCAGGATCGACGGAGGGTAGGCATACGCAACCAGTCCGTCCCACGGAATGGAGAGCACATCCATCGCCCAGGCGAGCGGGTCTGGGACTGGGGAGATGAAAACCGGGAGCTGGTTGTTCCATCTGGTGGCAAACAGGTCGACTAGAGGTGTTTCCCAACGAGAGCAAATCATGCGAAAGATGTTGGGATGCAGGGACCACTCCGTGTGTAGAAGCTGGCCGCGGCGGGAAAGGGCATCTGCGACCACGTTCAGGTGACCGGGAATGTGGCGGGCTCGAAGACGAATGGTGCGGTCCCTGCACCAGAGCAGGCGGTGGTAAAGGAGGATACACAAGGAGGGTGAGCGCATGCCCCCCTGGTTCTGTATGTAGGCCACCACCGTCGAATTGTCCGAGAGCACGAGGACCTCTTGGCCGGACAGCTTCCCCTGCCAGAAGTCGAGAGCCATCCACACCGCCTTCATCTCTAGCCAGTTGCTGTGCTTGTCCGCAAGGTCCCGGGGCCAGAGGCCCGAGGCCGAGACAAAGTCCAGTAGTAGGTGAGCGCCCCAGCCCGACTGGCTCGCGTCTGTGCAGAGAGACCACCGGGGCGGAGGGGAGTGTAGCGGCACGCCTGTTGCCAACCACGCGAGGTCCGTCCACCTCTGGAGGTGTGGCCGGGACAAAGGGGTAACTGGGACCGGATCCGTCAGCAAGCCCGACGAGGGACGCCAGTGGAGGAGAAGGTGTAGCTGCAGCAGGCAGGCATAAAGCCTGCCAAGAGGTAACAAGTCCGCTGCCGCGCTGAGCAATCCCAGAAGTTGAAGCCAGACTCTGGCCGAGAAGGAGACCCCTTCGTCCAAACAAAGTGCGAAGTCGGCAATCTTCTGCCGCCGAGCCAAAGGCAGGCGGACTAGGTTGAGATCGGTCAGGAATTCCATCCCCAAATGTAGAAACCGGCGCGAAGGCGTGAGATCCGACTTGCCTGGGTTGACGAGGAACCCAAGTCGGCGCAAAAGATAAAGGCGATCAGGTTGCGCAAAAGCAAGTCGTCCAGGAAGTTGGATGCCGGACTCAGAGATCTCTGTCGGAAGAGGGCCATCACCGCGTCGAGAAGCCTTGTGAAGACCCAAGGACTGATGTTGAGGCCGAAGGAGAGGGCTCGGAACTGGTAAACGACCCCATCAAAGGCAAATCGGAGATACCGGCGAGACGACGGATGAATAGGAATGTGGAGATATGCGTCTGACAGATCGAGGCTGATAGCAAAGTCCATCGGCCGGACGGCTGCACGGAGAGTCCGGGCTGTTTCTATCAAAAAGTGAGGCGCTGAAATGAACTTGTTTAGAGCCGACAAGTCGATGACTGGCCGCCACTTGCCCCCAGGCTTGGGGATGAGAAAGAGGCGGCTGTAGAATCCCGGTGAATCTTGACGAGAAACCACTTCCGTCGCCGCTTTGTCGAGTAAGGACGCAATTTCTCCGCGCAGAGCAACTAGGCAGGAATGGTCGACCGGAGTCTGGGTCCACACGGGGAACCTGCACAAAGGTGGAGGGGACTGGAACGAAAGTTGAAGGCCTGAAGAAACCGTTGAGATGATCCAAGGGTCATCTGGGAACAGCAATTTCCAATGGTCGCTGTAGAAGGCCAGCCGCCCGCCGACTGGAGACCCAAGAACTGGCAACGGGGGTGGAGAAGGGGTAAAGTCAGCGGGCCCGACCGCGCCCCGACTTACGGGCGCCGCGAAACCAAGAAGAAGGGCGAGCTGCAGGGAAGGACTGAGGAGCCTGGAGGGGGCGGGCTCTACCGCGGGAACCGCCGAGTGGAAGCGAAGTGGGTCTGGCAGACCGCCGGGCACGACCCCCGGCCTAGCGGGTCGCGCGAAAGCGAGGAGCACCGTGAATGGAAGCAGGACGGGGCCACAGGTCCTTGGAAGCATCCTTTACCGTCTGCCGCGTCTCCCCAAAAAGGACGGAACCGCCGAGAGGAGCCTGGCGGAGCTGCGTCTTCACCGTCTTGGGGAGATCCGTGCAAAGCCGTAGGAGCGAATCATGCCGCCAAAGGTCACAGTTGGCGGCCGCCGTCATAGTGTTGGTTGAGGAATGGTCGGCGGCCCTGTTAGCAGCTACCAAAATGGAATGCACGTCACAAACCGGGGACGCGGTTCCCAGGTCCCAAGTGTCCTCCAGGCAATGTAGGACCGCTTGCGTTGCCATTTCTAGGAAACCGGAACACGCCAGCGAATTCCAGACTAAGGAAGCGATTCTGTCCAGAGGTCGAGGCCAAGCATTCTGGACTACCCGGCGTCCACCCGCCTGGTTGACGGCTGCTGCATCCACCGAAAGAAGAGGGACGGTGAAGGCTTGAGAGTGGCCAGCGTACCAGGTCTGTCGAAAAGTCATATTGATCCCCTCAGGCCAACGCGAATCTGCAAAATAACCCTCATCACCGAAGGAGTCCTGGTGAAGTCGGGCCGGCTGGTTGAGGGAGAGACTTGCGACGCTTAGCCTGCCTCTGCGCATCAACCATGGCGGATGCCTGTCTCTTCAGAGGAGGTGAAGGAGGACATAAGTCAGGAGGTAGGTAGTTGGCGATCAGACAGGAGGCCTCTTCCACAGCACGATCCGTCTGTAAGCTGAGCGAAGGGCCGACCTCCTTAGACGAGGAGGAGGCCGCTGAAACAGTTGAGAAGCGGTCGGGAGACCTCGAGGGCGAATCCCGCAAGAAGATGGCGGAAGCCGAATCCGTCTGGTGCAGACTTAAAATGTCAGGGTCTACCTCCACCGCCCGCCTATCATTCACTGCCGCAAGGAGGGGCAACCAGCTCCGAGAGCGCGGGAACGCCGAAGGCGGCAGGCGAGGGCGTGTACAAAGGATAGGCGGAGCAGCCCGCGAAACCCTATCGGGGGATCATCATGAGGAAGGAGGGACCACGGTCAAACCACGTCCAAAAGGGAGGTTACGCCCCAAAAGCCCCCGACTCGCCGAAGCGCGAGGTGAGTGGGGGCTACTAGTGACGGGAAAAACGCGTGGACGACGAGGGGGAGAGAGCTGGAGACCGCGCTCCGAACGTAAGAGGGGAGGCGGTAGGGAAACCCCGGCCCCCCAACCCGCTCGCCACGAATCCTCACCTGTGAGAATTTGTCAGTCATGCCGGGCCCGCCTGGAAAATTCAGGGCGGGAAGGGGGGGGGGGGAGGGGGGACAGAGAAGTGTCACGCTAAGCCCGCTTGGTAAAGGCGGAGCAGGGAGGGGACAAAATAGTGGCGCGCGACCCCCGCTCTGACACCTCAGAGCGTGGGGGACGCGTAACAAGGTCACACCGGGCCCGCCTGGTCGAAACGGGGCAGGGGGAGATGGTAACGCGTCTCTCCTAGCCCGCTCAGACGAATCGAAGCGGGGAGGGGACCGAAAAGGGACACACAGACCCCGCTCCGAAGCCTCGGGGCGAGGGGGTCTTGTGTCAGAGTCACACCGGGCCCGCCTTGTCGAAACTGGGCGGGGGGACGTAAACGTAGGACGCGGGACCCGCTCGGACGAATCAGAGCGGGTGGGCAAAACCTCTACCGGCCTCTGGTCACGCTTCGAAGCCTCGGAGCATGAAGGAGAGCCTCTATGTCTATTTCTTTTCTCTTTCTTATTACGTTTGCGCTCGTCACGTTGAGCCCGCTCAGAAGAAACGGAGCGAGTGGGCGTTGACGAACGCTCAGCCGGCCTGGTCTGCTCCGGCGATACGGAGAGGAGGGGGGGGGGGAGGTGGGTGGGTGGGTAGACTCAAGGAGCTCAAGCCATGCCCCGACGAAGCGGAGCGTGGGGAGCGAGACTCTGAACCTCGCCTGCCCTGCTCAGACGACTCAGAGCGGGAAGGGAGTTCCTGAGCGGTTACAGTAGACGAAGGAGACTTACCTGCGGGCCAGACAGCCCGGACGACTGATCGAAGTGTAGCCCGTGAAGCTGACGGCGCGACACCAACCTGCGGAGAAGTCCAGGGCGCCTGACTTGTCCGGGCAGGTCATTCACGACTGTAAAAGTCCCACAGCTGAGACCACCGTCCTCACTCCACTCGGCGCACACGGCACACATCCTGTCTGAAGAGCATCCCGAGCACGGCAGGCAGGCGTCATGGGCGTCAGAAGGCCACTGAAAATCCCCACAAAGGGTGCAGTACTTCAAACTAGAAACCATAGTCCGCTGCACGCAGATGCAGAAGGAACACACTCAAGTGCCGAGCTCACACACGAGGGAGCAAAGTCACAAGCCGGCACCAAGGACGAAGGTCACTGAAAGTCAAACCGGTCGTAACCGGACAGTGCAAATCCCACACAGTAACAGTTGAAGTGAACACAACAAAGAACACTACATCCGAGGAGAAACAAATCCCAAGGCCAAAAGCCAAAAGTTCAAAAGCGTACCCAAAGAAGACCACAGTCTATCCTTCTTTCCAAAACGTTAGCAAGGCACAAACTCGACCATCCAGGTCGAGCTAAGAGTGAAAATTGACAGGAACTCACCCGCCGCTTGCCGGGATAGGGTAGTAAGGGGAGGCCACCCGGGGCCCTACCTTTTGATCCCCGGTGAATCCTCCCCAGTTGTGTAGGGGACACAACTTTAGGCTGAAATCGATAGGCTATAGAGTGTATTCCATATAGTAATGACATCGGTAATGTATTTTGAAAAAACAAACCATGTATCTGTATGTGACTTCTCTCAAGTGAGTCAACACTCTTTTATTCAATCAGTTCATGGTTCAAAACAAATGGCAGTCAAACATACCCTGGGGTATGGTATTCCTGTCGCTGTGTCTTCAAAAGCGGGCAGCAGGCGAGCGGCCAAGTCATGAGCCATAGCCAACAGTTCACCGTCATAATTTGGTGGAGTTAGGTTGCCAAATGGCTTCGCTGAATCTGTGATCATGAGGTGAGCAGACAGCAGTGAGCCTAACACCCTATGAAATAAAAACAGGATGACAAAACACATCTTGAGCATACATCTTAAATTTATATACCACTCTACTGAAATATCATTTCTGTACAATTTTTGAGTTTTTTTTTGTTTTTTTGCAAACATATATTTACACATAAAATACAAAAGTTCCATGGCCGCAAATTTTGTACATGTTACTTAACGACAAGGTAACAGTTGCATGATTGATCGAGCATGATATTTCAAGGGTAGTGCCAGATTAGCTTGGCTAGTCTGGCACTACCCTTGAATTATCCTGCTCAATCTATCACCTGCTGTTTGACGTTGGGGCAAAATGGGATAATTATACACCTGTTGATATAAAACTTTTTTTCCCACAGCATTTCTGTGATGTGTCTTTAAAGGCGTCTCCCAGTTCAATACATGGGGCCATACATAAATGACAGATAGAAATAATCTATACTGACAAACAAAAGAAATGCGACACTTTTGAAATCATCTGAAACACAACGAGCAAAAGAAATGTGACACTTTTGAAATCATCTGAAACACTTAATGAGTTTCCGATGATTTCAAAAGTGTTGCATTTCTTTTGCTTGTCAGTATATATATATATGGATAGAGAAGCTGGCTGCTGAAGTTGCAAAAGTGCAGAAGTCAAGACAAACCTTATGGTAGCTTCGAACACCTGCACAACATTGTCTGTGTCAAAACTGACATAGTCAATCACCAGCTGCACTGCTCGCTGAAACTCACTGGCGTTGCCCATCACCTGAAGACAAATGAATTTATCGTGTCAAAATTGCAACATATGCATGCACATACCCACACACACCCCTATACTCCATTCTGAAGGTTTACACATGAAGCCACCGCACACATACATCAGGAGATAAAAGGTATCAATCATGAGAGTTTAACCCATTTAGCCCTGACACCCTACTTCCGGTGATGGACCCACCATGATAATTCAAGGGTAGTGCCAGATCAGCTTGGCGCCTAATGGCGCCAAGCTAATCTAGCACAACCCTTGAATTATTTTGGCCGATAAATTTCCTGCCACTGGTACACAGTCGTTAGGCGACACCTCCAAAATTGGGAACATGCGGCTTTGGGGTTTAATGGGTTAAGAGTGGCGCCAGAGTAGCTTGGCACCTCCAGCCTCAAGCTTTCTGGCATCGTTGTTTAACTTATTCGAGACATGCTTTATAGTTATACAGATACACTGCTGTTTGCTGCGTATCCACATACAGCATGTCTCAAATGAGTTAATTGTCTAAGTCACATTTTCTCAAGAAGTAATATGACAGCCTTTAGATGACAACTACAGCTCAATGTGTTTTCTAGCACAAGATTACAGCTCAATGTGTTTTCTAGCGCAAGATGAGCAAAGTATTGGAAAGTTGCCAATACTTACAGCCAGGGTGTCCAGTGTCTCCACCAAAGTTAATGAATAGTCACCAAGGGCATCATTGATGTTGATGTTAGACCTGGTATGTGTACATAAACCACAATTAAAATTACATATATACATCAAAAGCCACATAAAGGTTTGAAATATAGCTGAAATATAAAAGTGCTGTGTATGCATCTGTTAAAAGTTTCAGTGAATACAAAAAAACAAAAAATACACCATGTTTTAATTATCATTTCAAAACAAGATGGGATGAACCATACATAACCCACAAAGTCCCTTCTATATGAGCCTGTGAGTGTGACAAAAGGTTGTTTGCACCAAAAGTAACAACCAACAGAAATGTCCAAAGTAACAACCAACTTGGATGTCTTAAAAATAGGCTTATTTTAGGCACTGGTTAGTTTTGATGTATCTCGCATATGATGGGCATGTAAAATTAAAGACTTGTGAATGCAGAAACAGATGATTTCCAGCAGAGAATAAGAAAACATACAGTGTACTTAAATCAGGCAAGGTATGTGGCAGATCCTGGAGTGACTAGGTTGTCCCCCAAGTTCCTCAACATGATCGTCCAGCTCCACGAGGACCAGCAAGGCCAGGTCAGACTAAACAGTGACCTCTCAGAACCATTCCCCATTCGCAACGGCGTGAAGCAAGGCTGCGTGCTGGCACCGACCCTCTTCACCATCTTCTTCAGCATGATGTTGAAGCAGGCCACAGTGGACCTCGACGATGACGACGCAGTGTACATCAGGTATCGTCTCGATGGCAGCCTGTTCAACCTCAGACGACTGCAGGCCCACACGAAAACCCTAGACCAACTGATTCGTGAGCTGCTCTTTGCTGATGACGCTGCCCTCATTGCACACACAGAGAGCCTTGCAGCGCATTACGTCCTGCTTCGCAGATGCCACCCAGCTCTTTGGACTTGAGGTCAGTCTGAAAAAGACAGAGGTCCTTCATCAGCCGGCACCCAAGGAAGAGCATCGCCCTCCCCACATCACCATCGGCGAGTCTGAACTGAAGTCTGTACACCAGTTTACCTACCTTGGCTGCATCATCACGTCAGACGCCAAGCTGGACAAGGAGCTGGACAACAGGCTGGCAAAAGCGAACAGTGCTTTCGGGCGACTATTCAAGCGGGTGTGGCACAATCAACAGCTGAAAAAAGGCACCAAGATCAGCGTGTACAGAGCTGTCATCCTCACCACCCTGCTGTACGGTTCCGAGTCCTGGGCCCTCTACCGCAGCCAACTACGACTCCTCGAACGCTTTCACCAGCGCTGCCTGCATACCATCCTCAGCATTCACTGGAGTGACTATGTCACCAACGTCGAGGTCCTTGAACAGGCGGAAACTGTGAGCATCGAGGCTTTGCTGCTGCGGACACAGCTTCGCTGGGCAGGGCACGTCTCCAGGATGGAGGATCATCACCTACCCAAGATCACTCTGTTCAGGGAGCTCGCCACTGGACACCGAGACAGAGGGGCACCAAAGAAGAGATACAAAGACGGTCTCAAGTAGTCACTTAGTGCCTGCCAAATCGACCACCGCCAGTGGTCTTCGCTTGCTGCGGACCGTGACACCTGGCGCTCCACCATTCACAAGGCAGCCGTCTCCTTTGAGGACTCTCGCATAGCTAACCTTAACGACAAGCGGCTCAGAAGAAAAAACTTAGTTGTCGTAACTCAGAACCCTGACCAGACCTTCCCCTGCAGCCACTGCGGTCGAACCTGCCTGTCCCGGATTGGCCTCCGCAGCCACGAAAATGCCTGCAGACGACGTGGGCAAGCCCTATAGAATCTTCGTTCGCGAAGTCAAAGCCAAGACTTAAATCTAGCTCTTTTTGAAAATGTTGGTCGTTATGGTGGAGATATGAAGGTAAATATGATCATAGTAAGTCAGTTTTTCCTTTTGTATTATTCTCTTTCACATAAAATTAATGTTATAACCTGTTCTCTAAGGTATAAGTATGAAACATATTTTATTCCTTTTGAAATTATGTTCTTTCATTATCGCTGTTGGTTGTTACTGTGGTCATATTCAGTCAATTTAAATCACAACAACAAAAATCTTTGATTACCACTTTATCCCCCCCCCCCCCCCAAAAAAAAAAATAAAATAAAATAAATAAATAATAAAATAAATAAATAAATGCAAAAAAAAAAAAATTTTTTTTTTAAATTCTTCAAACGGTCATTATCTTTTGATGTGATAACAGAAATACATGTATATTTCTGTCACTCAGTTTTTAGAGAAAAAAAAAGTTTGTTGTCACACTGGACATACTATTGGACATGCACATGAAAATCATCTATAGATTAGTCCATTTTGGTGAAAAGGAAACTATGAGAAAAATGAAGCATTCCAACAACACTGTCTTCATAGGGGAATCATAAAAAGCACCAATTTCCTGTTGTATTGTGGTTTTCTTGACTAAAAATGTCGGTTGTTACATGCACGATGTTTTGTCACAGGCTCATATGAGAGCTGTCCCATCTGTCAAGGGTCTCTACCTTTAGTCATCGACCTGACTCTGATGTAAAAATGACTCCCATTGAAAAAGCCGCGCAGATTCGCGAGTGCCTCAGCAAGCTTTGTAAGAGGCACAGTGCACTGGTTTGAAAAACATCATTTTTCATGACGTAATTTTAGTTTTTACCTACTTTTAGATGTTAGATAATATGAGTTTCACTTTGGCCTCTAGACTTGAGACAAATGGTGACAAAACTAGAAATTCACAGTTCAATTGCAGTCTTACTATATTCTGTGTGAAGTTAGGTACATTATATACGGTTACTACTGTACACTTGCACGCTCTTTTGTCAGTGCATCGATGTGTGTACGTGTGTGTGTGTGTGTGTGTGTGTGTGTGTGTGTGTGTGTGTGCGAGCGAGCAAGCAAGTGCATGTATGTGTATGATACAGGGAGAGAGAAAAAAAATTACGTCATAATTATCTAGAACTGGGTTAATGTCTCACTCAGAGGTGACGAAGTTGTTGCTTTTACGTCACTGTCGCAAGTCAATCTTTTTTTTAAAAAAATAGCAAAGAATTAATATGGATGGCACAGAAAAAAAGTTGAATCCTGAAAAAAAAAGTTGAAACCTGAAGAGGGGGTCTAGGGGCACTTTTTAAGTGAAAATAAAACACCCAAACCCCCCCCCCCCCCCCCCCCAAAAAAAAAAAAAAAAACAAAAAACAGATTTTTTTTTCAATCCGGAAATCCGGCTGTAGCCGGAAAAGTCCCACCCATGAATTAATTTGATTGAAAAAGGTAGAAAAAAGATACACAGCTTCTTAATGAACTAAGCCAATGTCTTTCTCCAAGCTACTGGTAACTATAAGTATAATCCAAATTTCAAGTGAATATATATAATTTATGATAAAAATTACAGACTGTAATCTGGGTCAACTGACTTTCTATAAATGGTCATTTAACTCTTCAATGAGACATCCATTTGTAACATAATATATGCTCAGAGGCTCTCCTAGGCACCACTTGAATGGAGCACTTACTTTATTTGCAAGCTTGTATATACACAAACATCAGAGATTCTTGTATTTACATACTCACATACCAGATAGGGGAGGCTAGCGCTGGCAGAATTGTATGCATATCAAGGGGAATGACTCAGCGATGGACAGACAACCAGTTAGATCCCCTGCCTCCACCTATCAGGCACCCAATCGCCAGCCCACAGAGAAATACGCAGGTATAAGACGCGACGATCATCTACATCCCTAAAAAGGGTTAGGGTTAGGGTCAGACAACCTGTGAGATACCCTGCCCCCACCTATCAGGCACCCAATCGCCAGCCCACAGAGAAATACGCAGGTATAAGACGCGATTGACGACGATCATCTACATCCCTAAAAAGGATGCATCAGGTCTCGCTTATAACCCATGTCTTTCTCAAGAACTTAGGTAGTAGGCAGGAGAAACATGCATACACAAACACAAACGTGCACTACGAAATGTGGTCGAGTAAATACCCTGAATTCCCACAGTAGATGCACAAGACAATACACCACAATGTAACGATACAAGTGTGCCTCGAGTTATAGATACTCACAAACCAAATAGGTGAGGCTAGCGCTGGCAGAATTGTATGCATACCAAGGGGAACGACTCAGCGCTGGACAGACAACCAGTTAGATCCCCTGCCCCCACCTATCAGGCACCCAATCGCCAGCCCACAGAGAAATACACAGGTATAAGACGCGACGATCATCTACATCTCTAAAAAGGATGCATCAGGTCTCGCTTATAACCCATGTCTTTCTCCGGAACTTAGGTAGTAGGCAGGAGAAACATGCATACACAAACACAAAGGTGCACTACGAAATGTGGTCGGGTAAATACCCTGAATTCCCACAGTAGATGCACAAGACAATACACCACAATGTAATGATACAAGTGTGCCTTGAGTTATAGATACTCACAAACAAAACCAGATAGGTGAGGCTAGCGCTGGCATTTACATACACACACACACACATATATATATATATATATATATATATATATATATATATATATATATATATATATATATATATATATATATATATAATATATATATATATATATATATATATATATATATATATATATATATATATATATATATATGACCCATTGCCAAAAGGTGTTACTAAAATGGTTGCCCAAACTGTATGCATAATACAAGCACTTCCAGTCCTGATTCATCTGTTTTTAGTAGTTAAGATCATGGTAAAATGCCTGAATATACACTAGAAATAACATGGGAGACACATTTTGAGAGGTGTAGTGACTGTATGATTAAAATGTTGGCCAAGGTTGAAAATTTCTCTTGCCAGAAAGCAACACCGATCGACCTCGTGTGAGCGATGTGATGGTGTGCAAATAAAAGGCCGACCTACTTGTTTCATATCATCAATTCTGTGAGGCAAGACATGTATAAATATTTACCAGTGAAGAACAGATATTTTCATGTGCGAAATATTGCGCTATTGCCTAATAAAAAACGGCATGTTGAACGTCAGGCGTGTTGTAATTTTGCGACAGAATATCTCTTCCCTGAACTTCGCACAATGTGAACCTCATAGCAGACGAATTATGACCATCACTTCCTCTCCTGTACATGCATAAAGCACCCACTTCGCATGTTTCAAGATAAAAACACAAACAGCCTTTTTTGAAAGGCGAGTTTACTTCTACCGGTTTTTGTTGTAATAATCGACGTTCGACATAGTTGTCTTTTCTTTCTCAACTGCTGCCGATTTCAATTTTGAAAATTTACACATCGTTTCTTCGTATCACGTGATGCATACGCGCTATGCTGGATCGATGATTGCGGCAAGCTTCAAACCGACGGAACTCGAGAATGGTATGTTGTAATATTCGCTTTTATCTGACGTTCGACATAAAATCTACGTTCAACATACTTTCTGTATAGTTTTTGCATAACAGTTACCTAGACAAAGGATTGATATGGCATTTGTACCGATAGGATATACAAGCTGTGCAGATTGAAACAAATTGGGCAGTTTGTCGTCGCCAGCCATGTGCGTTGAAAATGATTTAGCGAGTTGTACGTCATTACATTACCACAATGCGTGTGTGGTAAACATGACGTTCGATCAAAGCGGTGATATTTGGTGCAGCATCTTTGTCTAGAACACTCTCTGGAACGTCGTGTTTGGAGAAAACAGCTAAATTTGTAGAATGTAAAACCGATTCAGACAAAATGCGGTCACACGTGTTTGTAGTTGTTGACAAGCTCCCTTTTCAAGGCGTGTTGCGTCGACCGTCATATTTCCAACACGGCCGATGTTGTAAACCTGATGTGCAAGCACCTGTTCAATGGTGGTGTTGTTAGAATGCCTTTCGCACTCAGATCGCCATTGTTGACACTTTCCATCTCGTAGAGTCACCCATGGAATCGTATGAAAGGCCTTGAGAGGGAGAGTGTCATGTTTGATAATAGAACATGCAGATGAAGTGTTGAAAGTGTACATGATAGATGAAAGTGTAAATGGAGATGGCAACTGTTTTTTTTTCAGAGCTCTGAGCCTTCTTATATTTGGCACAGAAATGTGCCATGAAGAGCTCAGGTGTCGCATTGTTATTTGTATGGCACTGCATCCAGACAGTTTTCTGAATGGTTCTAATTGGTGCGGTCCTCATGACTGTGTCACCAGCTGAAGTTATTCAAATGGCTGTGCTGACCTCAGTTTCACCTGATGCTTCAGAGCGTCTGTCGTTTGAAGCTGAAGTGATGTCAGCGGTTCAAAACTGCAGCTTGTCAGGGTTGTGGGAGTTTTGCGCAGCCAGTTTTGTGCTGAAGCGTCCAAACCAGTCGGTTTTTCCAGATCTTGGTTGGGAGATGTACAGGCTTCACTGCAGCCGCAATTTTCGCGCTCCGGGTTGTGAGGATGGTCAGAAATTGTTCATCATGTGGTTCTCAATCCGCAGTGACATGGTTGCTGATCACTGGGTGCCAAACCACTTTGTGCCTATCATTCCCCGCACACACACTCAAGCTCCAGTGGTTGGCATCTTCCATCTTGTTCAGTGGAATGAAACTGAATATGTTCGGCAAGTTAAAGACGTTGACGAACTTCTGCAGGTTGCCTGTGTGAGTTTCATGTGAAAGCGACGGCACTTGTACTTTTGGCCTATCCGCTTTGACTACTTGTGGGAACCATTTGATTTTATTTTGAGGAGGGTCTCTCTCAACCTCGATAAAAGCACATCCAGTCAGAGGCGTCAGTTTTTCACAGTTATTTAGGACATATGCTGCATAGAAATTGCAGAAGAAACGGGTATAAATATAAATAAGTGATGTCAAGGTCTTTGTGTTTTCCTACACATTTCAGTATATTTACTGACATGTGTAGCAAAACAAACGTGTCATCACTGTATTTGTCTGTTTCTCTTGCACTTTCTAGTTGATTGAAGACCCATACTGACCATCTGTCACTATATTAATAGTTCTCTCAGCGGAGCCCCGAGATACCTACGAAAGGGTTTTGGCCCCAGTGTAAAAAAAACAAAATAACATATATTCATATAAATGTATGAATTTTTTTACACTGTTTTAACCTTCATTGTGTTGAGACACTTTTGAGAAGAAATAAGTGTAAAGCGAGATGTGATCTGCAGTTTTAGGGATTGATGAGCAGTTCAAATACATGATGAATAGTGCAGAACGATATGTGATTTAGCAGTATTGCGGATTGATCGGCAGTTCAGGTAAATGAGGAAATGTGTATATGCAGTGTTTGTTGCGGAAGAAAAGTGACTTGTGGGTGAACTTGTGGTTTTAGATAGATAAATGTTAAACCTCCGTTCAGTTTGTTGTAATTATGACGTTTGACATAATATCTGTTTTCCTGAATTTGCATTTATTCTTCCTGTACTTGAAATAAAATGATCATAGGAAATGTTGCTGTTGTCTCTCTGAATTCTTTTTACATCCCTGAGAATGTGGCTGCATTTCACATTTACAACAAACAGAAAGAAGCACCTGTGTCGGATGTCAGGTATTACAACAATTCATCCTTTTCAGTGACACCCAGAAAACCTTAATGATTTAGTTTTGCAACAGAAATTCACATTTACTAATCCATTTAACTGTTCAAGTAAACATTTTCCAACTTGGATCAATAACAAAACCAAAACTTACACGGTTGTGTTGTAATACCTGACCTCCGACATAATGTCATATAAAAAGTTCTGAATGAGATTTCTCTGAAACTAAGGAACAGACTATATTCCAATTTCACATACTATTTGCACATGCCATAAACTGTCCAACGCGGATTTTTCATGTAATTCTATCACTTTTCACTTTCAAGCACCCTTGTTGCCTTTTCAGTAACACCTTTTGGCAATAGGTCATATATATATATATATATATATATATATATATATATATATATATATATATATATATATATATATATATATATATATATATATATATATATATATATATATATATATATATGTTGCCAAAACAATCCTGCAGGGCACTGTGCAAGGAGGATGAAGGAGAGGAAGACAGAGGAAAAGATGGGAGGACAATATCTCAGAGTGGACAGGACTGAGGCTGGGCTATACGCTAAGAATGGCAGAGAACAGAGTGGAATGGCACTGTGCAAGGAGGATGAAGGAGAGGAAGACAGAGGAAAAGATGGGAGGACAATATCTCAGAGTGGTCAGGACTGAGGCTGGGCTATACGCTAAGAATGGCAGAGAACAGAGTGGAATGGAGGGAGCTGGTTGCCAAGTCATCAGTGGTGCCCCAACGATCGGCAAGAGTACCGGATATATATATATATATATATATATATATATATATATATATATATATATATATATATATATATATATATATATATATATATATAATATAATATATATGGCATTCCTCGCCAAAAGTAGTTATGCAATCAGGTTTTAGCTAACTTGATATGATGTAATTTTTATCTTGCTACTTCACTGTCAGAGTATGAGGCCTGCCTGCCTAGCTATTATATTGAATGCGCTTCATTGAGACCCATCCTAAAAAGTATCTTCTATAAATTATAGAAGAGACTTGAAAACCGGAATCGCAATGTCAACACACTTGTTATTTTAGATATGTTGCTGCAGTTTGAAGGTAGATCTGCTACAGCTGCCACATGTGGTATTACACGATGCTGTTGTAAGCCTATAGGATTCTGATCAATAAACATTAGCATACACTGCTGGTGCAATAACAAGAGTATTAACACATTCTACCCGGGGACTGAAATTGAAATCACCAAATTTTGAAGGTGCCCTCTGAAGGACTGCATTAGTAGTAGTAGTAGTAGTAGTAGTATTGTGAGGACAAAATAGGCCGTGAGGCCTTTATAAATGTCCTTTCTTTCTTTAGTTCCTTTATGGGTCTGCTATGCATGCAATTTTCCTATAAAATCATTCATCATAGGAATAAAAAATTTCTTTAAATTTTGGTAATTCGTCCAGCTGGTTTTTAAAAGAATTTATATTAGATGATTTTTTTAATGAAACTGGTAAGTCATTCCAAACAATGGCAACTCTGTTAGTAAAACAAAACTTCCGCAGGTTAGTGTTACAGTGCTGTACAAAGATTTTCCCTTCAGAATTTCGGGTTCTGTCACAGAATGGTGTTGCAAAAAAGTCGTTCCACTTTAGGTCGTCGATGCCATTATAAATTTTTAAAACTTGGATTAAGTCTCCCCGTATTCTACGTCCGCGTAAGGAGTGTAATCCAAAGTATCTGAGTCTGTCTGAATAAGTCATATTTCTACATTCTTTGACCAGCTTTGTTGCTCGTCTCTGTACCCTTTCGAGCGCAGCTGATTGTCTCTTTAAACCTGGGTACCATACAGTGTTTGCATACTCTAAATATGGTCTGACTAGTGATTTATACAGTTTACTAAAAAAATGTCCTTGTCCAAATAATTAAAAGCTCTCTTAATTACTCCAACCATTTTGTTGGCCTTATTGATGCAGTTCTGAATATGGGGGTCAAAAGATAGAACTTTGTCAAAGACCACACCTAAATCTCTTTCCTCCTCACAAGATACCACCTTTTTAATGTTACTGTTCACTTTCATCAAGTAATCGTGTTCAGGATTGTTCCTTCCAGCATGTAAGACCTTGCATTTCTCTACATTAAAATGTAAGTCCCATGTGTCGGACCACTCTTGCAAGTGATCCAAATCATGCTGCAACACGTCTTTATTGCTCGATTCATTATAGATTTTAGTATCGTCTGCGAAAATTTTGCACATGCTATTAACACAATCTGGCAAGTCATTTATAAATATCGTAAATAATATAGGTCCTAAGATGCTACCTTGAGGTATGCCGCTCAGTACCTTTATTTTGTCCGATTTTGCTTCTCCAACCTTTACCATTTGTTCTCTTGCATGTAAAAAACTTCTTATCCAGTTGGAAATGTTTCCACATACACCATAGGCCTCTAGTTTCTGAAGAAGCCGTTCATGAGGAACAGTGTCGAATGCTTTTCTAAAGTCTAAGTATATGATGTCAACCGTTTTTTTGTTGTCCAGTAAGGAGGTTATATCATCCATAACCTGTAGTAGCTGAGTAACACATGATCGTTTCCTTCTAAAACCATGTTGGCATTCAGTGTACATATTATTCACCGTGAAATGATTAACGATCTCATCTCGGACTATAGACTCTAAAACTTTACATACTATGCACGTTAAGCTTACTGGCCTGTAGTTTCCTGCATCTGAAGAAGAAGTACCCAACGGAGAAAGAAACACGCTTAGAAAAAACGGTACAACACAATTTATTAATATTTCGGGTAAATACCCTTTGTCAAAATAGACAAACAAACAGAGACATTAGCCGCTACTTATCTTCAGATGCAGAAGGAATGTGGCAACTGAAGGTGACGTAAAAAGAAAAAGAAAAGAAAAGGAAAGGAAGAACAAAAGTAAAAATGACGTCAAAGAAAAAAATCGTAAGAGAAAGACTCCGAGAGAAACTAAACACGAGAGACAAGAGTGTGTGTAAGCGCGCGCAGGAGCGAGCAAAAGTAAATGCGCGTGTGTGAGGCCGGGGAGAGAGAGAGAGAGAGAGAGAGATAGAGAGAGAGAGAGAGAGAGAGAGAGAGAGAAGAGAGCGAGAGAGAGAGAGGGGGGGGGGAGAGAGAGAGAGAGAGAGAGAGAGAGAGAGAGAGAGAGAGAGAGAGAGAGAGAGAGAGAACGAACGGGGAGTACCCTTGGGCACGAAGTAGGCTGAGTGTCTAATACACAAAGCCAGCTAAACACCAACCCGAAGGCAAACCTTATATCACCATCGAGTTGAGGACTACCTCGGGGAAAAACGGGAGGACCCCGGGAAAAAAAACCCCAGCATTTAGCATGGTACACAACAAGGAATATCGATGAAACAAAGCAAATAATCAAATTCAGTAAGAGAATAATAGTATAAGAGGAGAGTAGGTAGTTGTGAAACCATCTTCAAGGGTAACTCCAAACAAAAAAACAAAAAAACAACAAAAAAAAAAACCGGGTGTGGGGGGAGAGAAAGACAAAAGGGGCGGGGGAAGGGGAGGAGGAAAGGGAGAGAGAGAGAGAGGGAGAGAGAGAGAGAGGAGAGAGAGAGAGAGAGAGAGAGAGAGAGAGAGAGAGAGAGAGAGAGAGAGAAAACAAAAAGGGAGGGGGGGGGGGAAGGCAAACAAACAGAGCCACCAGCCCCACCCAACAGGCACCCTCCAGCCCACGGACGAACGCACAGGCATGCGAACAAGACGACCACATACATCCCCAAGGGAATGCACATGATCGCCCCCCACACCCGCGCATAAATCCAAGGACCGGCGACCAGGCGCCCGACAGGGAAGGGCAAGGGATCCAACTTAACGTATGGCCAGCGCTGAAAAAGTCCCCATGGGAGGCACAAAGTACATATCAATCAGTGCCAGCCGCACCTATCTGGTTAGTGAGTAGTCATACAGAAGCGACTCGGTAAGGTAAATGACAGTTAGCAGAAGACACAGGTAAGGTCCAAAAAGTTAATCTTTCATATTCATCCCGAGTGGCGCCACAGTGCCCAGTTTATTAATCAAAAATTTTTCTCGGTCTTTCCTGGCCCAGACATTACTGGTTTGCATAAGCCAGAGGCCTTTAACACGAATGTCCGAGACGGAGTGATCGGCCTGGTTGAAATGTCGCCCGACCGGTCTATTGTAATGGTACTTGACCGACTGAAGATGTTCTTTAAAACGGTCGTTGATGGTTCTTTCCGTCTCTCCAACATAGAGTTGGCCGCATTTCACACAGGAGATGACATAAATCACGTTGGTAGTTTGACATGTGAAGTATCTGTCTATGTTGAAGTTGTAGCGTGGACCATTCACCACTGTAGAAGGGCAAATAAAAGGACCTTTTATTTGCCCTTCTACAGTGGTGAATGGTCCACGCTACAACTTCAACATAGACAGATACTTCACATGTCAAACTACCAACGTGATTTATGTCATCTCCTGTGTGAAATGCGGCCAACTCTATGTTGGAGAGACGGAAAGAACCATCAACGACCGTTTTAAAGAACATCTTCAGTCGGTCAAGTACCATTACAATAGACCGGTCGGGCGACATTTCAACCAGGCCGATCACTCCGTCTCGGACATTCGTGTTAAAGGCCTCTGGCTTATGCAAACCAGTAATGTCTGGGCCAGGAAAGACCGAGAAAAAATTTTGATTAATAAACTGGGCACTGTGGCGCCACTCGGGATGAATATGAAAGATTAACTTTTTGGACCTTACCTGTGTCTTCTGCTAACTGTCATTTACCTTACCGAGTCGCTTCTGTACGACTACTCACTAACCAGATAGGTGCGGCTGGCACTGATTGATATGTACTTTGTGCCTCCCATGGGGACTTTTTCAGCGCTGGCCATACGTTAAGTTGGATCCCTTGCCCTTCCCTGTCGGGCGCCTGGTCGCCGGTCCTTGGATTTATGCGCGGGTGTGGGGGGCGATCATGTGCATTCCCTTGGGGATGTATGTGGTCGTCTTGTTCGCATGCCTGTGCGTTCGTCCGTGGGCTGGAGGGTGCCTGTTGGGTGGGGCTGGTGGCTCTGTTTGTTTGCCTTCCCCCCCCCCCTCCCTTTTTGTTTTCTCTCTCTCTCTCTCTCTCTCTCTCTCTCTCTCTTCCCCCCTTTCTCTCTCTCTCTTCCCTTTCCTCCTCCCCTTCCCCCGCCCCTTTTGTCTTTCTCTCCCCCCACACCCGGTTTTTTTTTTTTGTTGTTTTTTTGTTTTTTTGTTTGGAGTTACCCTTGAAGATGGTTTCACAACTACCTACTCTCCTCTTATACCATTATTCTCTTACTGAATTTGATTATTTGCTTTGTTTCATCGATATTCCTTGTTGTGTACCATGCTAAATGCTGGGGTTTTTTTCCCGGGGTCCTCCCGTTTTTCCCCGAGGTAGTCCTCAACTCGATGGTGATATAAGGTTTGCCTTCGGGTTGGTGTTTAGCTGGCTTTGTGTATTAGACACTCAGCCTACTTCGTGCCCAAGGGTACTCCCCGTTCTCTCTCTCTCTCTCTCTCTCTCTCTCCCCCCCCCCCCCTCCCCCCCCTCCTCTCTCTCTCTCGCTGTCTCTCTTCTCTCTCTCTCTCTCCCCGGCCTCACACACGCGCATTTACTTTTGCTCGCTCCTGCGCGCGCTTACACACACTCTTGTCTCTCGTGTTTAGTTTCTCTCGGAGTCTTTCTCTTACGATTTTTTTCTTTGACGTCATTTTTACTTTTGTTCTTCCTTTCCTTTTCTTTTCTTTTTCTTTTTACGTCACCTTCAGTTGCCACATTCCTTCTGCATCTGAAGATAAGTAGCGGCTAATGTCTCTGTTTGTTTGTCTATTTTGACAAAGGGTATTTACCCGAAATATTAATAAATTGTGTTGTACCGTTTTTTCTAAGCGTGTTTCTTTCTCCGTTGGGTACTTCTTTGCATTTCACACGCTTGGCAGTCACCTTTTTGGTCTGGATTGATTATTCCTGCATCTGACCTAGAACCTTTTTTAAAAATCGCACTTACCTCTGCGGTTCGCCAGTCTTGCGGTACAATACCTGATTCAAGGGAAAAAGTAATCAATGTGCAAAGTGGCTCTGCCAACTCATTACACAACTCTTGTAAAACTCTGGGAGGGATGCAGTCTGGACCTTGAGCTTTGGAAGGATTCAACTCCTTTAGTTTTTTCTTGACAATATCAGGAGTTATTACGATATCTGTTATGGTGCACCCATTCGATTTTGAGCCTCTACCAAGCAACGGAACATTACTCAAATTTTCTTCCACAAATACACTTGAGAAGAAAAAATCAATCCAGACCAAAAAGGTGACTGCCAAGCGTGTAATATGCAAAGAAGTACCCAACGGAGAAAGAAACACGCTCAGAAAAGACGGGTACAACACAATTCAACATCTATCAGCCCTCCCGTTTCCTTCGTTCCTGCTCTGAGAAGCGTTTCCGTGTCCCCAGCTTTTCCTCTAAGCAGTTTGGCTGCCGGACATTCCAGTATCAAGCCCCTGTTGTCTGGAACTCACTTCCCCTACACCTCCGGAATGCTGAAAACATTGACGTCTTTAAGACCCAACTTAAAACCTACTTCTTTCAGCTTGCGTACCATTAATCCACAGATTGTGTGCGTGATGTTTGGTTTGGTCTGCATACATATGGTTTTGTTATGTGTGTTTTAGTTGTATGTGCGTGCGTAGATTAAAAGTGCATAGATTAGACTTTTTTAAAGGTAGTGAGATTCTCCATATATACATTTTTTTGTAACGCGCTTAGAGCCCACTGCTCCTGGAGATTCAGCGCGATATAAATGCTCTTTATTATTATTATTAATTTATTAATATTTCGGGTAAATACCCTTTGTCAAAATAGACAAACAAACAAACAGAGAGATTAGCCGCTACTTATCTTCAATGGCAGAAGGAATGTGGCAACTGAAGGAGGTGACGTAAAATAAAAGAAAAGGAAGAACAAAAGTGCGGAAAAAGTAAAAATGACGTCAACGAAAAATCGCGTAAGAGAGAGACTCGGAAAGAACCTGAACACGAGAGACAAGAGTGTGTGCAAGCACGTGCAGGAGCGAGCGAAAGAAAAGGCGTGTAGATGAGGCCAGAGAAAGAGGGAGAGAGAGAGAGAGAGAGAGAGAGAGAGAGAGAGAGAGAAAGAGAGAGAGAGAGAGAGAGAGAGAGCGAGACGGAGAGAGAGAAAGAGAGAGGGAACAAACGGGGAGTACCCTTGGGCACGAAGTAGGCTGAGTGTCTAATACACAAAGCCTGCTAAACACTAACCCGAAGGCAAACTTTATATCACTTGAGAAGAATTTATTCAGTGTTGCTGCCTTTTCATGATCTCCTACAGCAAGTGTGCCATCTTCTTTTTTAAGTGCATTTATTCCAGAATTATATTTAGTTTGTTCCTGTACATACTTCCAAAACACTTTGGGGTTCATTTTACATTTATCTGCAATATTTCTTTCATGCAATTTTTTGTTACGCTTTATTAATTTGTTACAGTCATTTCTTAGGGTAATATATCTTTGGTAATCTCTACCTTCTTGAGTTTGAAGATATCTTTTGTATAACTTGTATTTCTTTTTAATCATTCTTAAAGTACCCTTATTCATCCAAGATGGTGTGGTTCTTTTATGTGATTTGCTCTTCACTTTTGGGATGTGCAACTCCATACCTTTCAAAATCGAAGACTTAATTAATGCCCAGAATTTTTCCACTCCGCAATTTTCAGGTTTAGTAGTTGTAAAGTCAATATTTGCCATATATGCTCTCAGACTATCATAGTCTCCCTTCCCAAGGTTAAGGGAGTGTTTAATACTCTGTGTCACCTTAACCTTAGGTACATACAGCTGGAAGAGTAAAACATCATGGTCACTCTTGCCAATGGGATCTAAGTGTTGAATATCTGACGTTAGCAACTCCTCATTTACTAAGATTAGGTCATCTAATGTCGACCTCTGACCTTGCCTATGTCTTGTTGGGTTTTTCACCATTTGAATCAGGAATTTGAATCATTACAATTCTAGAGACAGATCGAGCATGACAGTTCAAGGGTGGTGTCAAGATAGCTTGGCGCCTATGGGCGCCAAGCTATTCTGGCACCACCCTTGAACTGTCATGCTCGATCCACGTCTTGGTGTGTCCGGGCTGGACGAGTTAACATTGATTTTAGTTTCATGACATATTTCAAGTGTCGCTGTCAAAAGCAAAACTGGAATACTGCGCCAGATACTAAACTGGAATATACAAACTCACGGATTTTGGCGATCGGGTCCACGCCCATTGCAGTGGACTGGATTTAGCTCATCTTTGGGAAATGCGTACTTCATGTAGTTGTCATATCCGAAATAGAACATCTTTTTCGCCTCCTCCACCATTTCCAACCGCTCTCTTTCACTAAAATGACCATATTTGTTCAAATACGGGTCGTCCTCGCCTCTCAGCCAGTGAAGTCTTGTGTCACTGAGAGGAAAAGATAAAATCACCAGGCAGACAAGATGAGCCTGTTTCATGTCAACTTTCCATAGTCAACTTTCGTTCAAGGGGCCGAACAGCCTCTTGCCGGATATAAAGGCGCGGGAGAGCACAAAAAATATAATCCGAAGAAAGTACAAATTTACGCATACAATAGACATAAAGATTCCCGCATTACATCTTTATTACCTCTATGTAATGAAAGATTATTTGAAATTTGAATATGCGTGTATATATGTCGTTTTCCGATAAAATTAAATTAATGCGCATTGCTAAAAACCAATCAAATCACCCGACGTGGAAACGATGCGCACACAACAAAAATTCGTCTGCTCTGGTAGAGATTAATTATAAACTGTTCCGGTCGTTTTCTGTTAGTTGAAACCATCTAAGCAGCTTTTTATATGTTTAGAAATTTAAAAATAGTTCGATCAATAAATCGTGTTATTATCTGTTCAAAGTTACTCACAATGAGTCAAATATTAACTTCACTCTATAACATCATGCGTAGGCTCACCGAGACCAAAGGCGGAAGTTTACATTTTTCATGGCGGACATGCGTCGGCGTGCCTGACTACGGCTGCTTTGATTTTTCTAGTTTATTCTACAATTCCAAATAAGCTGTATTTGAAAAACGGAATGGATTGCACAGGTGACGTCCTGTTGCCAGGAGAAGCAGAAGCTTTCGTGGAACACCTGGAAGTGTTCGATTTGAAAGAAATTGGAGGATCTAAGTGAGTACACGTGCACACAACCGCGATCTCATTCTCAAATTTAATGTTGTTGTTCTTCTTCCGAAGGCACCTTCTATATTGAAGATTATGTTGCTGTACGGGGCGGTGGATAACGGGGGGAAGGGGGAGAGAGAGAGAGAAGTAAGCAATTTCATTTCACTCTGTGTTGCTTTGAGATATTCCCAATCCTCTACCATCTTTACTACAAATTTCAGTTTAAAAAAAAATCCAACCCCAAACCAGTGCTAAAACTAACCATGTACCTCAGTTGTGTGGTCCTTTTCCTAGCTTTGACATCTGGCCTCAGCCTGAAAATAAGTCAATCAGACCATCTGCACACTTATCAATTGTTCTTCCACAAAATATCAATGAGTGGAATTCATTACTCTTGGTGGCAGTTAAGGCCCAGAGGCTAATTAAGTTACATTTTTATCATAAGCTCTCATCACCGTTGTTAAGTTATCTTTTTAATATTATTATGGTTTTTTAAGGTTTGAACAGCTTTGAAGTGGCAATTTCTTGCTGATGGCCACATCAAAAGGAAATTTGCTTGAATGTGTTTGAACAACTACAATGTTGTGTGCATTATGTTTGTATTAAGGTGGTCCCAGCAACATGAGCGAATAGAAAAGCTGAACATCCAGGCTGTGCTGTGTGCCACTGCTCAGAGAGATGAGTTCATCAAGGAATTCTTTATCAATCATGACAAGGTGAGGGAACTGTCTTGTGCAGTGTGGTCTTTCATCAAGTAGATTTGTACTCTGTGGTGTTGATGCATGCAGCCTTTGGCACTGCACAAGGGCGTTGAAGCAATATTAAATGCAGCCCCAACACTGGATATCCCTCGCGCTGGGACCATATGGTGTTGAGGCGCGTCGCCTGGGTGGTGGATAGGGGGTCCCTTGCGAGAGGGGTGCACCGAATGAAATAAGGTGCCATGAACCAACATGGTCTAAGGGAAAAAGACCCCGAGAGAAAACCCCTGGTCCTCCTGCAAATAAAGAAATAGCTACTTAAACGCCGACGAATAGACAAACAGCAATTCCTTTCCTGGAGGAGGAAGGTTCTTCTACCAAAAGATTCATGACGTCGTGTGGTGAAAACCGGAAGTCTTTGGAAGCCACAGGACCGAGCCGCCTCGCTCTATCCAGGGACACAATCATGGGCACATGGAATGTCAAGACCATGTACCAGAGCGGGAAGTCCACCCAGATAGCAGCGGAAATGCAAAAGTACAACCTTTCCCTGCTAGGTATCAGTGAAGCCAGATGGACGCAGTCTGGCCAGAAAAGGCTGTTAAGTGGGGAGTGTATTCTGTATTCAGGTCATGAAGAGGAGAATGCCCCCCATACTGAAGGTGTAGCATTCATGCTGTCACCAGTGGCACAGAGAGCACTGATGGGCTGGGAACCTCTTGGGCCAAGAATTATCACAGCAGCCTTTAGAACCAGGAAAAAAATCAAGCTGAACGTCATCCAGTGTTATGCGCCCACTAATGACAGTGACGAGGAAGAGAAACAAGAGTTCTACGACCGACTCCAGAGTGCCGTGGACAAATGTGCGGAGCGAGACATCACCATCGTCATGGTCGATTTTAATGCCAAAATAGGGGAGGACAACACCGGATATGAAGAGGTGATGGGGAGACAGGGACTAGGGGAGATGAGTGAGAACGGGGAGAGGTTCGTAGACTTTTGTGCTCTAAACAGACATCATTGGAGGCAGCATCTTCCCACACAGAAGAATACACAAAGCAATGTGGGTCTCTCCTGACCATACTACAGAGAACCAAATAGACCATATCTGCATTAGCAAGAAGTTTAGAAGATCCCTTCAAGATGTTCAAGTGAGAAGGGGATCAGATGTCGCCTAAGACCATCATCTGCTTATCTTAAAAATAAAGCTCAAGTTAAAGAAAAGCAGCACAGAGACAACAAGAAGACAACGCTATAATGTAGGCCTCCTGAGAGAGACTAGAGTGAGAGAAGAGTTCAAAATGGTGCTGTCCAACCAGTTTCAAGCGCTACAGGAGCTAGTAAATGAAGAGGAGTCGGTCACCACAGAGCAGCAGTGGAAGGCAGTTAGAGAGGCACTGAACTCAACCTGCAAAGACACTTTGGGGTTCAAGAAACACCATCACAAGGACTGGCTGTCGGCACAGACCTTGAAGAAGATAGAAGTGAGGAAGCAGAAGAAAGCAGTTGCCAACAACAGTCACACGAGAGGAGCCAAAGCAAGGGCACATGAGGAATACTCGGAAGCCAACCGCGAGGTGAAGTATCAGAGTAGACAAGAGGGCCTACACAGACGGCCTAGCAGCAGAGGCAGAAAAGGCAGCAGGCAGCTGCAACATGAAACAGCTCTACGACATTACCAGAAGATTGTCTGGCAAATATGGCCATACAGAAAGACCAGTAAAAGACAAAGAAGGCAAGCCTATTGCAGACAGAGCAGACCAACTCGATAGATGGGCCGAGTATTTTGAAAAGTTACTAAACAGACCCACCCCACCCGACCCCCCAGACATCCAGCCAGCAGAGACTGACCTACCCATCAGCTGTGACAGACCCAGCCGGGAAGAGATCAGAAGAGCAGTGGCATTTTCGAAGAACGGCAAAGCAGCAGGGCCAGATGGCATCCCAGCGGAGGCTCTGAAAGCAGACCTAGAAACAACAGTAGAGATGCTGTACCCACTGTTTGGAAAGATCTGGAAAGAGGAGGTGATGCCGGCTGACTGGAAGGAGGGGTACCTAATCAAGCTTCCCAAGAAAGGCGACCTCAGCAAGTGTTCCAACTACAGAGGAATCACCTTGCTGTCAGTACCAGGAAAGGTCTTCAACAGGATCATCCTGGAGAGAATAAAGAGCTCTGTCGACCCCCAGCTGAGAGACCAGCAAGCAGGATTCCGGAAAAACCGATCATGTACAGACCAGATTGCCACTCTCCGCATCATCGTGGAGCAGTCTCTGGAGTGGAGCTCCTAGCTGTACGTCAACTTTGTGGATTATGAGAAAGCATTTGACAGCGTGGACCGAGAGACTTTGTGGAAACTCCTACGACACTACGGTGTACCCACAAAACTCATCTGCTTGATCAAGAGCAGCTACGATGGCATGACATGTCGCGTGATCCATGAAGGGCAGTTCACTAGGGAGCTCCAGGTCAGAACTGGCGTCAGGCAGGGGTGTTTGCTGTCTCCGTTCCTCTGCCTACTGGCCATAGACTGGGTCATGAAGAGGACCACAGATCAGAGAAGAAGCGGAATACAGTGGACTGTGGACACAGCTTGACGACCTCGATTTTGCAGATGACTTGGCTTTACTGTCCCACACTCATCAACAAATGCAGGACAAGACCACGAGGCTTGCTGACATCTCGTCCCAAGTGGGCCTCACCATCCACAAACAGAAAACAAAGACAATGAGGCTGAACGCAACCAGGGAAGAACCAGTTTTGCTTGCTGGCACCCCATTGGAGGAGGTGGAGTCCTTCACCTATCTTGGGAGCATCATTGACAAAAAAGGTGGCACTGATGCAGATGTCAGAGCACGAATCGGTAAAGCCAGAGCAGCCTTTCTCCAGCTGAAAAAGTGTGGAGTTCCAGACAGCTGTCACAACACACCAAAGTCCGGATTTTCAACTCAAACGTAAAAGCAGTTCTCCTATATGGAGCAGAGACTTAGAGGTTGGCAAAAGCCACAGTCAACAGAGTACAGATCTTCACAAACAGTTGCCTTAGAAGAATCTTGAAAATCCAATGGCCAGAGAAGATCAGCAACATCAGACTCTGGGAGAGAACAGAGCAGATAACAGCAGAGAATGAAATTGGACGAAGAAGATGGGGATGGATTGGTCACAGTCTGAGAAAGCCAGTTTCCAGTATCACTAGGCAGGCATTGTCATGGAACCCCCAGGGAAAGAGGAAAAGAGGCAGGCCGAGAAACACCTGGCGTCGAGACCTCCAAGCAGACATCAAGAGACTGGGAACCACATGGAGTAAAATCGAAGGAGAAGCACAGGACAGGAATCGCTGGAGGTCTCTCGTTGACGGCCTATACCCTGGGAGGCGTGACAGGCGTAAGTAAGTAAGTAACACTGGATATCTCCCCTCATTTTCTATCCCAGCGAATCAAGAGAGACAATCGATGTGATGCAGACATTGTCAATCTAAACAAAATGTAAGTGAACAAAAAACATAACCATAGAAGCAAGGACAAATGAAAGTATTAAGCATACAAGAAATGTGTATGGAAGAATTAAAACAATGAAACACAAATGAAACATAAGCATTCCAAAAAGTGAACATGACAAATAGTGATTTTATTTGAATGGATTGGGCAGTTGAGAACTTTTTTTTTAAGATTCTTTTTTATGTTGTATGAGGTTTTTTTAACAGCAATTTGTTCTAAATCCTGGTTATTTTTCGGCACTTTGCAACATCATGTTTGGTTTGTACAATTAATAGCCATATCCATTTTCTTTGTAATTATGAACCCATTTAACCCCAACTCCCATCAGCAGGAGGTGGATTGAGCATGTTAATGCAAGGGTATAGTGCCAGATTAGCTTAGTGACTGATGTGTTATGCTAAAATGGCACTACCCTTGAATTATCATGGACAATCTGTATCCTGCAACTGGCACATAGTGGTTAGATGATATCTCTAAAATTTGGGAAATGCAGCTGTGGGGTTAAGTGGGTTCATTCTAAATGTTTACAGTGTCAACAAAGATGCTCATAATTTTACAGATTCGACTTATCATCCAAGACCTGTTGGCAACTGAAGTATGGAAGGAGAAAATATTGTCAGAGATCATGGATTCAGACTTTGAGCCAAAAACTACTTTTCCCCTTTACATGGTGGTATGTATGACAAGAAACATTACAAACCATTCAGATGACAGCAGCAGCAAGAAGAATATCAACAAAGTCAAATTGACATCTGTAATTTATAATCCTCCCACAGCTGGCACTGGAAAATGACAGATACATGTACTTTCTCCAGGAGGTTTAGAGCCTGAGCTTTGTCGGAATAAAAAGTTTTACAACAGTGTTGTTTCCCCATTGAGCAAAAGGTGATCAGCCCGGCACATACCACTGCTGGCCCAAGCACAGCTGTGTGCAGTCCAGCAATGGCCGAGGTTGCGCTTACTCGGGGTAGAATCTTTAACCCATTACATTTGGAGGCTGACTTTTATAAAATTTGCTTTTTGTCATATGAAAGCCACAGATTAGGAGATAGATCTACCATGTTAGTTCAAGGGTGGTGCCAGAATAGCTTGGTGCCTGAGGCGCCAAGCTATTTTGGCACCACCCTTTCTTTAACTGTCGTCAAATTTGTTTCAAGCAATAGTGTATCAGGATGAAAAGGATTATATGCATATCATCAAATGAAGTAACATTGTGTGTAATTGCAGCTGTATCACGAGGCTACACTGGTCAACTTGCTGGAGACCGTCATGTACCACAGAGACTCTTGCGAGTCCGCTGAAGACTGCATCAATGATCTTGTCGATTACTGCTATCGCAAGCTGTGCTGTCTCATCTCTGGGTCAGCATTTATTCTGAGTGTGTGTGTTTAGTTCTACATAGTTGTATTTATTCCACTCTGCTTTATTGCAGTTTTCTTTATTCCAGTTTTGTTTTCCTGTTGTATTGAATAACACATTTCATTTTTCAGACACCACAGTGGAAGATAGATCAGCCATTGTAGTTCAAGTGTAGTGCCAGATTAGCATGGCATCTGGAAAGGTACTGTGCTATTCCAGCACTGCCTTTGAACTGGTTGGTCCATCTTCCATAGCTGGTATACAATCAAGTGCATTCCAAAGCTGCGCAAGTCATTTTTAGGTATGAACAACTTGCTGGCCACCTGTGGCAGACATTGGTCCTAGTATCTTTTGTACACAGGGCTATGATTACTTACCCAATCACTGCCAGGGATCACAAATTTCGCATCTGAAACCACAGCACACTGACCAACATTCCCGTGAAAAGGGCAGATAAAATGTGATCAAAAATAGGCATAAAGAACATATGACTAAGAAGAGACATAAAACCTCATGAGCCCTCACAAATGCAGGCGCATAGCCTTTACGCACTGGGTTGTAGCTGGGCAGCATTTGCCTTGCCTCAGCAGTTCAGGGGTTAATAGCTTCAATGTACATGTTATATATTTTTGTTATCAGAAATGCAGAAGAGGATGATTTCGATGAGACAGTGAAAGGATCACAAGACTTGTCCACGGCTGCCCAAGTTACATCTATGGAAGTATGGACTATCTGCATGAGAATCATACATTTGGGGATGTTTTAGAAAACTTTATTTGCAGCAGTGTAGTGCAATTGTGCATATACAATTTTGATGATTCTATTTAAATTTCTAACACTGATATCAGTTATAGTACCAACTCATTATTGGCGGGGCTAGTGATGTTTGGTCAAATCCCATGCAGTCATGTTTCGTTTAGTGGTGTCTGAGAAAAGATCGAGACAGTATAAATATTGGATCTTTGGTCCACAAACTTCATACTGTTGCCAGATTCTTGCTTTCAGTCCATTAACCCATTTAACCTCACAAGGGCATTTTCAAAATTTTGGAGGTGTCAACTAATGCCTATGTATCACTTGCAGGAGATAGATCGACCATGACAATTCAAGGGTAGAGCAAGATTAGCTTGGCACCTGATGGCACCAAGCTAATCTGGCACTACCCTTGAATTATCATGGTCGATCCATCTCCTGCTGTAAGGCATTGGGGCTAAATGGGTTAATAGCACATTTAAGTTGACATAAATTTGGAGTCTTTCTCAGAAAACTGTGTACCAGCTCAGAAGATAAATCGACCATTATCCATTATCGTTCATGAGTGGTGCAAGTACTGCTTGGTTTCTGGAGCTAACTAACTTAGTCCTCCAAACTCCTGCTGTGATGTACTTTAGGGCAGAATGTGTTCTATCTATCTATCTATCTATATCCCGTAGTCTTGCCGACCGTTGGGGCACCACTGATGACTTAACAACCAGCTCCCTCCATTCCTCTCTGTTTTCTGCCATTCTCAGCATATCGCCCAGCTTCAGTCCTGTCCACTCTGGGATATTGTCCTCCCATCTTTTCCTCTGTCTTCCTCTCCTTCGTCCTCCTTGCACAGTGCCTTGCAGGATTGTTTTGGCAAGTCCTGCTGAACGTGTGACATGCCCATACCACTTCAGTTTGCGTTTTCTCACAATGGCTAATAAGTCTTCATAGGGCCCGATGGCTTGCCTGATTCTGCTTCCCACTTCCTCGTTTGTGATGTGATCTCTGTATGAGATGCCAAGCAGCCTTCGAAAACATCTCATTTCAGTGGCTTGTATCCTCCTTTCAAGGTCTGCTGTGAGGGTCCATGACTCGCAGGCATACAAGAACACTGAGATGACTAAGGAGGGCATCAGTCTGATCTTGGAGCAGAGTGTGATGTTTCTGTCCTTCCATATGGTCTTCAATCTTGTCAGTGCTGTTGTTGTCTGCGCAGTCCTGGACAGTATTTCTGGTTTTGATCCCTCATCTGTCACAGAATGTGACAGAATGTGTTAATCAGCTAAAATAATTATATATACAGTCTACTCCGCTTATAGCAAGGTTTGGATATAACAAAAGTTGGATAGAACAACACTTTGGTCCCAACAGCAGTTTTCAAGGTAAATTACTTCGCTTATAACAAACATCAGATATAATAACAAGAAAAATTGGGTCCCATGGCGATTTGTTATATCCGGAGTTTACTGTATTTTAATTTAATTTTCAGGAGTTGGAGAAACAAGAAAAAAAGCTGAACTTCGAAATATGCATCAAGGCAATATCTCTGTTGAGATATGTCACTGATCATCTTCAAAGGTGAGCACACATTTGTGCGTCATAGTGGAAACAGAGTTTACAGAGTTCATTGATTAGCTGTCCATTATTACACTGTTCATCTATTTATCCATCCTTTCATCTGGCGGGCTGTCCATCCATCTGGCTAGCTAGAAGGCTGCGTACACAAGGGAATTAACCCTTTTAGCCCCAAAACCCTATGAAAGGAGATGGATCAACCATACTAATTTAAGGGTTGTGCCAGATTAGTTTGGCGCTATCGGGCACTAAGCGGCAAATCTGGCTCTACCCTTGAATTATCATAGTCGATCCATCTCCGGCAACTGGTACACAGTCATTAGATGACACCTCCAAGATTTGGGAAATTGCGGCTGTGGGGTTATTTACAGGTTAACCTGTTTACAAGTTAATGTCAGAATCACCCATCCATCTGGCCATGGCTTATCCGTCGGTACACCTCTGAAGTCAGCTAGCCAGACATGCAACCAGCCATCTGTCCATCCATACATCCACCCGCCACGCTCACCCACCCATCCATCCATCCATCTCCGCCGGTCTGTATTCATACATGTTGATTTGTCTTGAGTGCAGCTTGCCACTGAGTGTTATGAATCGTCTCCTCAACATACACGACCTGCCCAATTTACTGGTCCAGCTGATAGAAAGCCCACCGTGGTCACGTCGTGTTGATGGTAGGTTTAGAATTTGTTTTACTTGTCTACCTTTGATTGAAACCTTTGTCCATGCTGCTGCAAGTACACACTGCTACTAGTGTTAGTTTACAGTCTGGGATACTGCATGCAACGTGGGATAATAATTAATGATCAGGGAAATTGTATGTGTGCTTGTCTGTGATTTTGGACTTTATGGCTTAGAGCATCAATATCACCAAACAGCGCACGTACCTCACAACTTCACTGTTCTTATAATTGTCATTTAATTAACTTTGTGAATCTTGTTTACTTTCAGTACTGAGTTAGAGTGAGAAAGTTTATTATTACACATGATATTGTCATTTGTTTCCTCCAAAACATTACTGATGACATTACTATTAGGAAACGTACACATAGCTTACCAATTTCATCATAAAATCCATTGTGTACATACACAAACAGGGAGGCGATTCGAGGGTGCCCTAACCAGGTACCCTGAGTAGTCTCTCGTCCCTCCACATCCGGTCACGTCAGCCCAGTGGTATCACGCCAGTCTGTTCGCTTAGCTTACTGCGAACGGTTGTGTTCAAACCTACTGGACGTATTCGGCTATGTACGGTTGTACCCGGTCGTGCCTTGGAGTTCCGGGATTACCTTGGATAACCGTGCGTGCCTTAGATTACCTTGTAGTCTTGGCATGGACTTACATGTGGGCGCTGGTGCTTCCGTCTGGATTTGTGGAGGTAGGGCTTCTCCACTGCGCCCGTTGGATTCCTTACGGCATTCGTGACAGGTTACTCGCCGACCTCTCAGCCAGGGCAAGGTAAGGTCTCGGTTGTTGCCCTCGCATGGCGCTCGGTGCGCCGGGCGGCGGCACCGGTCGTGAGTTTGCAATACGTCTGAGTCATGCTTCGTACACGTGGGCGCCCGTTTTGCGTGGCCTCAAGGCGCCTCGCCCGGTCGTCTCTCACGCTGGCTATGTGTTGCAGTTGCCGTGTACGCACCATGACAGGTTCCTCGCTGGCCTTGCGGCCATGGCAAACTACAGTCTCGGTTGTTGCCCTCGACTGGCGCTCGGTGCGCCGGGCGGCGGCACCGGCCGTGAGTCGGCACTTCGTCTTGGTCATACTTGTATGCGTGGGCGCTCGTTTTGCGTGGCCTCGAGGCTCCACGCCCGGTCGCCTCTCACGTTTGCTATGTGTTGCAATTACCGTGTACGCACCATGACAGGTTCCTCGCGGCCATGGCAAGGTAAGGTCTCGGTTGTTGCCCTTGACGTGCGCCGGGCGGCGGTACCGGCCGTGGAACTTGCACTACATCAGTGTCATGCTTCGTCACGCATGTGCGCTCGTTTTGCGTGGCCTCGAGGTGCCTCGCCCGGTCGCCTCTCACGTTTGCTATATGATGCAGTTACCACGTTCGGTGGTGGGGACCTCCAATGGCCGAGCGACACGCGTGCGGTATGCTCCCCTTGTAGTTCCGGCTGTGCCTCCGGTCACGCCTGCAAAAACCTGTGTCTCCTGGGTGGAAGAGCTATATAGGGTCTCAGCTCTGGGTTTACATTGGCGCGAACGTCCTACGCCGGCTCGAGACCAGCCACCCGCTACCGCACCCCCTGCCGCCTCCGCAGATGGGACTAGGCGCACCCGCTCTGACTCGTTGGGGGACTGACTACCCGGGCCCCGACACGTGCTTCAGGTCCCCGGACAATGGCTTATTTGTGCGCCCGCTCCCCCGAGCCTGGCCCACAGCGAGCTTGCTCGCCCCGCCTCCCGGCCCGAGTTCTCCGACGCGGCTTCTAGATATCGGCCTGCCAACCCCTCGGAACCGGGCCAGCACCGACGTCTTTCGTCCCGCTCCAGGGTCAGTGACAAGTACCCCAGGCTGGATGAGACTACTGGACCCTTGTGCGCCCGCGCTTCAGAGCCTGGCTCACAGCGAGCTTGCTCGCCCCGCCTCCCGGCCAGAGTTCTCTCGGGCTGCAACGCGGCTACTAGATCGGCCCGCCAACCATTCGGGACCAGTTGTGCGTATTGGGGAGGCAAGTGTAAGAATAGAATGTAGAAGTGAATGCCATATATTGCATTTTGTAGTATCTAGCGTCGGGGTGTAAATTCGGAGGTGGGTCGTATGGCGACGTGTAAATATGCATTTTGTTGAGTTTGAATTTGTTGTTGTGGGAGAGAGGTGAGGGAATATAAAAGACGGCAGTTAACATTGTGGAAAGAGTGATGTGAATATTTTATTTCTTTTGTTAGTTATTTATTTGCGTATTTTTGCACCTGTGTTTTAGTGCATCCAAATCCAATAGTTCCAAATCCAACGGTCGAAAACTTAAAGAACTAACCGGCTAAGTCTGCCACCGTGCTGTGCGGAAGGCCTGGGTTGTGAGAGTGGAGGCCGGCTGTGTCACTCTGCTTGTGGGTCTACGACGCCGTACCTGGGCGCTGTTGCGAGTGTCGCGGCACGCCCCGTGTTTAGCCAGGTCGGGTGATCCCATTTAATTATTTCTAACCTATTTAAGTAAAGTTTTGTGTATGTGTAATCTTGTAAAGAACGTGAGATTTATTTTATCCCCTCGTAGTGACAGTGTTGTGAGAGGAGCTTTGTCACATTGACAAAAAGATTTTGAGATGTTGTATTATTTAAAAGCAGCCTGTGTTATAGAAGGTCTTATCGTGGAAGCAAGAGCGTTGAGCTGAGCTGAGCTTAACGGTTGTGCTTCCGGCGAGATGGTCCAGTGACGTGAAATATATCGAGTTTGCTTAACTTTTGCCTGTGCTTTCTAAAGGGCATTTGTTTCACTATTATTATATTTGATATTGTGTATTCTGAAATATTGTGTTTAAAGGACCTGCTATTAAGGTCTTTATTGCAAAAGCGTTTATTTAGTTTGAACCTGTTGTTCGTGCTCCCGTTGAGGAGGTTCAGTATCTTGCAAACTATATTCATTTTTTTTCTCGATCTTCATTTGTGTTTTAGTAAGCATATTTGGTTCATTGTATATTTGATATTGTGCTATCTGAAATACTGTGTTACTTAAGGAGCCACGTGCTGTGAGGGACTCTTCGCGGAAGCAAAGGCGTTGGTCTAACTGGCGTTAGCGCTTGACGCTTGTGCTTCCGTCTGGGTCCCGTGGCTTGTGAATTAAGCTTTTCAGCCTCAGTTTTCGTTTGTTTTATTAAGGATATTTGTCTTATTATATATTTGTTGTTATTTTGTATTGTGTATAATGAATATTCGGGTTGGGGAGTTTGGACGAGTGTGCGTGTGAATGTGGTGCGTGAATTCGTGGATATGATTGAATGAGGATAGTTTGGATTATCGTTAGTTTTATATGTAATAAATGTTGTCGTAATTGTTTCTCTGGTGTTTGTGTTTGTGTGGATTGGGTGTACTCGAGTGGTAGTGCTCATAGTTCGCGCCCCGGAAGCGGGGGTCGTGACACTGATTGTCTCGCTGACTCCCTCTCACAGCTCGGCCAGCTTCTCTACACCGAGTGGGCGCTCCGCCCTGGTATCTTTCAGATGTTCTGCGCGCAGTGGGTGACACCCATGATTGACCTCTTCGCGGCCTGGGCAGTCGACGCGCTCTCCATCTCCTGGGAGGACCTCATCGCGGATGCTTATCCGCCCACGGTGCTAGTCCCCAAGGTCCTGCTCAAGCTCAAGGGTTGCAACGTGATGCTGGTACTGGTGGCCCCGTTCTGCAGGACCAAGTCTTGGACCGCCGCCCTCTTGAACCTCGCCACGGCCCCCCCCCCCTCCCCCATCTCCCTGCGGCTCCCCACCCCCCGACAGACGCTGCACCACCCGTACCCGAGCGACTTCTCCTACACGCCTGGAGATTGTGCGGCACACCCTCCCTGCTAGAGGTTCTCAAGTGCAGCAGTGAATGATAGCGATACAGCCCGCAGGCCTTTGACCAGACTAGTCTATGAGGGAAAGTGGCGAGTCCTTCGGTCCTGGTGCGACGACCAGCTCCTCTCCCCCATAGATCTGACTACAACCCTGCTGGCCGAGTTCTCCCTATGGCTCTTCGTCGAACAGAACTGGGCACCGATCACCATCGGAGGTTATCTGGCCATAATAGCGGACACGTATCGCCACCTGGGCCGCCCGGACCCTGGCGCTTGCATGGACCTCGCCGATCTTATGGCACCCTTCGGCCTCCATCGGCCTGTCCCCCGCTCGCTAATTCCCTGCCGGGACCTACCCTGGGTGCGGACGTGACTCAATTCGGACCGCTTCGAACCGCTTCCCTTGGCTCGCTTCGCGGACGTGACCCGGATGACCTGTTTCCTCCTGGCCCTCGCCACGGCTCCCAGGGTGAGCGAGCTGCATGCGCTCTCTGCACGCCCCGCCTGCCTACAATTCAGACCGGATGGCTCTGTGCAGCTCCTGACCGACCCAGCATTCCTAGCCAAGAGTCGGTCTCCATTACCCGCGCCCCAGGTGATCACCTTACGGCGCTGAAGGGGTTACACCTACCCCGGGAGACCAGACAGCAGGACCCGGTGAGGGCTTCACGGGTGTACCTGCGCCGACTTTCATCCAAACCCGTCCGGAAAGGACGTTCCCGCCTCTTTCTGCCTTTGTCCCCGGGAAGACCAGAACATCTCGGCCCAAACGATATCTTCCTGGCTCCGCTGGGGTATCCGGTCCGCCTACCGGGACCTCTCCCCGGATGGCGCTAAGAGGCTGATGAATAGGGCGCCTGCGTTTAGAGCCATGGCCACGAGCATCGTCGCATTCGACCACAACTGCACCGTCAAGCTTATGGCGGCCGTGGGCTGTAGGGCGGAATCTACCTTCGCCCGATGCTGCCGCAGTGACCTCACGGGCCAGCGGGAGACCCTGGCTCTGGCGGGGGACATCGCCGCGGTGCAACACTCCCTCCGGGCACCCAAGGCGCCATGCGTTAAGCTTAGCTGAAATTGTCCGGAGTGTGCCCAGGGGTGGGCGGGTCTGGTGAGCCTGAGATTCTGGACGGCACCCACCTCATCTTCGCTATTCTTCCTAATAGTAATGTCATCGGTAATGTTTTTGAAGAAACAAATGAATTTTTCTCTTTTTCCAAAAATACTTACCGATGACATTACTCGGAGGACCCCCCCCCCCCCCCCCCCCACCCACCCCGCTTGCCGCCAGTAAGTTGAGCATTCAGACTGGCGTGATACCACTGGGCATGTGACCGGATGGGGAGGGATGGGAGACTACCCAGGGTACCTGGTTACGGCGCCCTTGAGTCGCCTCCCTGGTTGGGTATGTACACAACGGATTTTTAGGCTGAAATTGGTAAGCCAAGTGTACGTTTCCTAATAGTAATGTCATCGGTAAGTATATTTCGAAAAAATACATTTTAGAGAAAAATTCATATTTCTTATCACTTATAAAAGATTTGTTGTTCACTTTCAGGCAAGAATTTCAAATATGTTGACAGCAAATGGAAGGAGATTTCTTATGAGGAGCAGTTTCATCTGACCAAAACAGAGGGACAGGTTTGTGCACCTATTTCTGGAGGAAACCAAACTGTGTCCGACATCTTGATGTATTTCATATTTCTTTCTTTATTCATTTCTGTTATTTTGTCCTTGTCTCTCTAATTTTTCAGAGAGGGGGACGGTAGCGGCCTGCATCAGTCTGATGATCTTTGTTGCTCACTGGGGTGTATGTTTAAGGCCTATCTTTTGGCGTTTGATCTATCCATGTTATAAATGTACATAGTGTTTCATGGCTGTGCATGCTGTGAACCATCATGTTGTGCATATATTTTAACTCTGTGTGTGTTATTGTTATTGCAGTGACATGTAATGGTATTTTCATGACAGAGCTGCTGCAGGAGACGGACCGAGACCACAAGTGATCAAGGGTTGTGTCTGATCAGCTAGCACATGAACAGTATCTTTAAGAATAGATAAGACATGATGATCACATGGTTTGAATGTGTATAGCTTGGATAGATAGACCATGATAACATGGATAGATCGTGAATCCTTTGGTGTTTGTTTTCAGGTGTGGATAGCCTTGTATCACTTGCTGATGGAGCAGAGTTGTCAAGAGAAGTATGACCTAAACTCCTATCGCAAGAACACCATTCTCAAGGTGACTGTTTGTTTCCTGTAATATTGACTGTTTTAACTCCATAGAGTCACTGCATGTTCACAGTATCAGTTGCTGCATGCACAAGGTGTTTAGTCTTTTGCGTGTCGATAGCGGTTTTAGGCGCGATGATTCCCACAGGAATCATCGTAACTAAAACTGCTACCAACACACAAAGGGTTAACATATTTATCAGCCTGTCACACACAGCTGCTTTTATTAATGTAGGACATTTGTTCATATCACAAAACACTTAAATACATTATACATTATGAGCCCTTATACAAGTTCGAAATTCGTGAATTTGGTAGTTGTCCTCAGAAGAGCTCAGTAGATAGATAAAAAATGAGCCTAGTCAATGGATGATGTCGGAATAGCTATTCAGGCACTATTCTTGAATGATCAGTGGAGCTGAGTGCACAGGTGGTAGCTAGAGTGTTTGCCTCTCCTCCGAAATGTCACAGGTTAGAACCCAGCTTGGGTTAACTATCATGGTTTATCGATCTCCTAATGTTGTGTTGGCACTCAATGGGTTATTGAGGTCTACTTTGTTCTCTTGCATCAGTTGGGTAAAAAGAATAAAATGAACTGCACGTCGGTCTGTGTGACAGTTACGAGCACATCTGACCCCCGTTGTGGTGGACCAGCTGCCTGTGTTGGGCGACATGATGCGCTACCTGGAGCACCTGTCCATGATGGAGCCCCCACCTGCTAGGAAGGACCTTTTGCTGGAACAGGTGCCGGAAATCAGAGACGGTCTCCTGAAGCGATATGAGGGAAGGTGGCAGAAAATCGCCAAGCAGCAGATGAAAAACTTCTTCAACCCATCAGAGGATCAGCTCAGGGAACAGGCGCGCAGGTCAGTAGGAGATGTTTTCATGACTAGCTAGATGAATTGATGGGCGGATGGATGAATGGATGGATAGCATGCTGGTTGTGTTCCTGACATGGATAGTACAACAGTGAATGGATGGATGGCTGTATATAGATGGATCGATGGATGTATGGACAGACAGATGGTTGGCTGGATGGATGGAAAGATGAATGGGTGGGTGGGTGGATAGATGGATTGTTTGATGGGCTGGCTGGGGTGGATGGCAAATTAGAGGTTTGGGTAGGTGGATGATGAATAAGTTTTTGCATGCTGAATGATTGGATAGACCAGTTGCGCTGAGTAGGTATACCTCGCCCTCTGCCTATGTGAAATGCACTAGCAACGCCATTGTTGCTACTTTTGCCGCATTTGTCCAGTCGATCGGACCGGTCCTGTGCACTAGATGGACTTAGAACGTGTGCTCTCTGCACTTGTAATGAGCGGTCTCAGAGAAAGAATCACATGACGTTTGACTATCATAGCACTACTACTATGACTATCACGGCCGATCCATATCTCTTTGTATTGTGTCTGAGAATTCCACACAATACGTTGCAGTTGACAAACAGCTTGGCACTTTGCAATACCCTAGAGCTAAAACGTACGTGAGACCACTCTACGAGTGTTCAAGCCTACCTGCGCACGAAGTTCAGTGCACAGACCAGTTTGAGTGACCGGATAAGTGCGAGTATCGCAGTAATGGCGTCGCTAGAGCATTTCACCTAGATACAGGGTGAGGTAAACCAACTCAGCATCAGTTGCATGGGTGGATGAATGGGATACAAGATATACTTAGACTGTGATGGTTCAAGGGTAGTGCCAATAGCCGCCAAGACATGCGGGTTCCACACTGAGGCTATCATGGTTGATCTGTCTCTTGAACTGTAAAGCCTTCCGATGACGCTTCTGTAAGGGTCATTGTACATATATTCATGTATGTATCGGTTGGTAGGTGTATGGGTGACTGGATGGATTTGTGGGTGGATGCGCAGATGGACAGACTGCACTATCTTCACAAAATATTCTGTGTTGTGTTATTTTTGTTGTTTAGATGGGCTGACACCTACAACTTTGATGTGCTAGAGGGGCTGATTGCGGAGCCCCCTAAATGTGCTGTCTGTGGTCAAGAGGCCACTAAACGCTGCTCGAGATGTCAGAACGAGTGGTACTGTCGCAGGTAATTTCTTTACCACTTAGTTTGCAGCAAGGCACTAAAGATCATCAGGTCGACATCGTGTGTGGACCAACTGAGCTGACCTTGGGCGATGTCGTCTGATGACCGTTTGCTAACCGGGAATGTGTACGTAAAACTCTATGACAAAAAGTCAGGCCAGCATTGCCTTCTCCTGAAGTAATGGAATCGTTTGTCAGAGTCTCAAAGTGGCACACATCTTAATATGCATATGTCTTCTCGCAAAATCTAAATCAGATGTTCTCTGTTATTTTTGTTGCTCGGTTTTCAAGGCATCTCTTAGTCCCCATTCCTCCTAAATGCCATAAGTGTCCTGGCCGCCCGGTCAATGCCATAAGAATATTCCACTTTGCATGTGCAAAAGGGCCTAGGACTGACATCACCCACAGGGGCAGCTCAGTTAAGATACCTCCCAATAGGTATAGGGGGTTCCAACTTTTTGTTTGGGACATTTAATCTGACTTTCCAACACTGGCTGAAATGAGGGGGGGGGGGGGGGGTGTTCCACACTCCCAAAAAGGGACTTTAGTGTTGGGGGGAGGGGGTCCTTAACCACTGTATACCTACCCCAGCCCTTAGTCTGCTTGGTTGGCTTCTAATTAACCATGCCATTTCTTAGCTTGCTAAACAATAAATGACTTCAGTGGAAAATAACTTTTCATGTGACCCCGAAAATCAGTGCACAGCATTTTTTTAAAACATGACTTGTCTGTAAAGTTGTTTTTAGTGAATATCTGAAATATAATTACAATATCAATGAACCTTATCATATGAAAAAATAAATACAACTTTGACCTGATGAAATTTTCTTCACAGTCATGGATTCATCCCGAGCGGTTTCCTCAGCCGTGAGGAACTATTTTTAGTCTTTTCCTGTTTAAACATATTCGTCAAAAATCACGTATCATGGTTTATATCCATGGCAAAATGCAAGCTGAAATTGAAAAGTACAGACTCAAGTTCAAACGTCTGCGAGATGTATAGATCCTCATAAGCCCCCACAGAACTTGAGAGCTCATAAAATTCTATCTTAAGTTACTTCAAAGTTGTTTTTATGCAGGATACACCGCTTGCTCTGCTAGCCACAGGAAATGTTCCCACCCCCACCCCAAAAAAATATATATAGGCAAGTCTTCTAACATCGTAGTCCAAGAGCCAGACTGACCTACCATGCACCTCTCCCCGCCACGTCATGATTTTGTAATGAATTAGACTGGCTTCAAAATGTGCCTTAGTACGTCCTGAAATGTTGTTCTCAATAAAATCCTTAGAATCACACCAGAGATATAGCCCGTGGGAGGTGAAGGGGTGGGGGTTGGGTGGTGCACACTAGGTTCAGTCAGCCTCCTGGACTAATTGTCTTGACAAGTATATACAACAAGCACCACACCACCCCTTCTCAGCGCGCCACCACCTTCCAGCATTGTCAACTTTCGGTTCAACACATTTGATGATACAGTTGATCTGCCTGGGCTGAAGATATGTTAAAGGATTCTGTCTGTACCTTATACTGTTAGTTTATTGACAAACTTTGCATGAGTAAAATATTCTTCTTTCCAGCACAATTCTAGGGAAGTGACACATGATATTTTGTTGTTAAAATTAGCACACGGAAACCCGCTAGCATTGTAGCCAATCATTGAAGTCACGTGTTTCAACATTTTATAGACCTATTCCTTACACAGGTCTGCACGGAGACTACCGTACACTTGAGCTGTAGGCCATGTGTGGGCCAGTGATGGCCAACATTTCTCATATATTGGGAAATGATTGTGTGTGTGTGTGTGTGTGTGTGTGTGTGTGTGTGTGTGTGTGTGTGTGTGTGTGTGTGTGTGTGTGTGTATATTTGTATGTGTTTTCAGAGAATGTCAAGTGGAGCATTGGCCGAAACACAAGAAAGCGTGTGACCTGCTTCAGGAATCTCTGTCAAAACTGAACCAGAATGCGGCGGGGGATAAATCATAATCGACAGACTGCATGCTTCCCAGTGAACAAAAGATACTTTTAGTCTACATCAGCCCGAGTTAGCTTGTGCGATTGGTGTGCTCGAGCCCACTGCCGGCGAAATCAGCCCAGGGAATGTTTGCTTGATTACAGAGTTACCTGACCAGTTACTTAACCCTTTTCATCCTGATACACTGTTGCTTAAAATTAATTTGACTGATAGTTCAAGGGTGGTGCCAGAATAGCTTGGCGCCTGAGGCGCCAAGCTATTCTGGCACCACCCTTGAACTAAAATGGTTGATCAGATCTCCTAATCTGTAATGTAGCCTTCAATAGGACAATAAGTACATTTTTTTTAAAAAAAATCAGCTTCAGGATGTAATGGGTTAATCCACCTGACAATTTAACTTCATTGAGAGATGGATTGACTGATTGTGCTGGTTCAACTATTGTGCCTGATGGTCCCAGGCCAAAAAATACAAAAATGCCTACAGGCTGATGTCCGAAGTTGTTGTCTACACACAGACCAGTGAAAAAGCTTCAAAGCTTATGTCATCCTCAGTAATATTTGCGACTGATGTCTTCAAAGCTTATGTCATTCTCAGAAACAATTGCGACTGATGTTGTTCTTCCTCAGTAAGAATAAAGGCATTAATTATCAGTTTACTTTCATAGCAATCTGGTGATGATCAAATGGTTATTTTTATTTGCATGTGGATGAAAGTATAAAAGTGGTGTGAAGAAAAATGTATAGTTTGACTTTTTGGCTGATGTGGGATAGCAAAAGTGAGTCTATGTATTGGGCCATCTGTCTGTCATCTGTTGTCTGTCATCCATGGTAAACTTTAACGTTGGCATTTTTTTGGAGACTATTCAAGCCTCGGACTTCAAACTTGGCCCAAGGACACTTTGTGGCAAAACCTTTCTAAACATACCAATTTCAGCGCCCTCACTCAAAGGTCAAGGTCCAGATAGGGGTAAAAAATAGTCATTTTAACAAATTGTTTCTTCACAAATACTAATTTCAGCTTCAAACCCAGACTCGCGGTACCTGATGAAAAGACATTTCTGTGCATGCTAATTTGGATGACTTCTCGGAAAGTTCAACGGTCACACGAGGTCGGCAAATGTGTGGGAAAATTGTTGTTTTCATCAAAGTTTTTGCCAACTTTTCAGTCAGACTTGGCACAAAGGTAGCTGATGATAAGACCTTTCTATACATGGTTATTTAGTGACCCTCTCTCAAATTTCATTGGAGGGGGGGGGGGGGGGTCTAGAAATCTGTAAACAAAATTGCTATATTCTGACAAAAACTGATTTTTTTTTTGCTCACGTGCATAGCAAAAGTGAGTCTATGTTTTGGGCCAGTGGTCGTCCGGCCGTCGTCCGTTTGCTGTCGTCCATCGTCCGTGGTAAACATTAACGTTGGCATTTTCTCAGAGACTATTCAAGCCACAGTCTTCAAACTTGGCCCAAGGATACTTTGTGGCAAGACCTTTTTAAGCATACCAATTTGAGTGACCTCTCACAAAGGTCAAGGCCACAGGGGATTAGGAAATAAGTCCAAAATAGCTATATTTTGACATAATTTATTTTTTCTAAAATACTATTCACAACTTTAAACCCAAACTTTGTACAAAGATACCTGATGCTAAGACCTTACTATGCGTACTAATTTGGTTGATCTCTCGAAAAGGTTAAGGGTCACAAGAGCTCAGGAAATAGGTTAAACAAATAGTCATATTTTGACAAAAGATGTTTTTTTTTCTCCAGATACTATTCACAACGTCAAACCCAAACTTTCTGCAGAGATACCTGATGGTAAGACCTATCTATGCATACTAATTTCGATGACACCTCGTGCTATTATACTTCTTCAGACCACAGAGCTTACGAATTGCGGGAATCGCCGTGTGTCCGTCTTTATTTATGTATGCCAGTGTGTGTGGATCAGAGGGGGGAGGGGGGGGGGGGTTAGCGTAGAAGGAGATGGATTCCTGTCGCTACACCAGCCAACAGAGCGTACTAACGGCGGGAAGCGCCGTGTGTCCGACTTTATTTATATGTGCCAGTGTGTGTATGGATCAGAGGCTGGCTTAGAGAGGATGGAAATGGACCAGCATTATAAGCCTAAAAATATGAACAACTCTGAATGTTCCTGAATGATAAACGTATCTGAGCTCCAAACAATACGGTAGACTTTGGGATGAAATCCTCATCTTGTTGTTTTTTTTTCTGCATAGAATTATTTTTTACTGAAAAAGTTCAAAAGATACAAAGCTGGCGAAACCGCAAGTGAATAAAAATAGCAGGCTCTAATGTGGGTCAACCGAGTTCCTATAAACGGTCATTTAACTCTTAAATGAGACATCTAATAGTTTCAAAATGCTTGGAGGGGCTCCTAGGCACCCACTAAATAAAGCATCTCCCCTAATTTCAAGATTGTACGTACGCAAACTTCGGAGATTGTTTTGTTTACATACATACGGAAACGCACACACACTACACTACGGCCTTTCGCGCCAAAAATACGTTCTACAGCGAGGTTTGAGTAACTAGACATGCCGTAATTTGTATCTTGTTACTTCACTGTCAGAGTTTTAGCCGAGTGTGTTCTTTTGAAATCGCTCCACCGCGTCAGTCCCGTCCTAAAAAAGTTTCTTCTATCTGCCGTGACTGATCACTCTCTACCTGTACAGTCACTCAGATACAGAGGGATTAGTAGAGAAAATAGAGTATGTGATAAATGTAACAGTGGGGACATTGGGGATGAATTCCATTATTTATTTTGCTGCCCTTACTTTGCTGAAAAGCGTAAACTGTGTTTAAAAAATACTATTACAGCAGACCAAATGCAGTCAGATTTGAACAGCTACTTACTTGCGGCAGCAAAACTGTCCTATGATGATAGAACTTGATGATGATAGAACTTTATTGCCATATGTAACAATACATTAGGAAATCATTGCGGTGCCGTGCAACATAAAAGCAAGAACATTAAACACATTAAAATATAATTAAGCTACTCACGTGCACACACACACACACACATGGAGACAAAACCATCAGAGTGGGTTACCTACCATTTTATGTGAAAATGGGTTCCCATATTTCTATTTATTCTAGGGCTCTGGAGTTGATGCGAATGTTTAGAACTCACCTTGTAACTAAGCTCTACAACTTAAAATAAAAAAGACATTTTCTAGAAACAGAGCCAGTGGATGGAGAAAAAAATGGGTTTCTACCAATAAAGTGGGTGCCTCTCACACAAAAACTGGCATTACAGTAGAAATGGGTGTTCTTGTCAAATCATTCATTTTAGCATGAACATCTCAAGAAAATTAGGTGTCTGTAATAAGGTAAAATTCACGGAATATTTGATGCTTCTTTTCCACATTTATTTGATTGTTGTCAATCTTTTTTCAACTTAATGTATTTTCCTTTTTTTTCCTGCATTAAAAATGTAAAGCACAATGACACAACACACACTGAACAAATACCTCACTAAAAATACCTCTGGTTGATTTTCTAATGATTGTTTGGGTGGGGTTGTGAGGGGTGAAGGTGGGGAGGGGGTGGGGGGGGGGGGGGGTCATCACTTTGGGTTTTATAGAGCTGCTGAATGCTCTCTAATGAATGAAAGATTTTAATTATCCCTGGAATCAGGAGGTAATTTCTGAGGCGCGCAATGAGTTGCACATCAAACCACCCACAAATACACATTTGGAGTGCACCAGATGGATCCAGTTGTACAAGTCGCACATTCCACACTATAGGACAGCTAAGACTGAGATTAACAATCGCGGCGTTTATGGCGCGGTGCAAGGTTTAAAACTAAGAAACCGTTGTTTTTAGAAGCGTGCCGGGCAACAGTTTTTATTAAAACTGTTTTAAAACCTCTCCTTATACTCAACTTTTGTTAATGTTAAAAGTGTTTTCATTTACAGGCCTGTCATAACTGTTATGCATCTATTCCAACGTAATAGTGCTGGATATCATAGTTTTCCCATTGTCGCCTTCTCTCTTCACTCAGCACTCGACTTTCCAGTCCTTCCCTCAAACACGCAGCATTCACACGAACAATTACAAATTGTTCGCGTCTACGTACAGGAGATAATTAGATGACCTTGAGGGGTCATAGCCAAGGTCACCATGACCGTCCAGATATTTATTATTTGCTTTGGCATAATTGTTTGCTGCAATACTAATTCCTCCCCTCAATCCACGTTCCACCATTTCACCCATCGTACGATCAGACAACAGGTCTATAAATATCTTACTGGATTTCAAAAATGCATCCCATGTCATGCCAGGACTAGTTATGTAACACGCAGGGTCAAGACTGTAGTGTAACAAACCCTTTTCACGGTAACTTTCAAATACGTCTGCTAGCAAACAAACGTCAGCTTTCAAGTACTGGTCATGGTAGTCGCCAATTGTCTGACACCCTAATTTACCCCATGCATCAAGAGCGTGTTGGTATTCAGAGTCAGAAATGCCTTTACCATTAAGTGTAGAATAAAAATTTTCTTTTGGTGGCAGTCTCCTTTCCTCAAACACAACCCAGTCACTGATGTACTCATACGGATACACACCTTTTTTTTAATCAAGTCAGGCTCAAAATATTAACTTGTTATTGGATACTCAGTCAGTCCTTCTGCCAGACTGGCCAACCCTAAAGACAATTAATGTTGCATGGAGTCATAAAATGCTAATTTGTCTAACCTAAAAGTCAAGTATTTCTCAGTTGACTGCGCTATACAACTAATGTTTTTGTACGACTCATGCACAACCTGCATGATAATGTGTGAATCATACCCCTTGAGATTGTGAAAAAAGATTGGTAACTTATATGTCTTAGGATCTGTTTTTAATAACAAGTTACAATTGTTATGTGCAGCACCTCTGTAGCGCCCAGTTATGTGATCATGGTCACGAACTTTGTCACCTTGGAGGGGTTGTTCACAAATCCAAGAAGTCACAGCTGTATCAAAATTCAGTTTGTCTTCTTCTGTCATCACCAAAGACATCTGACATGTTGTGAGATACTGTACTACATGACTATACAGATGTCTCATTTCTGTTAAAAACAGACATGCTGCATTTTCACCCCTGTATGTAACAGGTTCTGAATGCAAACCATTTGACCTAACAATAATGTATCCGAAAGAACACACCACTTGGTCACTCAAATTTATAGTCTTTGGTAATGATTCTGGAACAGGGCCCTCATACGGTACAACAAGTGATTCAAAATCAGCATACACTACAAACGGCAGCTTTTGCTGATTCCCATAGTTCTTAAAACACACTTGACTACCAGGATCTGGGTACTTAAATACTGTTTGAATGTCATCAGCTGACCTACAATGCAAAACATGTTTGTGTGCTACGTTTATAGAGGAGAATCTTTGTAAACACCTTTTACACACTTCCTGTTTGCCATTGTGCTTTATTGTATGCCCATGAATTAGTCGTGACATATTTCTGATAATTGTGTAGTGAAAGTTATCATCATCACCAATTAATAACATGTCAACATGTTTATCTTCTGGCTGTCCGTAGGTTGGGGCAAGTGGTGATACTCTAATGGGTTGTAACTTGTCAACAGAGTCATTATCCCATACATACACATTTACAGATATACCAGGATTTAGTTTTTCAAACAAGTCTATGTCTTCTATTTTAACAGGGAAATCAATACCACTGAAGTTGAGTTCATTTACAAATTTGGTGTAGTTAGATACATGTTCAGGTTTTGTTTTTACAAAGTGTAGTTTAGCAAGCACACACCACATAAAACAATAGTGGTCATTGTTCTGTATATTAACGACAGACTTTTTGTTTGCAACCTCTGTTGGCAGTCGTATCCATGATTTACCTAATATAGGATGATACCTTGACTGCTTCAATTGTAGTTCATGCACATGACCTTCGTGCCAACCAGACCCCTTCATTTTTGCACTGTCAATTGCTTGGAGAAAGTCAGGTAATAGTCTGTCTCTAAACACGTTCTCCAATTCTCTTCTTGTGTTAACTGTGTGTTGTCTCGTCGAGATATACGATACAATCACTTCACCGTCTACTCTAGTAAATTCTATTTTAGCAACAACCTGAATCTTTACACTACCTATAAGAAGATTATCTTGTACGACAGAAAAAGTGTTTTCTATTGATTCATAGACATTGTTACTATTGGATATAGGTAAGTCTGTTGTGTGAAACACGTTTCTTAAACCTGATTGGCCTGACGAGCTTTGAGCATTGTCCGTCATTTTTATTTGTCCGACAAAATAATAAATGGGGGAAAAAAAGTACCACTGTCGCACCCTATGTAATACTGTATTAGCTGTAGCTATGATAAACAAGTCACCACTTCCCTGGTGTGTGTCTTAAAGTCTTGTCCTGCAGGTGTAATATCACTTTATTGAATGTAACACTTTCAATATAACAGTGTAGTTTTCTTAGTTGATCATATATGTCTTTACACAGTGTCTCAAACAAGCGCAAGCGGCTACTGTTAGCATCATAAACTTTAAAAGCATTTGTTTTAAGATCAACAGTCTCGTAATTATAACGTGGTGATCCATCAGAATATTCCAAAGTAACATTATATGACATGTATATCTTCATTGGCGGTGTTGAGAGTTTAAAGCTGGGTTCAAACACACGTGTTTTTAAGTCATAAAAACACTTAACATCTTTGAAGCAGTCTGTAATATCAACTGTGTAGGTTTGTCCGTCTGTCATTTTTATTGGACAAAACAAAAGACTAAATTAATTTACTAGCCCATACCCTGTGGGCTGATCTGTCTTTAAAATCAGCTTTAGATGTTTAGTTGATTTCAGTTTGTTCTTCACATCATCCCGTTCATGTTTATTTGGGATGCCATCGTTTTCTCTGAGACAGTCTTCAAAGCTGTCACGATCCTTACAGTAAAACAAACAGATAAACTTTAACTGTTCTCGAAAATCTTTCAGTACAGCATTATATTTCTGAGTGAGAATCCATACACTGACATTTGCGTGTCTGCCACTAAAAGCAAGTTCTGCCAGTGTGTTTCTTTTTTTGACAATGTCTTTCTCTGCAGAACAGTCATCAACAATAAACAAAGTTGGCTGTCCTTCAAATTGCTTGTAAAAATATTGTAGGTAGTCATTCAGTTTTTTCTCAGGGTCAACTAAGTAAATGTTGCTGTCAGTCCAAATGAATAAACGGTTGTGATAAGCTTTGTTGTGTTTTATTGTAGGACAGAATATTACAATGTTTTCGAAATGATGGATGTATCTTGTTTGCAAGAGGTTAAGTACAAATTCAGTTTTTCCACACCCTGTGGCACCACAAAACAATCCACAGTGTGGGTCGAGGGTCATCAAGTTCATTTTAATACACAATATAATTTTAATATATGTGTCCACTTAGTCTGCTTTCTGCAATATTGAGTTGTGCATCATAAATCAGGTACAAATATATATTTATTGCTGCAGCAGTTTCAACCTTTTTTGTATCTGAATTGTAATTCCGTCACTACCGTTTTCGACAGTACGACCTGACCCATGAAGATAATCATCATCCGTACTGCGAAGGTCTAACCAAAGTGCATACTTATTCGTTAGGTATTGACCGATCCTTACGTCATACAGATGTAGATCTTTACACGCCATGTTTGCTGTTTTATCTCTAATCTTTCCTCTCGCAAAATACTTTGTGATCTCGTCGTAGTGTTGATAAGGTAACATTCCAGAGGCATACACTTGATTTGGACGGCCTTCGATTGTACAAGTTAAATGTGTGATCTTTGGATTATAGAATTTTTCTGAATCTCTTTTGTATGGAGCCGCCAGTTCAACAAACAACATGAGTATACCTTTCAGTAACCTGGCAGGTGTGTTCAAGTTTATGTTCCACATCAGGTCGCTCTTGTCTTTATTGATTAAATTGTCATAATAAATTGGCAGTCTTGACTGGTACTGATTTTGAATGAGTCTAGCTAAATCAGTGTGTGTGACAATTTCATATTCCAAGGAGATGTTAGAAATCTTATATGACGCATTGAGATCAGATGATTTAATAATTTTGGAGTAGTCATTGAAGGTTAGTTCAAAACTCAGACGGTCATTCAGTGCTCCTTGGTAATAAGGTAAATGTGCTGTGAGGATTTCAAACTAAAGTGGAATGTAAAACCTGGTTCCATATGTTTCTGCTAAAATAACGTCCTTGGCTGCAGTAGTTGATTTGTCTCCAGCATCGATTCGAAGTTTCATAATATTCTCATACTGTATACCTTGATAAATACGATCTTCTCGTTCTTCTCTTGTGAGCCAAAGATCTTTGTAACAGAAGAACACATCCGCATCGTCAAGACTAAACACTTCCTGTCCTTCAAGTTTCACTTTGATGGTCCTTATAATTGCTCTGCCAAGATTGTTAACTAGTGTTCTGTTTACATCTGCGTCTGATGATAGTTCGATATTAAATGCAAGGCGTGCAGTACCAGGAACAATAACGTCACTGGGACCTAGGTTCGGAAACTTGACTGTAAGTGTTTGGTTCTGATCTATAGTACTTGGATTATTTGTTATGACAATTGATTGTCTAATGCCCTTAACACCAAGAGGCTCACATAGTTTTCTATATGGGTCTAACTTTGATCAATAAGACTGTGTCATTTTTATTATGGACAATAAAAATATTAAATTAATAAAACAATGGCAGCGGGAGGATTTAATCATGAAGATTTTGAAATGGATGACTTGTCTGATTTTGGTAATACAACAGATACAACATATATGACAGATATGACTGGTACAAGAAATACTTACAGTTTACGTCACGAACTTTTAGAAACCAAAGTGAACTCATTTTATGATCATGTTGGTGATCGCCCAGACAACATAGATCCTAGTCAGTCTGAACTTGATGGCAAGGGTCATTTATATTTAAATACTGTTGACAAATGAAAAGTACTATTGACTAACAAAAAAGACCCTGGTAAGTTTAGGGCTTTAAGTACAATCAAAAATGAAAGTGGTGTTGGTGCCTTGCGTCAACTTGGAATTGGAGGGTCTCCTGTCACGCCCCCTCTTGTTACTGCCTTTCACGACACAAACAAGATTGCCAACAGGACAAGAAATTGAAATGGCAGCAGTAACAAGCCTACCAGAAACAGCAAACACAGTAATACAAGAAACCTGATTTACTGAAGGTCAAATAAATGACGCTATAAAAACAATAGACGACCCACCTTTATCAATGCAGGAGATAATGGGTTTAGATAAATCACTGCAGTCAATCAGAGGTGAGATGGTAAATAATGTAGCCAAACTAGGTGAGCTTGATAAACACATAGAACGAGAAAAAACAAACTGGCTGAAGCAGACAATGGGAATCTTGACACAAAAATGAAAGAAAGAATACAACACAGATTAAATGATTTGCAGATAGAAAGATCAGGAAGGTTAGAAACGATTAGTATTGGAAGAGGAAAACTGAAAACACAGGTCAACAGGATTAGGGAAACTATTCAGAAAATACTTCACGAAGACACAACTCTGGCTGAAAGACTTAAAACACTTTTCAGAGAACAGGTATCACAATTGCGAGTTTAATTACTGCTCTGGGATTTATTTTCAGTACTGTTGTGTTGGCTGTCTCTGGCAGTGGTGGGGGTAGTGGTGCTCTTCCACCAAGTCCACCAACCCCGACCCCCACTGACCCAAAAGATTACAGTCGTGGGTAAACAAACAATTATCTCATATATCAGACTTGCTTAAGAAATTGGCTCTGAAAGCAATGGACTCGTTGCCTGGTATAATAGGCACAGTTGTCAGTTGGCTTATTAGTACAGCAGCAAAGGTAGTCGGGTTTATGGCGGAAAATGTGTGGATATTTTTGGTAACAGTAGGGGGTTAATCACAGGGTATTTAATGAAACAGAACAGGTAAAACCCCTAATCCAGTTAGGCCTACTACCAATGCTGTTCTCTCTGACTCATGTGTGTTCGGTGATGGTGATCGTGTTGGTGTTGACTGTACTGGTTGTATGGGTGCCGGTAACGGGACCGGGGTTGATACTGTCTGTAATGGTTTTAACGACTGTACATGCGTGGTTGTTGCCCCTAAGTTCACAGATTGATTGAGACCGAGTTTCTGACCAACACCAGCAACAATTATTTCATTATTATAATTTGTTATTGTCCCCATTTGGAGTTGAAGGTCAGATGGCAACATGTATAACCCGATGCCAACTACAAAATAAATTTTGATCTCGCATATCTGAGTCATTTTGATAGCGCTGTATGCTTGATGGGAGATCTACTGTTGAATTAATCGAATCTTCTAGATTAGCAATTGTTAATGATTGTGCTCCTAGTAAACACCAGACATATGTTCTGATAGACTCATTTACGCGCTCGACTCCCGCTTGAGTAAACCCGTCACTCCTGTCTAAAATAAATGTGGTCCAGGCATTAGACTGTTTCTGTTCTATTGAGCCTAACCAGACTTGTGATTTTGATGAGAATGAAGTGTAACCAGGGTAATAATCTTGTGGGTATTGTCTGTGACTCATAGCATAATACAATGTACCCATGCCGTTGTGATCATCAAGTTTTTGTGTAAAGTCATACCCGGCACGGGGGCTGATGTTAAATTCATTACATATACGTTCAAACGCTTTCATATCCATGGGGTTGTTAAACCTGTTGAAACTGGATTCAGTGGGCAGTGGTGTATGCAGTTCTGACAGTATTCTTCAATGCTGGTAATACGTGTGAAAACGATACACAGACCTAATCAGTTTGTTTGAGTGATTCCAGTGGTCTGTGAATGAAACACCACAGCCTGTAGTTGAACACAGAATAGCAAAGTTGAGTTGGTTTTGAAACATCTGTTGTGGGCTTGAGGGCCACTTTCTTGCAGTAGCATCATCTGTTATTGGAGGGTTTAGGTAATGGTCAAAGGGATTTGGTACTTTCACTTGAAATAAATCTTGTTCACTTACAGCTATATCGAGCTGGTTTAGTTGCATTATTTTCTGTTCATAAGTAGGTGCAACATTATATTTGGCATTCACATTTAATTGAAATGCGTTTGTTGTGGTAATGGTTGGTGATTTAAATTCCATCATGTTCTTTTTTATGAGATAATAAAAATGTTTATTACCTTAACAAATCTTGACACAAGCAAACCAGTGAGGTTAACTAATGGGATTGATAATCGTGATGGTAGCAAGACTGTAGCTATCCATGAATGTTCTACACTGTAAAATGGTTTAATGTGACAGATGATAAAGTTATTATGTAAGTTATAAAGTTGCAGGTGGTTCAGGCACTGATACGCACTTTATACCATCTGACTTTTGTACTATAGCTGAATGGTTTCAAAGCAAATTTAAAATTAAAGCAACTTTGAATCCAGCTAATTTAATTGTTACATTATAATTTTCTAGAGTTGTGTTTACAATTTCGAACAAACTTGCATCTTTACTTGGTTTAATTGGTGATTTTGTAACTAGTGCAGATGAAGATTGGACACAAACAGTGGGTGGTTTGGCAGTGACGTTAAAGCCAAATAAAGAAAAACTTAACTCGAAGATATCCTATTCATTTGGCAATACACACAGTATTAAATGTTCATTTGAAAGAACTAAACACAACTGAATATATTCACAATGGAAAACCATCAACTTTGTTGAGATGCTTGCCAACTGGAACTGCTCCATATTGTGAAAGTGTAGTTGATAGATTTCCTAATTTACAGTTTAAGAAATTAGGTTCTAGTTTCTTTGAGTCACTGTGTATATCTGTAACTAATCAAAATGACAAACCAGTTGTGATGCATGATTTTAGTGTTGTGTTGGAAGTTAAATAATTTTATTTTTGTTAAATAAAAATGAGTGGTCTTGGTCCAAAGCCGAAAATCATACCAGTTGCGTGTCCGGTAACAGAGTTGAAAGATTTGGCGGATGCACAAGATTTTGAAAAGGAAGGGGAGGTGGGAGAGGTGTATGGTTTTGAACTTAATTCTTTTGGTATGTACAAACAGAAAGTAATAGATGACATGAAAGATGGCGCTGAGAGGCCGATTCCTAAACTTGGTCAGCTGCGTGATGTCACTGTACCTGTTCCGCCTGTAAATAATGTGCCTTACAACTTAATACATGTGAGTAATAAATGGGTTGTTTCACCTGTGCCTGCGCCGTCACCGCTTGCGCCAACAATTGACTGAGATATAAAGTTGGAATTTATTAGTCCTTATGTATACACTGATGATGAAGGCGCCTTAGTATTCAAAAAAAGTTGTTAACTCTGGGCCGTTGATTGTAAGCCTTGTTCCAAGTTATACTTCAGAAAACAATAGCAGAGATAAACTACAAGTGCTTGTGTATGAGAAAAGGAGGTATCGTCTTACGCATAGGAAGGGCAGATCTGATACAAAGGTCGTGTTTGTACCAGCAAACTTTACCATTGCAAGAGACGTGACAATAGTATTTGAAATTATCATGAGATCTGTAACTTCTGGGAAAGAGGCAGATATAGCACAGGGAATAAAGCTTACATGGGATGACACAGTGACAGAGGCAACAAAGGTCTTTATTGCCATTAGAAAAAATTTAGATGTTTTTGAGGTTTTGAGCAGCGTTCCAGCTGTCAAGATATTAGTCGACTAAATAACTTTTGTTTTTCTAAATTTTATAAAACTAGAACACATTGATCTTGTTTCGTTTTATTACACTAGCAAATTGTATACTTTGGATGAGTTGCAAAATGTAATCACTGATTAAATAAAAAATATTTGTGAATAAAAAAAATGACAATCTTCTATTCGCAACTACCTACGCTTGAGTCTGTGACGACGCTTGCGCCTGATCCGCATGCGACAGCTGTGCTAATTGCACCCGATAAAACATTACAGGTAGACGCATTCAGATTAAATAATATTACAGAAGCAATTAAATATTTGGAAAGTGAAGAGGCGAGGTACTCCAGATGTAAAAGGAGGTATAAGTCAGTATTTAATTCTGTACAAAACACTTCAATGGCTGTTGGTGCAGTTTCAGCTTGATGTTCTGTAGGGGGTATTCTTCTGTTTGCCACAGGAATTGGAAGTTTATTTGGAATTGCAGTTGAGGGTGTTAGCGTTGCTACATGTCTGGCTTGCTTTGGTTTGGAAGCCCTAAACAAGAGGTTTCACACAAAATTACAGAAACATGAAGCATTGAGTATGCTGGCTGGTGCAAAGCTGAGCAGTATGAAACTTATTATCAGTAAGGCATTGGATGACAATTTTTTTTTAAAAATTTATTTTGGGACATTTTTTCCAAGATTAGTGACATGAACACATATGAACCGCAAACAAGTACAACACAAATACAAAAAATAAAAGTCATACATACACAAACTGATAATAAATTATGTTAAAAAATTAATTTAATTAAATTAATGTGTGTTTGTGGAAAGAGAGAGAGAGAGAGACTGTTCCTGGTATTTGTTTTGTGAGTGGGTCTGCATGCATGTATTGGTAAACGGATAGTTGTCAAAATTCAGGAGGAAGTAGCTGTGAATCATAGCAGGCCAAACCGAACCCAACTGCAGTCTATACAGATTAACAAAATAGGTGACAGAAATTAATTATTTACACAAAGTCCAAATAAGGCAGCCACAGACGTGTAAAAAGGCTAAGTTTGTTTCTGACAGTAAATACATATTTCTCTGTACAGTATCTGTTTTTGAACTCTGCCAAAAAAACAGAAAAGTTTAGTTGCTTATTCAAACAACGGCAGCGGTAAATAAAAAACTTTGCCATTAATAAGAGCAAGTCAAGAACTGGGTCTGTCCGCAGCCCATTTTTCACCCCAAACACAACTAATTCTGTACAGAGTTCAAAACTAAAATAATAATAATTACGGTATTTATAATGCGCTTATCTTATAATAATTATAACTCTAAGCGCGCACTCACAACTCGTGCACGCATGCGCACGCTTTAGACGACTCACGTACAACAAATGGTGAAATATATTGCGACAGTCATCTTTTGTGGGGAGTGTGGTGATATAGTGCTAGAACTGTTGAAAGAGGTGAGTTTTGAGGGCGGACTGAAAGGAGGAGAGAGAGAGTCTTTCTGACGGAGAGAGAGTGGGAGAGTGTTCCAGGTGGATGGACCATAGACTGAGAAGGCGCGGGGGCCGAAAGTGCTGAGTTTGGTGCGGGGGATGTGGAGACGGAGAGGGTCGAAGGCGGAGCGGAGGGAGCGGGAAGGAGTGTAGGGGTGAAGTAAGTTGGAAAGATAGGCAGGAGCGCAGTTGTTCAGGGATTTGTAGCAGAGAGACAGAATCTTGTATTGGATACGCTGTGGGATGGGAAGCCAGTGAAGAAGTTTGAGCAGCGGTGTGATGTGGTCAGATTTTTTCTTTCTGAGGACGAGGCGGGCAGCATTGTTCTGGACGCGCTGGAGAGTGGAAGTGGTAGAGTGAGGGAGGCCGGAAAGGAGAGAGTTGCAGTAGTCAATGCGAGATAGAATGAGAGAGACAGCAAGTTTGGTGGCAGCTTCGGTGGTGAGGTATTTTCTGATCTGACTGATGCGGCGGAGGTGAAAGTAGCATGCCTGGGCAGTGGCGGCGACGAAGCTGGTCATGGTAAGAGAGGAATCAAGAATAACGCCAAGGTTTTTGGCCGAGTCACTGAGGGAGATGGGGGTGCTGTCGAGTTGAAGGTGGAGAGAGGGAGGGAGCTGGGAAAGTTTCTGGCGAGTGCTTACCAACATGGCTTCCGTTTGTGTCGTCGTTCAGTTTAAGCTTGTTTGCTGTCATCCAGTTTTTCACGTCTTCATAGCAGTCAGCCGTGCGAGTCAGTAGTGACTGAGTGTTGTCGAGTTTGTCTTTGTCTAGTAGTTGTGAGTCGTCAGCGTAGAGGTGGTGGCGTATGTGGTGAGACTGTATGATGTTGGACAGGGGGGAGGTGTAGAGTGTGAAAAGGACCGGGCCCAGGACGGACCCCTGTGGTACTCCGCAGGAGAGCGTGACTGGGTTGGAGGAGACGCCGTCAATGGTGACGGACTGCTGTCTGTCGGAGAGGTATGAGAGAAACCAGGAGTGAGCAGAGTCAGTGATGCCAAAGGAGTGACGAAGGCGGTGGAGGAGGATAGAGTGGTCTTTGGTGTCGAAGGCGGCAGAAAGGTCGAGTAGCGTAAGAAGGGAGATGTTGCCTGAGTCGGTGGAGAGAAGCAGGTCGTGTAAGATGTGTAGAAGGGCTGTTTCAGTGCTGTGGTGTTTGCGATAGGCAGACTGGAATGGACTGAGGAGGTTGTTGTCGGCAAGGTGGAGGTTGAGCACATTTTTCTTTCAGTCTGCTCAGTAATTTGTCCCAGAAAACACGCACCACTGTGCACTAAAAAAATAAGTGTTCAATTGACTCTTTTGAGAGTGAACAAATCGTACAAAGGTTTGAATCCTTTAACTGTCTATAGCGCAGGTAAACATTGGTTGTCAGTATTCTATGGACAATTCTATACTGAAACCAGCGTAATTTGGTGTCTTGTGTGACCGTTATAGGATGCACAAATATAGCTCTCCACTTTAGGTCATTATATTTGTTTTCCCATTTTTCAATACACGTAGGTGGTGTCATTTTATTTAAGAAAACGTTGTATATATCTTTTGTACCCTTTTTATGTTTAAAGACAACACCCAAAGGTGTACCCAAATCAGTTACATCAACTGCATCGGTCCATTTTTGTAACATTTTTCTTTTGTATTTTCGTATAGCACTTGTTCTACTATATTATTCGAGAAAAGAAACATCTGCACCAAAAATTTCAAAAAAAAAATTGAAACTAATAATGTCCCCATTATCACCAAAAACATCACCAATTGTAAAAATATTTTTCAAAATCCACTTGTCGACAGATTTTGAAGTATCCTTTTTAAGAAGCCGTGGGTTAAAAAACAATGGTTCGCTTTTGAATGCATCAATACTTGCGGGAGAGAAAGGATTATGATATTCTTTAAAAATTGAAGCCACCTCTTTCCAGAAGGGGTTCTTCATCTCTAAACTTTCTAGGAAGTAACCATCAAAAACCTCACACTGTTTGATATTGCCATACAAAGATGCGAGTAAATGGTTCCAGTTATTACCCGATGACAGCACTCTCCGAATCCAGGTGACCTTAAGTGCTTTGTAAAAAGCTTCAATATCAATTACCTTGAGCCCTCCTTCTTCATACTGTCTGGAAACTGTGGTTCTTTTCACTTTATCTCTCTTCCCTCCCCAGATGAAGTTAAACATCACAATATTAATTTATTTGAGAACTACACTCCCTGGAGAGGGCAGAGAGATGAAGAGGTGAGTAAAAATTGAAAGAATTAAGGACTTGAAAACAACATTTCTTCCAACAGGGGTTAGATTTTGCAATTTCCACTGCTTTACAATTTTCTTCATTTTTACAAGTTTCTGTTTATAATTCAGGAGTATGATATCAGACAGTTTTGTAGAGAAGGTCACTCCCAGCACTGTGAAGGTATCTGGATTCCAGGAGATGTTTAGATGTGGGGCATAGCGTGTAAGACAAAACCTATTAGTACCAATCCAAACAGCAATAGTCTTCTCAAAATTAATTTTTAGCCCAGAAATAACTGCAAAAAGTTCCAATTCTAGGATGACAGAATCAAATGATTTTTGTGACCCATCCAAAAACAATGACATATCATCAGCAAACAGTGAGACTAAGAATTCCTGTTCTTTGCATTTTATACCTGAAATGTTCTTATTATTTCTCAACTTTATAGCCAACAGTTCAACACATATTAAAAAGATGTAAGGTGAGAGGGGGTCCCCTTGTCTACAACCACGATCCACAGAAAAGCGACCAGACACCTGGCTGTTTACAATCAGGCAAGATTCACTGTTCTTATAAAAAATTTCCACCCATTTTGTGATGCTACTTCCAAAATTAAACATTTCTAAAGCTTTCTGAATAAATGAGTGAGAAACAGAGTCAAACGCTTTTTCGAAGTCGATGAGCAACAACAATCCAGGTTTCTTAAATGTCTCTGCATAATGAAGTACATCATACAGAAGTCTAATATTGTCGGAGATTGATCTATCGGAGATGAAACCACTCTGGTCTTCATGAATTATACAAGGGAGAACCTGTTTTATTCTATTGGCAATACATGCGGATGCAATTTTATAACTGACATTAAGCAGGGATATTGGGCGCCAATTTTTTAATATTGTTTAGTTTTTTCCCCTTTAGGAATAAGGGTTATCATTCCATGTTTTTGTGTGACTGACAAAGACCCATGTCGTAACCCTCATTGATAGACCTCACTAATAAAGACCCTAGGTCCTTCCAAAAAAAATTGAAAAATTCCGCTGGAAAGCCGTCACTTCCTGGGCTTTTCCCATTTTCCATATTCTTTAAAGCTCGTAAAGCCTCCTCCTCCATTATATAGCCTTCTAAGTTGTCTCTCTGTTCTTCTGACAACTTTCTAAAAAGACAGTTGTCAAAATCTGAGGAGTCAACCTCATGTAAATCTGAATCTCTGTTTTTATATAATGCCCTATAATACTCCTCCACTTCCCTCACAATTTCTACCTGATCTGTTACCTTTTCGCCATTGTTGTTTTCTATAACCTTCATAAATTTACTTGTGTAATGTCTTTTTTTTTAGCCCACAAAAGTATTTTGAATTTTTTTCTCCGTCTCCTATCCATCTTGCTTTCACTCTAATTCGAACCCCGTCCATCCTCCGTTCCCTAATGTTATATAACTCCTGCTGTAAAGTCTCTAAAGCTCCCTGACTATGCTGGCTCAGACTATTTTCTATAGCTTCAATTTTGTTGAGCAACCATTTTTCTCATTCATTTTCTACCTTCTTTTTATGACAAGCATATTCAAGCTATTGTAGTTCCCCTAATCTGAACAAGAAGAGTTTCAAAAAATAACTGATCATTAATTACAAGCTGCAGATTGGGAGAAGGGATGTGATCGATAACTTCATGCCGGTACAACAGATGTGCGTACTGACATTTTGTTTCATAAATACACTTTTTCACTGATGTTACATACTCTGCATTCTTTAACAAGGAGGTATTAAACTTTCAAAAAGTACGGCCATGCCTACTATAAGAATCTGAACTTCTATTTCCCGACTGGATAGCAAAAGAGATAACAGAGTGATCGGATCTGTATGATGCATTAATCTCTGATGCCACTACCTATGTGCAGCTGCGTCCGATATAAGAAAAAAGTCCAGGTGTGCCTGCTGAAGGGGGTTTCTTCTCCTCCACGTAAATATTGTATCATTAGGATGCATTTCTCTCCAAATATCTATCAAGGTAAATTCTTCAATTATCTCGTGTAGTTTTTCTCTGGCAAATGGATTATTTGTGCGCTTGTAATTATGATAATCAAGCTTAGGGTCCAAGACCATATTCCAATCACCTCCCAGAATCATAGGAACATCCCCATATTCGCATAATTTGCTTTTCAATTGTTCTTTAAAAAAAAATGGACAATCGTTGTTTGGCCCATGCACATTAACCAGCAGGTACACAGTTTCATCAACAAGCGCTTTAAGAATCATGTAGTTTTCCTCAGGGTCATTATACAAGCCAAGATGTTTAAAACCAAAATTATTGTTAATTAGAACAGCCAGACCCTTTGCATTTGATGCATAAGAATTAAAAAAATGCTTGATAGCCCCATTTCGCCCTGATGATATGGTCTTGTTTCTCCGTAAAGTGTGTTTCTTGTAGAAATCATATGCTATATTCTTTTTCTCTCAAAAGATGCAACACATCATCCCGTTTCTTTGGATCTCTGAGGCCTCTATAATTCATGCTACAAAAAGATACTCTCCTATCCATAAAATATCTGAAAAATACAGGCATGCATTCCACATGGTGGGTTATAGTAAGCCCTTAACCACTTTCTATCAACATAGACAAGACCAATACAGCCTGAAAGTATATATGACAACCTGTCTCTCCCAACAGAAAAGACAATACAAAAGCAAGGACAATATTTACAAAAACGCACAAGGAACACCAAAGAAAGAAACAAAGAACACCACAAATCATTAAGAGGAAGTATACACAAAAACAACAAAAATTGGCAAAGTAGCCCAGTCTGGCCACTTCTGTCTGCCATGGACAATGTTCAAAATGGCGAGGTATTGGAATATCTACCTCAGACTCATGTGAATTGATTTAAAATATTATTGGGACTGGCATCCTAATTAGCTATTGAAACACCATTGTTTCATTGAATCTAACATCCCCACCCGGGTCTGCCCTGGGGGACTTGGGTGGGGTTAGGTATTTTTTAGTTCCCAGGGTCACCCTGGTCAGCCCCACAGGGTGGGTTTTTCTCTCTATTCTGGGGCATGTGTTTCTGTCTACCCTTTGTCCATTCACCTGTATTTGCCTTTTTAAAACTCTCCCTACTGTCTGCACTGCCTGTAGCTCTTGATATTGGATGTGTGTTGCTAAATGGTCTTAGCTTTATTTAGGCCCCATGTGTTAGGTTTATTTAACGTATTTGACCGGCTGGCGACATACATTCAATGTTCTGTTGTTTTTTTGGGTTTTTTTCACAAGCAGTGCAGGCACGTCCTGAGAAAGCCTTGTTGCTGTCGGGACGTTAAGCCATGTACAATCAATCAATTAAATCTAACAATTTACATAATTATATATGTGACAAAAAGTACACACAAAATCCCAGAAAATTGCTTTTAAGAAAGTGTGCACAGTGTGACACATATGCATCTGCAGGCACATGTGCACACAGAGCAAGACTCTCTCTGGTACTGACAGTGTATACTATGTAAGAGATCTACATTCTCTAATCCAACCCCCCACCCGGGTCTGCCCTGGGGGACTTGGGTGGGGTTAGGTATTTTTTAGTTCCCAGGGTCACCCTGGTCAGCCCCACAGGGTGGGTTTTTCTCTCTATTCTGGGGCATGCATTTCTGTCTACCCTTTGTCCATTCACCTGTATTTGCCTTTTTAAAACTCTCCCTACTGTCTGCACTGCCTGTAGCTCTTGATATTGGATGTGTGTTGCTAAATGGTCTTAGGTTTATTTAGGCCCCATGTTGTAGGTTTATTTAACGTATTTGACCGGCTGGCGACATACATTCAATTTTCTGTTTAGTTTTTTTTCACAAGCAGTGCAGGCACGTCCTGAGAAAGCCTTGTTGCTGTCGGGACGTTAAGCAATGTACAATCAATCTAATCCAAGATAAAGTTCCACAGTTGGTACCTACTCTAAGAAAAACCAAAACACAACAACAAAAGTGTGCACGCACACATATATCAATACACTCATATATGCATTTCTCATGCAAGTTGTCCATATACATGTCAGCACACATGCGCACACGCACACCCCCCCTACAAATGCAAAAATGTATACATGTACACCCTCTCATTGAAAGAAACAAAACAAAAAGACATAGCTGATCAGCATTGCACAATAAATTTTTTAAAAAGTTTATAAGTAAAGTACCCAACTGGTAGGCCCGCATGCATGTTGAGTTTGTGGTATCCATGTATAAAAACAACTACAAAAGACTAGAACCTACTGGTGTTTGGTGCCCAGCATACAGGTATGTGTGTGGGTTCCAAATATTGCTGTTTATACAACTTTTTCTATCCTGTTCATGCAGTAAGGATAAAGTTTCTCAGAGGGTTATTATACAAATAGCCTAACCAACACCCACACACCCTATGTTATAGTTGACATACTGGCCTAAAAAGTGTGCCTGCATATAGGACTGCAGCTATATTTGACATACTGATCTAAAAAGTGTGTCTGTATATAGGACTGCAGCTATAGTTGACACCCTGGCCTAAATGTATGCCTGCCTAATAGGATTGCAGCTGTAGTTGGCGCACTAGCCTACATGTATGCCTGCATATAGGCCTGCAGCATCACCACCAACAAGCTGTGCACAAACACATGAACATACATATATAGACATATAGGATTGCAGCACCACCACCACCAAGCTGTGCACACACACATGAACATACATATATAGGCATATAAGACTGCAGCACCACCACCAACAAGCTATGCACAAACACATGATCATACATATATATGTGCACATCAACAGCTACACCACACAGAAGCAGTTAGTCAAAAAGTGTTTACATGCATAGCATACAAGTCTACACGCATGTGGAATTTGCATAATCTATGTCAAAACAGATAAACAAAATAAATATTTAATATTTAATATATTAAGTAGATATTTAAAATAAATAAACAGACAAAAAAAAAACAACAACCCCAAAACAAATACATGGACATGCATTAGATCCAAGGGTTGGTGCCTCCCACACATAAATATGTACACACTATTGCTGTTAGCATGCATCCTGAGCTTGGACGACAATTTTATTGACGATATTCAATTTAAGAGAGTGCAGGATGATTTAAACCATTACAAGAAACAAAAATCCAAAATACAAAATAAGATGCGTAGTCAATCTCCCGTGAATGTTGAAGAACTAAAGGCTAGTTTTTAATCAGAAGGAAAAAAGATCGGTGTTCAGGAAACCACAGAAAAACTACACAATCTTTTAAACAAAATAAAAATCAGATTGGGTAATCAATCAATATTTTTGTCATATGCTTCACAGAGCGATGACATGTCATTTACACCACTTGTGCCTGATTATTTAGCCCCATCTGCACCACCCCTAGAGTATTATTGAGAAGAAAAAAAATTTTTATTCTCCTTGTATCTTGTCAAATCTGTTACAATATCTTGGGACTGGAGTCAAGTTCTTGTAAGAACTTTCAGTAAGTAATTAATAAGTTCTTATGGTAAGTAATTAATAAGTTCTTATGGCAACTAACTTAAAGGTTACTTCTGCAGGTTCCTAAAAGTTAGTTGTAACTTGTTTGTAACGTATAAAGTTCTACTTGGAATCACTTAGACAGGTAAATGATTAGGTGTTAACAGAGACAATAGTTATAGTTAATAAGAGATTCCAAATGTATCAAATTTCAATAAGGCCGCGCCGATCATGGTTGCTGTTTTTTCAAATTAACAGGGTTGATTCGGCGATAGTAGAGAGGTCATGACGGGTCAGTGATTTTATTATCAATAAAGGCGAGATTTAATGATGGGTGCAGCCTTATTGAAATTTGATTCTTTGGAATCTCTTATTATCTATCTCTTAAATTCATGTATATGAGAAGTATACACATGAATACAATGGAAAGCTGTTCATATTTTCAGTCAAATCTTATATATATATATATATATATATATATATATATATATATATATATATATATATATATATATATATATATATATATATATATATATATATATATATATATAATTGAGTCCTAACACTGATCTTTGAGAGATGTCCTGAAATCATTACCAGTCCAATATATCGTGCTATAGATTGACCATGACAGTTCAAAGGAGATGCCTGAATATCTTGGTGGCAGAATGTGGTAAGATTCCCAGGCACTACCCTTGAAATATCATTGTTTGCTGAAGTTGTTGGGCTCTTAAACGGTGAATGAGTTGAGAATAGAATGAATTAAAAGACACCCAAGTTGAGCGAGCAATGCCAGAGATCGTTCAATGTACAGCAACACATTATCTGTGATACTAACAATAAATACAACATCTAAGTAACTAATAGCGTGCAAATTTCACCTCTTAAAAGCTGTCTGCATATATAGCCTTGCACGCTAATGTGCAACAACACACTTTTTCTGCAGATCAGACTAGTGCACAGTTGCATTGTGCCAGTGCTCCAAGTGGGGCGGTCCGTGGCGCAGCGGTAAAAGCACCTGCCACCAATGCAAGAGGTGCGAGGTTCGATTCCCGGTTTCGGCGTCGGACTTTTCACCTCTAGTAAGTGTCACCATTAATTCGGGCAGACCGTCGGGGGTTCTTTCTCCGGGTACTCCGGCTCTTTCCTCCCCCACGAATTTGGTATTAATTTCAGTCCACTTAACACATTTGCGACATAACGCATCCGGATACGCGCCGTAAAGCCGCGTATCCGGATGCGTTACTTCGCGAATGAGTTAATCAAATTTTAAAAATATAAAAAACGATTTAAATTTCCAAAAATTCAGTAGCTCGCTTGGGCTTGCCCTTAGCACCATGTGAATGTTAAGTGTTTATGTACAGTGTGAGGGAATGCGCGTGATTCACGTGAGCGTGCTTGTTGGGTCCAGTTCGCGGCTATGTCCTGCACATTGAGTTATATTATAAATATGAGAAATGCACCATATGAATACTATGTATTATTATTATTTATTTTTATGTGTTTCGCTCTAGAGTAAGCAATTACAGGTCAGCCTCCATATTACTGACATGCCAGTAGCCTGCGGTATCGGATATATGCAGGTGTGAGCGAGCAGAAAGGTCCTCGGGCCGATGTTGGCGGCCTACGCATGGACGATGGCCCGATGACCTTGTGCTTATTTCTAAATCAATGTACATTTACACATACAATTAACCGACAGAATGACGCCTGCTGTATCTGTGGTTCCTGTGTACCCTGCCTGATGGTCAAAACATCCTTCTTTAGCACTGCGACACCGTTCCTAGCTGTTAGCCATAAGCTGAGGTTGCTGGGTGAACTGTGAATCTAACCAGCGTGATTACACTAACGGGTGGAACTACATAGTATAGTTTTGTCAGTGCTAATTTACCTGCAGGGGCGGATCACTTACTTCATTGGGGAGCCGGGGAAAACTGTTTGTTTGGGACCCGCCTCAACCCGACAAAAGGCCTCGTTACACCAAACTTTGTTTCAGAGTCCCAGTCACCGAACAATTAAATGCGGGTTTTCAAGTTGTTTTGGCGCCACACCCCACACCTGCCTTCCTAACCTTCGTGATCCACCCCTGACCTGGTTGGCTGGATTGACTGCGGGTGAATTAATGCTAGATATGAAGTAATTTAATCGTCTAAATATTCATCGAATAGTCAGTCTTAGCGGTGTTGATCAGCCCCTTCAGTCAAACATGGTGGAACCACGTTGGGTAATTTTTAATGAGGACACTGATGCTGAATAGATTTCTGCTTTTCAAGCGTATCAAAGTTGATTCATTCATTTCAGAACTTGATGCTGAGCACTCACTTGTCTTTTTTGTTGTTTTTATTTAAAAACAGGAACAACTCAGTTTTAGTCAAAGCATCAATCGTCAGGCCCCTATGTAAAAATTTAGAATATACAACATAACTTTGATTTTTCTTTTACAAAAAACAAACAAACAAACTATCTTGTCATTAATACCCGCCGGCATAATTTTCTGTTTCAGTGTCCCCGCTCATGGGTAGGATTAGGGTCAAATTGTGACCTGTAAGCCCTAGGTGTGAAAATCAGCAAGAACATCAGTTGCAAAGTTTGATCCTTAAAACGTTATTACAGTGATGAGTGACGTATAACATCGAGTCGTCACCATGGGACTCCTGCCATGACGTGAAGCTTGAAGTGACGTCATTTCGCTGCTCGTGCTATTATTCTTCTTCAGAAAAGCTATTGCTATGCCAGACCACAGAGCTTACGAATGGCGGGAATCGCCGTGTGTCGGTCCGTCTTTATTTCTGTGTGCCAGTGTGTGTGGATGATCCGGCAGAGTGTGGGTTAGAGTAGAAGGACTGAGATGGATCAGAAGGATAAGCTTGAAACTGAATAGGAACAACATTAGGCTGGGGCCCCATCACACTCTTGTTTTGTAAATGGTTTGTGACTAAAAACTAAATAACAGTTACGTGCACAAACGATATCCTTGCCCGTCAGCACTCGAGGTCATCAGAAGTGCAGACATTGAATTACCGTCATGCATCCTATAGTGATGCGGTTTCAGTGCTGTGTGAAAAACTATCTATGTGGAAAAATATAGTTTTAGTAAGGGACGTTGTGGGCATAGTTTAAGGATCCCACCCAGACAGCAAAACGCCACTGATGGACAGTTATGGACCAGTAATGATGTGGAGCTGCATATCCGCGCTGGCCTCTTTAACTTAAAAGCATCACATCGACACGAGAAAAAATATACCCAGTGTGAATCGAACCAATTACCTAACCGGAGGCCTTAATATACCCACTTCAAAATTGCTTTGCTTTGTTTCGACTCGGATGAAATCACACTTAAAGTGACGGAATTTACGCAGTATAATCCACACAGCACCAGTGTACCCTGTCTTCATTCTACATATATTTCACACCTGGGTGGATTCACCGGTGCTGAGTAAATTTTCGTGTAAGTAAATCGAAGTCGATCCCTTCAGTTTTATTTACCATAGGGGGGGGGGGAGAGAGAGGTGGGTTCGGGGTTTAACGTCCACGGCACATGAATGACTAATGGACGACCCTGACAGGAGGGTTATGGTGGACAGGGAGGGCTATTACCTATGGAGTACGACCTGAACACTGATCAGTTCAGGCGCACTGCAACTGTGCCAGTTTGGTTTATCAGGAACTTTTAATGACATGGGGAAAAAGGTGCATACGTTAGCTTTAAACAACCCCGCAACATGCAAATGGTGATGCCATTTTCGACGTTAACCTACAGCAGCTCTAAGGCAAATGCTCGCTAAAGCTCGTGACCCAAGGATATACTTAATAGCCTACCCTCGCTGGGGTCATTGAAAATACAGACAGTCCACTCAAACCCTATTGTCTTTCAACATTATTTATATTC
>BTPG01000003.1:196260662-196315335 GCA_036245525.1 Semisulcospira habei | reverse complement strand
TTATATAGCAAGCCGGGTCAGGCTTGTAGTGTAACAAACCCTTTTCACGGTAACTTTCAAATACATCTGCTAGCAAACAAACGTCAGCTTTCAAGTACTGGTCATGGTAGTCACCAATTATCTGACACCCTAGTTTATCCCACGCATCAAGTGCGTGTTGATATTCAGAGTCAGAAATACCTTTACCATTCATCATCATCATCATCATCAGTCCCTTGCCCGCACTGGGCGTTGGGGGGACTGAAAGGCAGCAGCAACAGACAGTGCTCTCCACTGAGTTCTATTTTGGGCGGTGGCAAGCAAGTCTGGCATCTCGAGTTCGGTCCATTCTTTTATGTTTGCGACCCAACTCTTTCTCTGACGACCTCGCCGACGACTTCCTTCGAGAGTGCCTTGGAGGATAGTCTTGGACAAGGTGTTGTGTCGGGTCACGTGGCCAAACCAAGCAAGCTTGCGCCGTTTCACGGTTGCCAGAAGGGGTTCATGTGGGCCCACCAGGGAAGTGACGATGCTCCGTATATATTCGTTGGTCTTGTGCTCGCGGTACGAGATGTGGAGCAACTTCCTCAGGCACTTGTTCTCAAAGGCCTGGATTTTCTTTTCTGAGTCTGCAAGCAGCGTCCAAGTCTCACAGCCGTAGAGTAGAATAGACACTACGAGGGACTTGTAAAGCCTGTACTTGATGGTGAAGCTGATGGAGTTACTTCGCCATATCCTGTCCAGCCTGGCCATTGCGGATGTTGCTGTACCTATCCTGATACGGATCTCTGCTATGCAACTACCGTCTTTGGACAGGGTGGCTCCCAAGTACTTGAAGCTATTGACCTCTTCTAGCTTCTGGCCGTTCATGTGAATGTTGCTGCTGCTGTCGCTTGTGGTGTTGATCATCACTTTGCTTTTATCCGTACTGATCTCCATGCCATAAGACCCTGCGCTACTTGAAAGTTTGTCTGTCAGGTTTTGCAGCTCACTATTGCTGCCTGCCATGAGGTCAATGTCGTCTGCGAATCGAAGATTGCACAGGGATCTGCCACCAATAGAGATTGAAGTATGGTGGTCGTGGAGGGTTTCCTGCATGATCTTCTCCAGGAATATGTTGAAAAGGACAGGAGAGAGCAGGCATCCTTGACGGACACCGATCGTCGTCCTGAAGAACTCGCCTGACTGATTATTAAGTAGAACCGCGCTGCAGGCGTTCTTGTAAAGCACTTCTATCATTTGGATCAGCCCCTCCTCTATGTTGAACGATCTCATGACTTGCCAGAGTCCGTCGTGCCAGACGCGATCAAATGCTTTCCTGAAATCAATGAAGTTGTGGTAGAGTTCGCGCTGATGCTGCAGATGTTTCTCGATCAGGACGCGGCAGTTGAAAATCTGCTCTACAGTGCTTCTTCCAACTCTGAAGCCAGCCTGTATCGTAAGGAAAGAGGTGGCTGGAACTGTCATCAGCTGCACCCCCGTGTCAAGCAGACTAATCTCCATCCGCATCTCCGCCCGACCACACAACATCACTATAATACAAGTATACGCTCCTACCGCAGATCATGATGATGAGGAATTAGAAGAATTTTACGAACAACTGGACAACATCATCAAGAAAACACCTAAGAAAGACATTCTGACTGTCCTCGGTGACTGGAATGCAAAGATCGGCCCTGACGCTTACCAACAATGGGCAGGAACAGCTGGCAAGTTTGGCCTTGGAGAAACAAACGACAGAGGCCTGCGACTTTTAGAGTTCGCACAGAGTCACCGTCTTACCGTTGCTAATACCCTCCATCCACACAAGAAGTCAAGAACAGTGACATGGCAATCGCCAGGAGGCCTGGTCCATAACCAGATTGACTTCATCTTGCTGCCTCGACGATTCAAATTCAGCGTTAACAAAGCACAAACGAGGTCCTTTCCTGGCGCTGATATTGGCAGCGACCACAACCTCGTCCTTACTAGCCTCAAGTTGAAGCTGGCATTGAAACGAGACAGCAAGAGTCCTCGCATCCGATTCGACCTCGAGAAGCTAAAAGACCCGGAAGTAGAAGAGGTCTTCCAAGCCCAGGTGGGAGGCAGATTTGCAGCCTTGGCTACTTTGGACTGGGACGTAGACACCCTTGCTGGAAATATAAAAGAGGTGTTACTTTCTACAGCAGAAGAAGTGCTGGGGAAGCAGAGGAAGCGCAAACAGCCCTGGGTCACCGATGACATCCTTTACCATTAAGTGTGGAATAAAATTTCTCTTTTGACGGCAGTCTTGTTTCCTCAAACACAACCCAATGATCAATGTACTCGTACGGATAAACACCTTTCTTAATCAAGTCTGGCTCAAAATATTTACTTGTTATTGGATACTCAGTCTGACCTTCTGCCAAACTAGCAAGACCTAAAGACAAATGTTGCATGGAGTCATAAAATGCTAATTTGTCTAACCTAAAAGTTAAGTATTTCTCAGTTGTCTGGGCAATGCAACTTATGTTTTTGTAAGACTCATCCACAGCCTGCATGATAATATGTGAATCATATCCTTTGAGATTGTGGAAAAAGATTGGTAACTTATATGTCTTATGATCTGTTTTTAATAACAAGTTACAATTGTTATGTGCAGCACCTCTGTAATGTCCAGTTATGTGATCATGGTCACGAACTTTATCACCTTGGAGGGGGTGTTCACAAATCCAACACATCTGTGCTGTATCAAATTTCAGTTTGTCTTCTTCTGTCATCTCTAAAGGCACCTGACATGTTGTGAGATACTGTACTATGTGACTATACAGATGTCTCATTTCTGTTAAAAACAAACATGCTGCATTTTCACCCCTGTAGATAACAGGTTCTGAATGCTGTCCGTCTGACCTAACAAAAATGTAACCAAACGAACACACCACTTGGTCACTCAACTTTATAATCTTTGGTAATGACTCTGGAACAGGACCTTCATATGGTACAACCAGTGATTCAAAATCAGCATACACTACAAACGACAGCTTTTGCTGATTCCCATAGTTCTTAAAATACACTTGACTACCAGGATCTGGATACTTAAGTACAGTTTGTATGTCATCAGCTGACCTACAGTGTAAAACATGTTTGTGTGCTACTGAAATAGAGGAGAACCTTTGTAAACATTTCTTACACACTTCCTGTTTGCCATTGTGTTTTGTTGTATGCCCATGAATAAGTCGCGACATATTCCTGATAATTGTGTAGTGAAAGTTATCATTATCACCGGCAGGGCCTATTAGCAACATGTCAACATGTTTATCTTCCGGCTGTCCATATGTTGGAGCAAGTGGTGATACTCTAATGGGTTGTAACTTGTCAACAGACTCATTATCCCACACATACACATTTACAGATATACCAGGATTTAGGTTTTCAAACAAGTCTATGTCTTCTATTTTAACAGGGAACTCAATGCCACTAAAATCGAGTTCATTTACAAATTTGATGTAGTTAGATACGCGATCAGGTCTTGATTTTACAAAGTGTAATTTAGCAAGCACACACCACATGAAACAGAAATTGTCATTGTTCTGTATGTTAACAACAGCTTTTTTGTTTGCAACCTCTGTTGGCAGTGGCAACCATGATTTACCTAATATAGGATGATACCTTGACTGCTTTAATTGTAGTTCATGTACATGTCCTTCGTGCCAACCAGACCCTTTCATTTTTGCACTGTCAATTGCTTGGAGGAAGTCAGGTAATAGTCTGTCTCTAAACACGTTTTCTAATTCCCTTCTTGTGTTAACTGTGTGTTGTCTTGTAGAGATATATGATACAATCACTTCACCGTCTACTCTAGTAAATTCTATTTTAGCAACAATCTGAATCTTCACACTGCCTGTAAGAAGATTATCTTGTATGACAGAAAAAGAGTTTTCTATTGATTCATAGACATTATTAGTATTAGATATAGGCAAATTTTTGTGTGAAACACGATTCTTAAACCTGATGAGCCTGATGGGCTTTGAGCATTGTCTGTCATTTTTATTTGTCCGACAAAATAATAAATGAAAAAATAATACCACTGACACACCATATGTAATACTGTATTAACTGTAGTTATGGTAAACAAGTCAACCACTTCCCTGGTGTTTGTCTTGAAGTCTTGTCCTGCAGGTGTAATATCACTTTATTGAATGTAACACTTTCAATATAACAATGTAGTTTTCTTAATTGATCAAATATGTCTTCACACAGTACCTCAAACCAACGCAAGTGGCCACTGTTAGCATTATAAACTTTAAAAGCATTTGTCTTAAGATCAACAGTCTCATAATCATAACATGGTAATACATCTGAATATTCCAAAGTAACATTATATGTCATGTATATCCTTATTGTTGGCGTTGTGAGTTTAAAGCTGGGTCCAAACACACGTGATTTTAAGTCATAAAAACACTTAACATCTTTGAAGCATTCTGTAACATCAAACATTTGGGTTTGTCCGTCTGTCATTTTTTTATTGGACAAACAAATGTATAAATTAATTTACTAACCCATACCATGTGGGCTGATCTGTCTTTAAAATCAGCTTTAGATGCTTAGTTGATTTCAGTTTATTTTTCACATCATCTCGTTCATGCTTATTTGGGATGACGTCGTTCTCTCTGAGACAGTCTTCAAAGCTGTCACGATCCTTACAGTAAAACAAACAGATAAACTTTAACTGTTCTCGAAAATCTTTCAGTACAGCATTATATTTCTGAGTGAGAATCCATACACTGACGTTTGCATGTCTACCACTTAAGGCAAGTTCTGCTAAAGTGTTTCTCTTCTTGACAATGTCTTTCTCTGCAGAACAGTCATCAACAATAAACAACGTTGGCTGCCCTTCAAATTGCTTGTAAAAATATTGTAGGTAGTCATTCAGTTTTTTCTCAGGGTCAACTAAGTAAATGTTGTTGTCAGTCCAAATGAATAAACGGTTGTGATAAGCTTTGTTGTGTTTGATTGTAGGACAGAATATTACAATGTTTTCAAAATGATGGATGTATCTTGTTTGTAATAGGTTAAGAACAAATTCAGTTTTACCACACCCTGTGGCACCACAAAACAATCCACAGTGTGGGTCGAGTGTCATTAAGCTCTGGTTCATTTTAATACACAATATAATTTAATACATGACACCCTTTAGTCTGCTCTCTTCTATGCTCAGTTGTGCGTCATATACCAGGTACAAATATATATTTATGGCTGCAGCGGATTCAACCTTTTTTGTATCTGAATTGTAATCCCGTCACTGCTGTTTTCAACCTTTCGACCTGACCCATGAAGATAGTCGTCATCTGTACTACGAAGATCTAACCAAAGAGCATACTTATTTGTAAGGTATTGACCAATCCTTACGTCATACAGATGTAAATCTTTGCACGCAATGTTTGCAGGTTTATCTCTAATCCTTCCACCCGCAAAATACTTTGTGATCTCATCGTAGTGTTGATAAGGTAACAAACCTGAAGCGTACACTTGATTAGGCCGGCCTTCGATTGTACAAGACAAATGTGTAATCTTTGGATTATAGAATTTTTCTGAATCTCTTTTGTATGGAGCTGCTGGTTCAACAAACAACATGAGTATACCTTTCAGTGACCTGGCAGGTGTGTTCAAGTTTATGTTCCACATTGGGTCGCTCTTGTCTTTGGGTATTAAACTATGTCTAATCACCCTGTCATAATAAATCGGCAGTTTTGTCTTGTACTGATTTTGAATGAGAGTAGCTAAATAATCATGTGTGACAATTTCATATTCCAAAGAAATGTTAGAGATCTTATATGATGCATTGAGATCAGATGATTTAATAATTTTGGAGTAGTCATTGAAAGTTAGTTCAAAACTCAGACGGTCATTCAGTGCTCCTTGGTAATAAGGTAAATGCGCTGTTAGGATTTCAAACTCAAGTGGAATGTAAATCTGGTTCCATATGTTTCTGCTAATATAATGTCTTTGGCCACCCCAGTAGTTACTTTATCTCTTGCATCGATTCGAAGTTTACCAACATTATCTGACTGTATGCCTTGGTAAATACGATCCTCTCATTCTTCTCGTGTAAGCCAAAGATCTTTGTAACAGTAAAACACATCAGCATCATCAAGACTAAACACTTCCTGTCCTTCAAGTTTTACTTTAATAGTTCTAACAATTGCTCTGCCAAGATTGTTAACTAGTGTTCTGTTTACATCTGTGTCTGATGAAAGTTCAATATTAAATGCTAGGCGTGCAGTGCCAGGAACAATAACATCACTGGGACCTAAATTTGGAAACTTAACTGTAAGTGTTTGGTTCTGATCTATGGTACTTGGATTGTTTGTGATGACGATTGATTGTCTAATGCCCTTAACACCAAGAGGCTCATGCAGTTTTCTATATGGGTCTAACTTTGATCCGTAAGACTGTGTCATTTTTATTATGCACAATAAAAAATATTAAATTAATAAAACAATGGCAGCGGGAGGATTTGGTCATGAAGATTTTGAAATGGATGTCATGGACGCCTCAGATTCCAGTATCACAGATATGACTGGTATGGTAACTAGTAGTAGTATGTATCACGAACTGTTAAAAGACAAAGTAAACTCATTTTATGACAGTGTTGGAGTGCGCCCAGATGTAATAGATCCTAATCAGTTTAAATATGATAAAGGACACTTATTTGTAAATACGAACAGAGGGGAAATATATCTAACACATAAAAACAATCCTTCTAAGTTTAGAGCTTTAAGTACAATTGTGACCCGCCACCACGAAATGAGTCGTAATGTCCCTGACCCGATTTCCCGCTATTCGTGAAAATTGTCGGGTGGCATAGTCGGGTATATGTGCGGGGTCCCCAGTTTCTAAAAACCATAACTCGGTGACCAATCGTCCGATTCACATGTTATTTGCACCATTAAAAAGGGTTTTCTTTCTAGTTTCTGCTGATATCAATATCTCAAAATGTCCAAAAGGTGACTTACGACTCATTTTGTGGTGGCGGGTCACAATTAAAGGTGAAGTCAGTGGTAACTCTGGGTTGGCAAGGTATCTTGGTATTGGGGGGTCTCCTGTCACGCCGCATCTTGTTAGTGCCCTCCATGACACACAAACAAAGTTGCCAACAGGGCAAGAAATTGAAGAAATGGCAACACAGTGAAGACAAGCCTACACAGAAAATAGCAAACACAGTGATAACAAGAAAACCTCATTTGACTGAAGGACAGAATAAATGATGGCTAATGAAAACAATAGAAGACCCCACCTTTGTCCAATGAGAGAGATAATTGGCTTGGATAAATCACTGCAGATGATAAGAGGTGAGATGGTAAATAATGTTGCCAAACTAGGTGAGCTTGATAAACACATAGAACGTGAAAAAGAGAAACTGGCTACAGCAGACAATGGGAATCTTGACACAGAAATGAAAGAAAGAATCCAACACAGATTAAATGATTTGCAGATAGAAAGATCAGGGCAGTTAAAAGTGATTAGTATTGGGAGGGAAAAACTGAAAACACAAGTCAACAGGATTAAAGAAACTATTAAGAAAATACTTCACGAAGACACTACTCTGGCTGAGAGATTGAAAACGCTTTTCAGAGAACAGGGTATCACAATTGCTAGTTTAATTACAGCTCTTGGGTTTATTATCAGTACTGTTGTGTTAGCTGTCTTCGGGGTTGGTGGAGGTAGTGGGGGTGCAGCACCTCTAGGTCCACCAGCACCTCCAACAGACCCAAAAGATTTACAGTCATGGGTAAAGAAACAACTGTCTCACATATCAGACTTGCTTAAGAAATTGGCTGTGAAAGCAGTGGATGCTTTGCCTGGTATAATTGGAAGTGTTGTCAGTTGGTTGATCACTACTGCAGCAAAGGTAGTAGGGTTTATGGCAGAGCATGTGTGGGTCTTTTTGGTTACAGTAGGAGGGTTAATGGTGGGTTATTTAATGAAACAGATAAAGAAGTAAAACCCCTAATCCTGTTAGGCCTATTATCAATGCAGTTCTCTCTGACTCATGTGTGTCAAGGGTTGGTGTTGGATCCGGGGCTGACTGTACTGGTTGTATGGGTGCCAGACTTGGGATAGGGGAAGTAACCATGTGTAATGGTTTTAACAACTGTACATGTGTGGTTGTGGCCCCCAAGTTTACAGATTGATTGAGTCCTAATTTTTGACCAACACCTGCAACAATGTTTTCATTATTATAATTTGTTATTGTCCCCATTTGGAGTTGAAGATCAGATGGTAACATGTATAACCCGATGCCAACTACAAAGTCAACTTTTGATCTGGCATATCTGAGAATGTCTTGGTAGCGCTGTATGCTTGACGGGAGATCTATTGTTGAATTAATTGAATCTTCTAGGTTTGCAAGAAACTGTTTTTGTGCTTCAAATTTTCCACTTCCATTCAAAATGTTTGATTTTGTTAGTGATTGTGCTCCTAGTATACACCAGACATATGTTCTGATAGACTCATTTACGCGCTCGACTCCCGCTTGAGTAAACCCGTCACTCTTGTCTAAAATAAATGTTGTCCAGGCATTAGACTGTTTCTGTTCTATTGATCCTAACCAGACTTGTGATTTTGATGAGAATGAAGTGTAACCAGGGTAGTAATCTTGAAGGTATTGTCTGTGACTCACAGCATAATACAATGTACCCATGCCGTTGTGATCATCAAGTTTTTGTGTAAAGTCATACCCGGCACAGGGACCAGGGCTTATGTTAAATTCATTACATATGCGTTCAAATGCTTTCATATCCATGGGGTTGTTAAAACGGTTGAAACTGGATTCAGTGGGCAGTGGTGTATGCAGTTCTGACAGTATACGTCTAAGCTGGTAATAAACATGGAAACGGTAGACAGATCTAATGAGTTTGTTTGAATGATTTAAGTGGTCTGTAAATGAAACACCACAGCCTGTAGTAGAACACAGTATTGCAAAGTTAAGTTGGTTTTGAAACATCTGTAGTGGTCTTGATGTCCACTTTCTTGCAGTAACATCATCTGTTATTGGAGGGTTTAGGTAATGATCAAACGGATTGGGTACTTTCACTTGAAATAAATCTCCTTCGGACAAAGCTATAACAAGCTCATTTAGTTGAATTATTTTCTGTTCATAAGTAGGTGCAACATTGTATTTGGCATTCACGTTAAATTGAAATGCGTTTGTAGTAATGCTTGTCGGTGATTTAAATTCCATCATGTTCTTTTTTTATGAGATAATAAAAATGTTTATAATCTTAACAAATCTTGACACAAGCAAACCAGTGTGGTTAACTAATGGGATTGATAATCGTGATGGTAGCAAGGCTGTAGCTATCCATGAAATGTTTTACACCATAAAGTGGTTTAATGTAGAAGATGATATAAATTATTTTGTAGCTGATGGCATCATTATTGATGATACTTTACGATCTGGGTATTATGACTTTAGTACTTTAGCTGAATGGCTACAAAATGGATATAAAATTAAAGCAACTTTAAATCCGGCTAACTTACTTGTTACATTGGAATTTCCAAAAGGTAGTGAGTATTCATTATCAATTAGTCTTGGAAGGTTACTTGGTTTTTTTGTTACATTTCCAGATGAAGATTGGGCATCATTATCATTACCATTCACACGTCTACTAACACCAAAAAAACTAAAAATAACAGGAAGAAACCATGTTCATTTGTCAGTACACACAGTATTAAATGTTCATTTGAAAGAACTAAACACGACTGAAAATGTTCACAATGGCAAGCCTTCAACTTTGTTGAGATGCTTGCCAACTGGAACTGCACCCTATTGTGAAAGTGTGGTTGCTAGATTTCCTAATTTGCAGTTTAAGAAATTAGGTTCTAGTTTCTTTGAGTCACTGTGTATATCTGTAACTAATCAAGATGACAAACCAGTTGTAATGCATGATTTTAGTGTTGTGTTGGAAATTAAATAATTTTATTTTTGTTTATAAAAATGAGTGCTGGTCCAAAGCCGAGAATCATACCATTTGCATGTCCTGTAACAGAATTGAAAGATTTGGCAGACGTACAGGATTTTGAGAAGGAGGGAGAAATTGGAGAAGTATATGGTTTTTTAACTTGATTCAAATGGCATGTACAAGAGAAAAGTAATCGATGACATGAAAGATGGTGAAAGACAGATTCCTAAACTTGGTCAGCTTCATGATGTTACTGTACCAGTTGCGCCTAATCTTGTAAATAATGTGCCTTACAACTTAATACATGTAGCTAATAAGTGGGTAGTTTCACCTGTACCGCCTGCACCTACGCCAGCACCCACAATTGACTGGGACATAAAGTTTGAATTTATTAGTCCTTATGTATACACTGATGAAGGTGTCTTAGTTTTTAGAAAAGTTGTTAACTCTGGGCCGCTGATTGTAAGCCTTGTTCCAAGCTTTGCCCCAGACAACAATAGCAGAGATAAACTGAAAGTTGAAAATTATGAGAAACGGAGGTATCTTCTTACAAATAGGAAGGGCAGATCTGATACTTCTGTTGTGTTTGCACCAGAAAACTTTCTGATTGCAAGAGAAGCAACAATAGTATTTGAAATTATCATGAAATCTGTAACTACTGCAAAAGAGGCAAATATTGCACAGGGAATAAAACTTACATGGGATGAAACAGTATCAGAATCAACAAAGGTCTTTATTGCTATTAGAAAAAATGTAGATGTTTTTGAAGTTTCGAGCAGTGTTCCGGCTGTCAAGATAATTGTTGATAAACTAACTTTTGTTCAATTAAGTTACATAAACCTTGAACACATTGATCTTGTTTCATTTTATTATGCCAGCAAATTGTATACTTTTGACGAGTTACAAAATGTAATTGCTGATTAAATAAAAAATATTTGTCAATAAAAAAAATGGTTAAATTCTATCCAATACTACCGACGCTTGAGCCGACTAAAACAACGCTTGCGCCTGATCCACATGCGGCAGCTGTACCAATTGCATCAGATAAAACATTACAGGCAGACGCATTCAGATTAAATAATATTACAGATGCAATTAAATATTTGGAAAGTGAAGAGGTGAGGTATTTCAGATGTAAGAGACGATATAAGACCGTTTTCAATTCTGTACAAAATACTTCAATGGCTGTTGGTGCCGTTTCAGCTGGTTGTTCTGTGGGGGGTATTGTTCTGTTTGCCACAGGAATTGGAAGTTTAATTGGAATTGCAGTTGAGGGTGTTAGCGTTGCTACATGCCTGGCTTGCTTTGGTTTGGAGGCCATAAACAAGAGGTTTCACACGAAATTACAAAAACATGAAGCATTGAGTACGCTGGCCGGTGCAAAGCTGAGCAGTATGAAACTTATTATCAGTAAGGCATTAAACGATAATTGTATTGATGACGAGGAATTTAAGCGAGTCCAGGATGATTTAAATAATTATACAAAACAGAAGTCTGAAATACAAAATAATATGCGTAGTCAATCTCCTGTCAATGTTGAAGAACTGAAAGCCAGTTTTTTAGAAATGGGAAAAAAGATCAGTGTTCAGGAAACCACAGAAAAACTACACAATCTTTTAAACAAATTAAAATCAGATTTGGTAATCGTTTATTATTTTTTCATTACACTTCACAGAAAGATGTCATGTCGCTTGCGCCTAACTATTTAACCCCCTCAGCTCCACCACCACCACCAGACTATTACTAAAAAAAAAAAGTTTTTTCATTGTCCTTGTATCTTGACAAATCTGTCCTAGTAAGTTGTGACTTAAGTCAGGAACTTACAATTTGTTATGTTTAAGTTGTTATAAGTTCTTGACTTAAGTCACTTATAACTAATTTATAGGATCTTAAAAGGTTACCTGTAAAGTTATTTGTCAGTTATCAGTGACTTTGGAAATTTGTTATCAAGTATCTGTAGGTAACTTTAATAATTTGTTATCAAGTGCATATAGCAATGGTATTTTTTTTAAAAATATTTTTGTTTGTTTGTGTGTGTTTGTATGTATGTGTGGGCATTGACTCAAAAAAAAAAAAAAAAAAAAAAAAAAAAAAAAAAATGGTATAAATGGTATTGAAATGTATTTTCTTCTATCTCTAATAACTAATCAATATGCACACGTATAGGCAAACAAACACAGACAAACACATGCACACACACACACACAGACAGACAGACATGCACACATACATACGCAAAAACATGCACTCACACACACATACACGCCTACATACACAAAAACATGCACTCACACAGACGCACATACACATATAAACACACGCACACACGCACGTAAACACACACACATACATACATACAAACACACATGCACTCACACAGACAAACACACATACACGTACGCACTCACACAGACAAACACACAAACACATGCACTCTCACACACACACATGCACTCTCACACACACACAAACACTCACACGCATACACACACACACACACACGTACGCATACAGACACACGCATACAGACACACATGCATACAGACACAATCTTTATTCAGCATGCATAAATATTGTAGACTCCTGTCCGCAGAACACCGTTGTATGACACAAGTATGTTGAGTTTTGTATCGTATATGATACACAGCTGTGTACATAAGTGTGTAGTCCCGTTGCTAACATTGTTGTTTACCTTAGCGAATTGTCCGCTACCGTTGGACGCGTTTCTAAGGCTCTACGTCATTTGTTTACCTTAGAAACCGCGGTGCCGGCGTAACCGCTTGGTGTTAACAGAAGTCTGAAGACTTTATGTTATGAGTCATTTTAACTCTGTGTTTTGTCTCGCTGCCTCTCATTTCTTAGTTGTTTGTGACACAAAAGTGGTAGCAAATGGCTCTCTTGAGACTGCACTATCTTATGGTTACACCCTGGCGCTCAGTCAGCGTGGTTGCTACAAACAGTCTCTGTGTTTACCTTAGCGAATTGTCCGCTACCGTCGGACGCGTTTCCAAGGCTCTAAGTCATTTGTTTACATTGGATACCACAATTTGAGGGCTTGTTCAGGGTGTTGAGTTATCAAACAATCAATTATTCAGATACAAAACCAAAAAACATCTTTTTTTGCCAGGGTGCTACAGAAATACCCCACAATCAGTCATGTTGCTAAAACCTATGAAAAGTTTGTTTCACTTGCAAAAGCAAGCTACTTTCATGAGCCGCAGCAAAAACACCTCACACTTGGTCCACAACATTTAGGATAAGACAATACAAACAAACATATAAACATTAGCTTCTCGTGCGACTTGGTCATTATGATGTTTGTCACACATCAGACAAAATCTCACTCTGTCCATTTTATGACCTGACCGATGATTTTCTCACTCTCAGTCTTAAAGCCACTTTTACATGTAACCTGTCCGATGATTTTCTCACTCTCAGACTAACAGCCTTTTTGTGGTATGTTCTGTGTTTTCACACTTAAAGACTTACTGCCTTTTTGTAGTATGTTCTGTGATTTCTCACTTTAAGACTTAGTCTTGTTATCAGCTTGGTGATAGATCACACATTTCATTTGTCTTGTTTGTGATCTGATCAGTAATTTTTTTACTCAGACTTACAGTTACACATTTGTCTTATCTGTGATCTGCTCAGTGATTTTTTACTCAGACTTACAGTTACAGTTACACGTTTCATTTTCCTTGTTTGCGGCCTGCTCGGTGATATATCACTTTCACGGACTTATAGTTACACGTTTTCATTTTCCTTGTTAGTGCGGCCTGCTCGGTGATGATCACACGGGCTTAGTCAGTTAACAAAACGAAAGTGATAAAATGTCTCAGATGTGATTCAAACAGGGTTGTTAAGACGCATTAGAACCTTTGTACAAACAAACAAAACAAACAAACAAACAAGGTTATGGATCAACGTTAGGTGTTTTCCAAAAATCGGCTATTTCTTGTATTTTCAGCATTTGTTCAATTTGTTTTCGCAAACTAAACACCTTTCGGAAAGACAGTGAAAGAAAATGAAATTTTGGGTACCCCCGTAGCAGCCTGGCTAAAACACTCAACTGATGAGCATACGACTTTGAAATTTTTGCGTTAAATTTTAGCCAATCTGGCCAGTTCAATTTAGTTTCTTTTCGTATTTTTTGCCTTTTATGGATTTCTGCACCCTCGATTAGCCACTCTCCATAGTAGATAAAAGCTGACATGCTTTTTTCTTCATTACGTTGAAGTAGTTTGTAGCCGTCCTCTAAATGTTTTTTTAAGTTATCTAAAGAAAGTGTAGTCAAATCACACTCCTCAACTTTAAGACACTCAGTCAGCTTGTCATCAAAAAGATTTTGTTTAAAGAATAAATCAAGTTCTTTTGGTTCTTTACTAACCTTTTGTTTCTTCGAACCAGTGTTGATTATATCAGCCAAATTTCCGAGTGGTTTTCCCGGTTTTTCAAGCCAAAATTCCGGAGCTTTTGTCAACACGGAAAAAATGAAAGCGGTCATTTTTTTATGGTATTCACCATGAGATCGCAAGATTGACACCTCTTCCTGAGTCCAATTCATTTTCTGAAATGAGCGAATGTTAGTGAGTGTAGCCTGCGTAAATAACACTAGACCGCTCTGGTTAACTATTGAACAGTAAGACTTAGCGCAATGCAGTAACCGCGAGGCCGCCTGTCTTGTTTCTAAATAACACAAATTAACACGCAATCTATCGATCTTACCGTCGTATATATTCACAAGATTTATCGATCACTGAATATCACCTCTGAGAATCAAGTCAGTCCTCAAAACACGTCCGTTTCCTACAAAGCCCGCTTAACAGAAAGAAATACGACCGGCTTGGTGTTTACAAACTAACACGTGACCAATCCAGACCAAAAAGGTGACTGCCAAGCGTGTAAATATGCAAAGAAGTACCCAACAGAGAAAGAAACACGCTTAGAAAAGACGGGTACAACACAATTTATTAATATTTCGGGTAAATACCCTTTGTCAAAATAGACAAACAAACAAACATAGAGATTAGCCGCTACTTATCTTCAATGGCAGAAGGAATGTGGCAACTGAAGGAGGTGACGTAAAATAAAAGAAAAGGAAGAACAAAAGTGCGGGAAAAAGTAAAAATGACGTCAACGAAAAATCGCGTAAGAGAGAGACTCGGAAAGAACCTGAACACGAGAGACAAGAGTGTGTGCAAGCACGTGCAGGAGCGAGCGAAAGAAAAGGCGTGTAGATGAGGCCAGAGAGAGAGAGAGAGAGAGAGAGAGAGAGAGAGAGAGAGAGAGAGAGAGAGAGAGAGAGAGAGAGAGAGAGAGAGAGAGAGAGAGAGAAAGAGAGAGAGAACGAATGGGGAGTACCCTTGGGCACGAAGTAGGCTGAGAGCCTGCTAAACACCAACCCGAAGGCAAACTTTATATCACCTTCAAGTTGAGGACTACCTCAGGGAAAAACGGGAGGACCCCGGGAAAAAAAACCCAGCATTTAGCACGGTACACAACAAGTAATAAGTCATGAAAACAAAGCAAAGAATCAAATTCAGTAAGAGAATATTGGTATAAGTGGAGAGTAGGTAGTTGTGAAACCGTCTTCAAGGGTAACTAAAAAAATAAGGGGGGGTGGGAGAGAGAGAGAGAGAGAGAGAGAGAGAGAGAGAGAGAGAGAGAGAGAGAGAGAGAGAGAGAGAGAGAGAGAGAGAGAGAGAGAGAGAGAGAGAGAGAGAGAGAGAGAGAGAAAGAGAGAGAGAGATGGGGGCGGGGGGGAAGGGGGGGGGGAAGGAGTAAGGAGGAAGGGGAAGAAGGAGAGAAAAAAAAAAGGGAGTGGGGGGGGGGGGGGGCGGAAGACAACCAGCCAGAGCCACCAACCCCACCCAACAGGCACCCACCAGCCCACAGAAAAACACACAGGCACGCAACAAGACGACCACATACATCCCCAAGGGATGCACACGATCGCCCCGCCCCAAAACCGCGTATCAAACCGTGAGCCGGAGACCCGGTGCCCGACAGGGAAGGGCAAGGGATCCAACTAAACGTTCGGCCAGCGCTGAGAAAGTCCCCAAGGGAAATGTACATATCAACCAGCGCTAACATCACCTAACTGATTAGTGAGTAGTAAATCAGTGAGGTAAAGTAGCAGACACAAGCAAGGTAAACAATGTTAATCTTTCATATTCATCCCGAGTGGCGCCACAGTGCCCAGTTTATTAATCAGAAATTTTTCACGGTCTTTCCTGGCCCAGACATTACTGGCTTGCATAAGCCAGAGGCCTTTAACTCGAATGTCTGAGACGGAGTGGTCGGCCTGATTGAAATGTCGTCCGACGGGTCTGTTGTATTGGTACTTGACAGACTGAAGATGTTCTTTAAATCGGTCGTTGATGGTTCTTTCCGTCTCTCCAACATAGAGTTGGCCGCATTTAACACAGGAGATGACATAAATCACGTTGGTGGTTTGACACGTGAAGTATCTGTCTATGTTGAATTTGTAACGTGGACCATTCACCACGGTGGAAGGGCAAATAAAAGGACTCACGGTTTGATACGCGGTTTTGGGGCGGGGCGATCGTGTGCATCCCTTGGGGATATATGTGGTCGTCTTGTTGCGTGCCTGTGTGTTTTTCTGTGGGCTGGTGGGTGCCTGTTGGGTGGGGTTGGTGGCTCTGGCTGGTTGTCTTCCGCCCCCCCCCCCCCCCCTCCCTTTTTTTTTTTTTTTTCCTTCTTCCCCTTCCTCCTTACTCCTTACCCCCCCCCCCCCCCCCCCCCGCCCCCATCTCTCTCTCTCTTTCTCTCTCTCTCTCTCTCTCTCTCTCTCTCTCTCTCTCTCTCTCTCTCTCTCCCTCTCCCCCCCCCCCCCCCCCCTTATTTTTTGAGTTACCCTTGAAGACGGTTTCACAACTACCTACTCTCCACTTATACCAATATTCTCTTACTGAATTTGATTCTTTGCTTTGTTTTCATGACTTATTACTTGTTGTGTACCGTGCTAAATGCTGGGTTTTTTTTCCCGGGGTCCTCCCGTTTTTCCCCGAGGTAGTCCTCAACTTGAAGGTGATATAAAGTTTGCCTTCGGGTTGGTGTTTAGCAGGCTTTGTGTATTAGACACTCAGCCTACTTCGTGCCCAAGGGTACTCCCCATTCGTTCTCTCTCTCTTTCTCTCTCTCCGTCTCGCTCTCTCTCTCTCTCTCTCTCTCTCTCTCTCTCTCTCTCTCTCTCTCTTTCTCTGGCCTCATCTACACGCCTTTTCTTTCGCTCGCTCCTTCACGTGCTTGCACACACTCTTGTCTCTCGTGTTCAGGTTCTTTCCGAGTCTCTCTCTTACGCGATTTTTCGTTGACGTCATTTTTACTTTTTCCGCACTTTTGTTCTTCCTTTTCTTTTATTTTACGTCACCTCCTTCAGTTGCCACATTCTGAAGATAAGTAGCGGCTAATCTCTATGTTTGTTTGTTTGTCTATTTTGACAAAGGGTATTTACCCGAAATATTAATAAATTGTGTTGTACCCGTCTTTTCTAAGCGTGTTTCTTTCTCCGTTGGGTACTTCTTAACTCGTGACCGTTGCCATGAGCCGTCTGCGGTGTGTGCGTGTTCAGTTCTAAGGGAAGTAACTGTGTCTGTCATTTTGCTTATAACCAAAAGTTACATCCCTTTTGTCTATGGGAAAATATGGGGAAAACGGGGTGTGTTATTAGATGAGCGATTTGTGGTCAAAAACAATGGAATAATGAGGTGTATATAAATTGCCTTTTTCCTCTCATATTTCTATTCTCTTGTGTCAGTGTGTGTGTGTGAGCGAGAGAGAGAGAGAGAGAGAGAGAGAGAGAGAGAGAGAGAGAGAGAGAGAGAGGGAGAGAGAGAGAGAGAGAGAGAGAGAGAGAGAGAGAGAGAGAGAGAGAGAGAGAGAGAGAGAGAGAGAGAGAGAGAGAGAGAGAGAGAGAGAGAACAGAAACAAATCGTCATCAGTTTTACAAACTAGCCGTTGCTAACATCTACAACATAAAATAGGTTAAAAAAATTAAAACAAACATTATATTTACACACATTATTTCATGCACCAATATTTTCTTTTTCAAAAGAAGAAAGAAACAAAATAATTAAAAAAAAATTATATAACAGTAACACTCAACATTCATCTCACACACACACACACACACACACACACACACACACACACACACACACACACACACACACACGCACACACACACACACCATACATAAATGCATGTGGTACACAAACGTATTCAGACGGAGAGAGAGAAAGAGAGAGGCGGAGAGATGAAACGCCGGAAACAGTTTCCAAAGATAAATTAGTGATTAGGCCATCGACCTGTTTTTAATCATGTCGTCCTTGCTCACGCAAACACCATCACACACGCACACACACACACACACACACACACACACACACACACACACACACACACACACACACACACACACACGCACACTCACACACACACTCACACACACACACACTCACACACACACACAAAACCATCGGAGTAAAAGTTAATATGAGGATTGAACTAGTAAACACACACACTGACACACACACATCGGGGTAAAAACTGAGTTAATACTGATGTACATGAATAAAAAATGAAATAATAATTCTAATCAAAAGAAAAAACGCGACACACACATGAACTCAAGGGTTCGATCTGCAGACTCGTAAACCGATGAGCACTGACCCGTGACATGACTGACACACCACATGTAACATGTAGCTGATGAGAGAGACGGAGAGAGAGAGAGAGAGAGAGAGAGAGAGAGAGAGAGAGAGAGAGAGAGAGAGAGAGAGAGAGAGAGAGAGAGAGAGAGAGAGAGAGAGAGAGAGAGAGAGAGAGAGAGAGAGAGAGACTTTATTTCTCAAGGATGGAAACAATAGGCGCCCAGGCAGGTTCAGCATCCGGTTCTACTCGCGCAAACGGTGAAGATCACAGTAAAATTCTTATTTGAACCGGACTAGACGCCATGATGCGTGTATAAGTCATATCCGTTCTTTGTTGGGCTTGGGACCCGACAACAGGACACTCGGTGTTAGAGGGAAGTTGAACAGAAGAGGAAACTGGGCCGTTTGAGTGTCAAGAGCAGCCTGTTTCCTGCTGATATCAACAGTGCATGAGTCTTCGTGTGCGGCGATTGAGGACTTCTCTCCCTTTCCATGCGCACATGGCACAGGGTTAGCAAAACTCACAATCAAAACCAGCCTGTGCTGGTCTGTGATTTTGGACCTTACGGCTGAAACTGTAAGGTCCAAATCAAAGACCAGCACACTACAGATTATTTTTGTGTGTGCATGTAACTCATCCTATCCGCCCTGACACTCTACAACAGGATGTGTCACGTCCATGATAGTTCACCGTGGTGCCAGAATAGATTGGTGTCTGAATGCGCCAAGCTCTTCTGGCACAGCCTTGAACTATCATGGTCGTTCGGTCTCCTGAACCGGCTGTAGTGTATTCTCTTGAGAACAGCTCCCAATTATGGTGACTGCGACCTTAGGGGTGGCAGCGAACAAACAGCCACAAGCCATGACCGTGGCAAAACGCAGAGATAAACAATGGGGGGCTTCTGCGACTCCTATCTAATTATTGCTGATCAAATACTCCCAATCTATTATATTTTAATAACATACACCATCAATCTACACCAAATATGCATACTCAGCCACTAGTTCTGTAAACTGACGGCACTTTTGTAAACAGTACCAGATGCACACAGGCCGCATCATGAATGATGCCACCACTGATCACTTCAAATAATAGGCTGCCCAATACACATTGATCAGTGATACCGTGAACTAGCCTGCACATGCAGCCATCAGTTCTGGTGGCCACATGCACATGGGCACCAAACTTAAAGGTGAGGCCACAACTGCCACCTCAAACAAAACGCTACCTACACACACATATCAATGATACAGTCAACCTCCGTGTGCGTTACGCGAGACAGGCTTAAAGTATCTGACTGTAAATCTTCCAGCAAAATATCAAAGCCAGTAAGAAAATAAGATACCAGCAGCAAGTATGTATTTTGTAAATCACTCAAATAAAACATGAGAACTCATTGAGCCCAGTAGTGTTATGAGTGGGTGATGGAAACACAGAAAGAAATAGTAATAGTGTGTGAATGAACTAGTACGTGTACATTATGCAGTACGTGCCTCCTCCTCCCTCCCCCCCCCACCCCCCCTTCCACCCTGCCCTAAAACTAGCTGGCACCAAACTTAAAAAAGAAGCAACAACTGACACCTAGAACAAAACGCTACTTACACGCACACACCAATGACGATGATACAGTTAACCTCCGTGTGCGTTAAGCTGGACAGGCTTAATGTATGTGATTGTAAATCTTTCAGTGAAATGTCAAAGCCAGTAAGAAAATAGGATAACAGCAGCAAGTATGTATTTGTAAATCACTCAAATAAAGCATGAGAACTCATTGAGCACAATGCTGCTATGAGCGGGTGATGGAAACACAGAAAGAAATAGTAATAGTGTGTGAAAGAAATAGTACGTGTACATTATACAGTACGTGCCTCCTCCTCCTCCCCCACCCTTCCCCCACTCCCCCCCCCCTCCGCCCCTTCCACCATGCCCTAAAACTAGCTGTTCATCATAAAACACATCTCATTCATTGATCACTTGACTGACTGATTTATTAAATCATCAGTGTCACCTTTCTCCGATTTCTTTCTCGTTTTAATCCCAATATATATGAGTGTCAGTGCTATTGCCAGCTGCTAAGAATCCTTGCAGCGAACTGCAAATGTCGGTATGCAGACAAACCGCAAATTACGCAGCAGCAAAATACAGTTTCTCTTTTGTGCAGTTAGGCTACTGCTAGCGAGATAGGGGTTAATTTTAAACGAAGCATTGCAAGCGTGTTCACATTGTGCTGTGTATTCTTTTAATGTGTAGTGTTCTGTACCATCAGAGACCACTGAGACTGACTGCATTGGCAGTGATCACACATCACAACATAGCTTAATTACCAGTGCAACAGACTGAATTAAATGTTACAGTAATAAATAATTAATCACGTTCCGAAACTTTGTTCAGCCATGACAGTTAAAACCAAGTGGTGTGACACTCTTTCTCTTTTACAGCATGCAGCATGTTGCACTTCGATAAATCGGTTTCGAAGATAGCGTTTATTCTTGTGGGTTGCGTTTTGTTTTGGTGCTGTGGTGTCACAAAATAAAATGGGCAAAGCGATGGTAAAGTGATTGAAAATAAACGTGACAAACCTTTAATAAGACGTAAAAATACACAAAGCGACTTTGCACGTTTGCTTTTCATGGGAAAAAAACAAGCTTATGTAGAACAAACCGAAAGAACTCGTCGGCACACAAAAATTCGCGAGTCCGCGTGCATCTTGTATCATGTGACGATCACATGATTTGGGATACCTTATTGAGTGAGTAACGATATTTGAGCTTAATGCGTGCTTTTTCGTAATTGTTCTTCTGTTAATATAATTAGATGTGGAAATATACGCAAAAAATAAAATTGAAATCCTTTGAAGTAACATACAGTGCATATTACAACTGAATACAGGAACAATGACTGAGGCCCGTGTAAACTACTGATCCCCAGAAAACATGGCTGCGACAGTCCTGGTTTCGTCTGCAGACGTACTGGAAACATTTTTTTTTTTTTGCTACAGAAAATTGTCTCCATCCTACGACGGTTTAAAATGAGTGCGCACTGCTTTTATTCATACTTGACTTCATTTTGACATACCCAAACCTATCTCGTAAACGGCTGATTGTCTTTGAAGGCCGCATCTGCTAGACTAATAGCTATGCTACGCCAGACCACAGAGCATTACGAATGGCGGGACTTGCCGTGTGTCCTCTTAAATTCTGTGTGCCCCCAGTGTGTGTGAATCAGAGGGTGGGTTAGAGTAGAAAGAGATAGATTCCTGTCGCTACGCGAATCCACAGAGCGTACTAATGGCGGGAAGCGCAGTGTGTCCGTCTTTATTTGTGTGCGCCGACGTGTGTTGATCAGAGTTTGGCTTAGAGAGGAGGGAAATGGATCAGGATAATAAGCCAAAATATATGAACAACTCTGAATGTTTCTAAAAGATAAACGCATCTGAGCTCCAAACAATACGGTAGACTTTGGGATGAAATCCTCATCTTGTTTAAACTGTGACCTGTGTGTGCTGTACCGATTATGCGTATTCCGGCACTCAAATAGATGGAAAGAAAATTGAGGAATGACTGCGATACAGACAATGCAACACAACCCAACAGCAGTAAGTGTTTCACAATTTTCAAAAAAAAGAGGTGACAGAAAAAAATGTGCGAGGGGGATTGTGAGTCGACTTGTTTATATTTTGACACCACCCTTGAATTATTATACTCGAGCTTTTTTTTCCAAAACTGTCAGTGGTTACTTGATGTAGTCTGCACAAGACCACTCCATCCTGGCAATAGGCACCAAGCTACTCAGTCAAGCTACACCGGCCGTAATACTAAATGGTCGATCTGTCTCCAGAACTGTAATGTAGTCTTTAGAGGAAATTTTAAATGTGGCAGTTTAGGTCAACTTTTAGGCTCAATATAGTACTGATGCTACATACAAAAGCGTCGCGTATAAAGCCGAGTTGCGGGATGATTCGACCCGCCTTGTCGGTTTTGCTGTTCCGGATCATTCTGCTCGCGAGTGAGCTTAGTCACAGGGAGGGAGGTGTTAGTGCTAATTAATAATGCAGAATACCTACTTACACCCCCCTCCTTACCTCCCCTCCCCCAACTCCCTCCCCCTCCCCCAAATCTTTCCACTCTTCGGATCCTTTCCCCCCTCTCCCAGTCCAGCCCTAAAATTGCGTATTTCACCATCATTTACTCCCCACCCCCAGCATTTGAAATACCGCACAGTCAAAACAATTCTGGGAAATCCGGCAGCTTTGGCGGACCTTGTATCCTATTGCAATATGACACGTACTGGTCCAAACGTGTAAGTATACTCAGAGGCGATAAAAACGCGAAAAGTGTCGGTAAGTGTACCTGCAAACAAAGAGCTACCCTGACAACAAAACAAGACAATTTTATACGTTGTTTACTTCAGATGTTCAGCCTACTGTCTGGGCTACCTTCACACAAAAATTGGAAAAGTTATCGCCCTTGGCTACATTGAAGGACACACGGTTTCATTAGTGGTGAAAATAAGCAAAACTGGACACACTCTGACAAGCAGGTTTCCTGTGAGATGTTTTAACACACGTGTGAATTGCTTATGATGTTATTAACTGCCTCAAAAGAAATTTAACTCACAAAACTCACTAGGGAACCTGAACTTCCGGTGCACATCATTTTCTTAATAAATCTTTTTTTTTTAATGTGATTTTCACTGAAACCATTTTTGTCTACCGTATTGAAAATACAGTAGACTTTGAGATGGGGCTGGTCGGGGAACGTTCCGTAACATGCAAATGACGAACATAGGCGGGCACACATCAGACTCTGACGGTGATGTAACACGATGAAAATTACGTCATGCCTAGCTACGCCGAACCGCGCTATTGAACGTACATTTGGCGGGAAACGCCGTGTGTGTGTGTGTGTGTGTGTGTGTGTGTGTGTGTGTGTGTGTGTGTGTGGTGTGTGTGTGTGTGTGTGTGTGTGTGTGTGTAGACACGAGTTTCTCCTGTGTCTGTGTACGACTGTACAGGTCTGAAAATGTAGGAAATGCTTCCTTCAAGGTGTACCTCGGAGTACTTTTCAGCATTTTTTAAATTCGATTACTCATTAAAAAAAAAAAAAAGAAAATGCCGTTTATACAATGTCAGTTGACCCGCATTTGTGTCCGTAATTTGTGTTATATTCATTTGAAATTTTGAATACAGCTAACTTCGAGAAATATATTGGATGAGTTAGTTAACCAGCTTTGTATCTATATTCAATGTTTTTGTAAAAAAAAATAATACATATCAGAAAAATATGTCGACAGGAAGAATATAGAATTGTCGACTTCAGACAGCGACAGTGACGTAATTGCTCTAGCCACATTATACATTGTTGCTGTTGTTATACATTGTTGCTGAACTGACGCAAAGCACCAGCACGTCATTGTTATACATGAATTTACACAAAGAAAAAAAAGCTCTCTCTCTACTATCTCTCTCTCTCTCTCTCTCTCTCTCTCTCTCTCTGCGCCACCGAGGATACACTGTCAAACCTACCTTTTCATCTCCGCTTCAAATGTGTAGTTGTTCTATTCATCTGGAACTAAAGTTCTGAAGTGGAGCGTGGGTAGGTGTGCAACAGTCACGGAGTCTTTTATACGTGATAAATAATCCTGAAAGGTGGTTGTGAACACTTCAAATGTTATTTTTGTTCCACGACTTTCGTTAGCGTAACCTTGGAGTAGATCTACAACACAGTACCAAGTGTGTTTTGATTTCTTGAATACTTTTTGTGAATGTTTGCAATAGTGTGGGCTTGAAAATAACTTACAATCCTTCAGTGGCAGTACATTCGAGTTGTTCGGAGAGCCTTTGGACGGTGAGCCTTTGTTTTTCATTCCACGGCGTTCGTCTTTGTCCAACCGACATCGGAGTACTGCAGTAAGTCTGTTGTTTCCTGAATTGACTTTTGTGTGAGTTCTGAACTTCTTTTGAATTAACTGTGCATGGCTCAGGTGAGCGTGTACTTCTTATATGCTCTAACTAAAAATGATTTGTCAAACAGACTGAAAATTACGTTTTGGCATTGATAACATTGATTGCGTTCATTTGTGCGTCTCGCGCCTTTTAGATCTAGAACGGCTGACGCGTCACGTGGAATTTGAGCAGCTGACTCGGACAAATTATCTCCCTCTCACGAGTGCCTTCCCCTAGAAAAAAATGTATCCCAATCACGCATTGGTATCATAGTCATGCTGTCAAATAACTAATTTCATGCACTATGATTGCCATTTCTGCAGCGCACAAACAAATCCTTGCCAATAAAATGTATATCCATCACCATGTCGGAAACATCCGCTACACCTACTGTAGCTACCCGTAATGTTTTCCAGCTACAGGATACTCGCGATGAACTACAAAAGGTTCTGCATTGTTCTCTCGAGGAGTTATGCGTATGGCGACGTGTCCTTTTGAGACGCTACTGTAAACCCGCGTCACACCAGTCATGTCTACAGATTGAACACCGTGATGACGCTGAAGCCACTGTACAGGTCAACTGCACCGAGCCCCTTCTTGGCCCATCAATACCGCCTGCTCACCTGTCCAAGACGATCATCAGACTAATCACAGATGACGATAAACTTATTACATACGGTCTTTACTTCAAGCACGTTGAAAACACCGGAACCCTGCTAGCTCAAGGTGTTCTCTGCCCCCTGGTTGGAGAGGATGAAATCGATAGTCTTGGACCGCTAGTAGCGTCAATCTTGGATGTGAACTGCCCAACCGCTGCCCTGGAGAAGGCGTATGCACGTCAGCTGGCCTCCATCCAGATGCCTGCGGTATTTTCAGACTTCGCCCCAGCACCTGGAATTCTGAAAGAAACTTGTTTTGACACTTCTACCAAAGCCGAGTGGTCTGACATCGACGAGGAGACACTACTGAAATGCTGCCATTCTCCAGTCGCAAAGGACAAGCATGACATGTCTGAACCGGAGTGGTCAGACATAGATGAAGAGGAACTCCTCAACTGCTGCTCCACACCAACAAGTTCCAGCATCAAGCGCATTTGCAGCTCCGCGCGCCGCTATCGTCGCCTACCCACCGTCTTCAACACGCCCCACTTGTTTACAAAGATTGCACAGGTAGGAGAGAAAATCAATGAATTGACACATACAGTTTAAAGCTGCCTCAAAAGCGCTCGAGGCCAGATTCACTGACCTTGGGAAGGAGGGTGTTGCTGCAGTTAAAGCTGTAGAATCCCGAACTGTCATCCGGGATAACAAAAACAACGCACTGCTAGGTCAGCTTGACGCTGCAGTAAAAGCGTTCGAGTCCCGGGTGGCTGACCTGGAAAGGGAGAAGGTCGCGCTAGCCAGTCAGCTTGGCGCCACTCTGAAAGCTCTCGAGTCCCGGGTCGCTGATCTGGAAAAAGAGAACATCACTCTGGTTAGTCAGCTTGTCACCGCTAATAAGGGCATCACAGCACTGCAAGCACCGCAACAATCTGTGGCTTCATCGGGCGTCCAGGTCACTTATTTCAAGCCGTCAGGAGCCTGCAGGTCCTCACGTCTACTGAGAAGCCTACAACGTGTGAAGTGGCTGCCACTGCCACTGTCTCCACAGGTAATAGCTTTTCCGTCCTAGATGACAACAGTGAAGACTCAAACCCTATTGTTCCCAAGAGCGGGAGCTGCACTGGCCGGATGAAATCGGCTATACCGGGAAAAGGTGCAGTCCCTGTCAGCAATGATCGGCCAGCTACGTCCTCTACACATAATGACTTCCTCTCATCATGCGATCAGCTTCTCCAGCAGCCTATCATGGGCGAGGTTACCTTCCTCTTTGTTGGAGACTCCGTGCTCCGTCCAGTTGATGTCTACAGGATGGTGCCGGCAGGCAGTAGAGTCCAAAAATGTGCAGTCCCTGGTCTACAAATTGCTGACATTGAGAAGTGGGTAACTACCCAGCCAGGCCCACATCACCACGTGCAGCATCTCACCATCCATGTTGGGGTTAATGACTGCACTGACAAGTCAGCTGTGGAGGAACGCAGGTGGTCCCATCTCCTTCAGACATGCAAGAAAGCCTTTCCCGCTGCCAGACTACACATGTCTTCCATTGTACCTGCGAAAGGTGCACACCCAAAAAAGCCAGCAACCCTGACGTCAAATGTGAACTTGAGCACAGCTTGCAAGAAACTTGGCGTTGAGTTCATAGACCATAGCAGCATCTTTCTCACTGCTAATCAAGCACCGCGTCAAGCTCTCTACCGAGACTCACTACACCCCAGCACCCGTGGCACAAGGTACTTGGCACTCAACGTAGCTGCTGTATTCGCGTCTCCATCCAGTGACAACACCCACACTGGGAATCGCTCACACAGGGTTACAGCGGGCAGAGAACCAGAGCACACGCCCGCTCGAAACAATTACCGTCGACAACACAGCTTTAACCCCTGGGGGCACACTGCACACTCTCAGCAGTCTCTGCAGTCAGAGACTCCTCAGCGTTCTGAAGAGCTCGGCCAGACACGTCTATACAGTGCGGTGGTTGCTGGAGCGCCCTCTACTGGGGCTCAGAGTTCAACAGATGCACACATGTTGACACCCCCGCACTATGACCTTGCTACTAATCACCTTCTGCAGGTCAGCCATTCTACCTGCCTCGTACTCATCACATGGCGCCACACCCCCTCTGCAGCCACAGCTCTGAGATGGGTATGTCTGCCCAGCATGTCTACCGGCCTACATCACCACAGATGGTGCGACCCAACCCACACACTTTCAGCCCAGCGTCAACCCCTTGGAGATGGGGCAGCCTGTCAGGCTACTCACCTGGCTTCAAGGTCCCTTCAGCTCCACATGCACAACCCTTTGACCCCCTGCGGCTTGTTGCAGAACTCCTAAAACCCTACATTATGAGCTGAGTTTGCAGTACGATACGCGGTGGCATGCCCCACTCTATGCTCATAACCTTCATACACCTCATATCTCTGTGTGAGAAAGATGATGGGCATAGACTTGGGTATGGCCTTCTTATTTTATTTTGGTAGTCTCAATCACAGTTTTGTCACTGGCTTACTCCATTTTATGCCCCACGCTTTAGCCCAGCTGGAAATCTACATGTCTAGACACTCACCGTCCAATACATGTTGGAAGGCGCAGGGCATAGAATAGGGTATGACCCTGTAGTTCTAACAATATATTCCGATGTGATGCCGATTCAAGATCTTCATCGACCGTTGATTGTGAGCTGCGTCTGATAAAGAAAATGAAATATTGCTTTACTAGCATATGTTGCCGCTTTACTAATGTTGCATATCTGAGACTTTTCACTTGTCGAAGGTGTTAAGCATAAAACTGAATATGACCTCTGTCTGCGTTTGAAATGATATTCTCGACAGGATCCTTTCAGCATGTCAGTAGCATACTTTATTTTACGCCCATCGCTTTTTTTTCCTCCGTTACTGTATTGTCTTGACGTGCACTCATACACATTATACGAGGAAGGCGGTAAGCATAGAATAGACTATGACTCTCTATTTATTTTTAATTCGTTGGTGATATTCACTACATCATAATCACTAGAATGTTTCATTGTCTGCCTGTCGACTTATCTAATATGTCAGGCTATGCGAGGCGCTCATACTCAATACAACAGAAATGTAACGGGCATAGAGTGTCTTATGATTCCTTCAGTATTATATGCCGATATATTACTAGCTAAAAATAGTAATTCATGGACTAGAATGTCTTACTGTATTTGGATTACTAATATCTATTTAATATCTTAAATGGGTGCTGCGATGGCATCATCTTGACATATCGTGCGAGTGTTGACACTTTCATCACAAGCATATTTGTATCTGCTTGTGATTTTCTTGGGATTTGTCCGGACATAAGAAATTGCTGGACGCTTATGCGATTTAAAAAATAATAATTTTGGCAGCATTGAGTTATAGGAACATTGAACTCTCATTTGTGCCACGTACCGTGTTTGGAAATCTTATTGCGTGTCATTACTTATTGCATAGATTAGATCGTTCGTGTTAAACCTGTTATCGGGTTTTTAGCTTCGGTTATTTAGCTTTACTTTCTCATTCTCTTGTTACTTTACATGTGCAACCAGTTTCTTTTTTCTCCCATTATCCTGTAGTCAGAAAGACTCATGTCACCAAATACCAACAACCCAGATCGTCTCTTAAACATTGGCCACCTTAATGTGTATCATCTCTGCCGCAAAATACCAGACATCACAATTCTCTTAAATCAGCCATCACAATTTCATATCTTTGGCTTTACTGAATCCCGCCTGACAGACAATATCAGTGATCAGGCAATCTCCATACCTAATTTTGCTATTCTACGTCGTGATGCCTCTGTTCTAGGCCAAACTGGCATAGTAATATACATTCATGACTCTATAATTCAATATGTGACTAGAAGATTTGACATAGAATCAAAACAAATTGAATGCATGTGGCTGGAAATAAAAACATCGAAGTTATCACCCGTTCTTGTAGGGTTTATTTATAGAAATCCAGCGGCCACAGTGGCATGGCTTGATGACTTTGAATCAATGATTGACACAGTACAGAAATGCAGGGGTGATATACATATCCTAGGTGATTTCAATGTTGATTTGTTAAAAGACTGTTACTCTTCGTGGAATTCAATGATCTCTTTTCTTGGTTTAACACAAGTTGTTCAGTCGCCCACACGAGTTACTTCATCTTCTGCGACAATGATAGACCATATCTATACTACAAATGTAAATGCTGTTAATAATGTCCATGTTCTCAATTTTTCTATCAGTGATCACTTCCCAGTATCTTTCTCGCTGTCTGCCAAATTAGCTAAGAAATTTTGCACAGGGCATACTACTATTATTTACAGGTCTTTCAAAAAATTTAACCAAAATGCCTTTCTCTATGACTTATCCAATATCCCATTTAATGATGTGTTAAATTACAATGACCCAAATGAAGCCCTCACCCGCTGGTATGAACTGTTCCTCGGTGTTCTAGATAAACATGCCCCAGTGCGAACAAAACGTGTCAAACATTCCACAATCCCTGAATGGCTAACTGGAGAAATAAAAGCAGCCATGCAACTCAGAGATACACTTAAGAAAGAAAAGAAATTTGTTGACTATAAAAAAACAAAGAAATTTTGTCAAATCTTTAGTCTGAAAAGCTCAAAGACAACATGCCGAACAGATCATTGCAGACGGCAAGAACCTACGCTCTGTTTGGCAAGTTATCAACACCTTTACTAAAGGTCACAATCACAGAAACATGAACATTGCACCTGAGCTCACTGCAGATACCTTCAATACCCACTTTCTTAGCATAGCTGAGACTTTAGCACGCACTAATACAAATGATCCTGCGAAATACCAATGTTCTGAGCAACTACGATTTCACAGTAACAGTACTGCTGGTTGTGTTTTTTTCACTCCCCCCAATGACTATTTTTGACGTGGGTAAATATATATCTAATATGAAAAAGAGGTCATGTGGTTCAGATGCGAAATTCTTAAAATAGCTCTGCCCTACATAGTTGAGTCTCTAACGTTCATTTACAATCTTTCTATTCAAAGAAATATTTTCCTTGATGAGTTAAAAACAGCTAAGGTCATTCCTCTTCCCAAAAGCAAAAACTTAAACTCATTGAATGATTATAGACCTATCTCCATTCTACCAGTCATCTCAAAACCTATTGAAAAACATATCCATACACATCTGCAAAATTTTCTAGAACAGAACTGTCTACTCAGTAAAATGCAGTCTGGGTTTCGCCCGCAACACTCTTGCCAAACTGCCCTTATACATATCATTGATAAATGGCTTACAGCCATTAATAATTCTCAGTTATCAGGTGCAGTTTTTCTTGACCTTAAAAAAGCCTTTGATTTAGTCAACCACTCTATCTTATTAAAAAAGCTACCGATGTATCACATCGATTCCAATACCATACATCTGATATTATCCTATTTAAGTGACAGAAGACAGAAAGTTTTGCTTAATGGTAATTACTCGAGTGAAGGTTTAGTAACGTGTGTTGTTCCTCAGGGGTCAATTTTGGGCCCATTGTTGTTCAACATATTTATCAATGATTTACCATTCTCTATCTCACATCCCGATGCAACGTGTGACTTATTTGCTGATGACACTACCATACATACATCAAACAGCGAATTGCCAAAAATAAACGAAGTTCTCCAGCAAAGTCTTGATGAGGTTTCAAGCTGGTGCCAACATAATCATATGATAATTAGTGTCCAAAAGACAAAGAGTATGTTGATTACTTCACGCCAAAAACATCAACGTGGTCTCCTACCCTTAACATTATACTTGAACTCTGAGCCCCTTGATCAAGTTAAAAAAACATCGTTTGCTTGGAGTCACAGTAGATAACCGGCTCAGCTGGGAACCACATATCGAAAACACATGCAAAACAATATCTAAAAATCTATTCCTGCTATCAAAACTAAGTCAAATAGTTAACACTGACACTAGAAGACTCTTTCTCCATGCCCACATTAAGACACACTGTGATTACTGCTCTACTATCTGGGATGGATGCAGTGAGGTACATTTAAAAAAACTTAACTCATTGTATCCTCGAGGGGTAAAGTTAACTGTGCCTGGTCCCTCTCCCACCGACGAAAAGTTTAGAACTATCCGACTGCTAAACCCAAACAAACAGTTCACATTTAATCGATGCATACTTATGCATAAAATTCTTCACCATAATTATCACCATTATTTGCATTGCTTTTTTTTTTTTGCTTTTTTTTTTCCAGTTTATTTCTTCATGTTTCGATTTATTGTGTTTCTCTTACTCTTTGCTATTAATGTTTCTTTTCTAACAGGACAGTTGTAAGAGAGGCGTTTCGCCTAAAACTTTATCCTGTCAATAAAACAAAGAAGTACCCAACGGAGAAAGAAACACGCTTAGAAAAGACGGGTACAACACAATTTATTAATATTTCGGGTAAATACCCTTTGTCAAAATAGACAAACAAACAAACATAGAGATTAGCCGCTACTTATCTTCAATGGCAGAAGGAATGTGGCAACTGAAGGAGGTGACGTAAAATGTAAATTTTACGTCACCTCCTTCAGTTGCCACATTCCTTCTGCCATTGAAGATAAGTAGCGGCTAATCTCTATGTTTGTTTGTTTGTCTATTTTGACAAAGGGTATTTACCCGAAATATTAATAAATTGTGTTGTACCCGTCTTTTCTAAGCGTGTTTCTTTCTCCGTTGGGTACTTCTTTGCATATTACACGCTTGGCAGTCACCTTTTTGGTCTGGATTGTCAATAAAACGTTTCATCATCATCATCATCATCATCATCTCTCTCTCTCTCTCTCTCTCTCTCTCTCTCTCTCTCTCTCTCTCTCTCTCTCTCTCTCTCTCTCTCTCTCTCTCTCTCTCTCTCTCTCTCTCTCTCTCTCTCTCTCAAGTCGGTTGACCCACATTTGAGTCAGTAATTTTCGTTCTATTCACTTTAAATTTTGGATCTGCCATATGGATGATTCTCATATCAATTCAACTCTATTCTTCCCAATTCACCTCATTCAACTCAAACCCCAAATCACCCACACTCCATAACCTTCCTCACCCCTCCATATATCACTCCCCCAAACATTAAACCTTCATTTTAATAAACACCACATCAATAAACATCACCATATTAATCCCCCTATACCATCCCCCCACACACAAAATCACATAACCAACATCCTCACCACACCCACCCCACCCCAAAAACAACCAAAACAATAATTACTTACATTAATCAAATCTTATCCAAATCCCCCCCCCCCCCTCTTCTCCTCCCATACCCTCTTCAAAACCAAACCCCTTTCCCACCTATCCCCATCCCTCATATTCAAACCTCATATACCACATCTCATCACCCTGTGTCCAAAAACCCACCCTATCATAAACTTTACCACCAATGTAACTCATAAGCTACATATTTAGTCTTATTATTATCGCTTTGTTATGTCTGTACAAAAGATAGATTAGTGCGATTGCTAATTCTCTGTACACCCCATCCCAACTCTCACCCCCCCCACCAGTGTTGGTATCACATCTATACCCCTATCATTCATTAACTTATTCTCTTTGGGAGTATGTAGAGATTTCACTACTATTGTGTTTCAATTAACATCCATTCACCTTCACCACCAGATTAATAACCCCATATACTCATTTGCTGCTCCATTATATACGCTAGAACGCCTCTCACTCACCGCCCTCCTATAGATCAACACCTATCCACCAACCTGTATAACTCTCTCTCGACCACTCGCGCCCCCCATACACGATATATATGCTGTGTGTGTCATAGAGAGAGGACTCTAACATAGCTCTCGCTGCACTCACTATTAGAGCTCTAGGAGATGTTGTATCTCTAACTCCAATATAGATAGAGAGAATTGTATTATCTTTCGTGGCTCTAGCAAAGATAGGTGATCTATCTCGCCTTTTTCTTCGCTCTCTCTTATTAGCACTTTTTCGAGCTTATTAGAAGCAAGAATCTGATGGATACGATCTATTGAGATCATATACTATTCCATCTCTATGCTTCATGTTTATGTGTCTCTTTTTATTGTATCGGTCTTCGGTATTATTTAGTGTGGCAAATGAGTGTGTTTAAGTGATAATATAGCATATATTGGTGACTGTTGATAGATATCTATTTACTATGAATATATCTATCCGCTTATGTAATAAATGGAGATATACTATAATGTTGTTGTTCGAAAGTGCTCCTCGCTTCTAATAGTTGATTATCGATGTATTCGCTTTGGTTATTAGTCTTAAAACGCTAATCATCCATACGCTGCTAGATTCCATAGCGAATCGATAAGAGTGGATCGCATACAAAAAAATTATCGAATGGGTATTCATGTTTGTTGTTGTTATACAAAGACTTGTGTGAGAGTCTAACTTTATCTAATCGCGGTGTAACATATTTTTGAACCATCGACTCTCTCCAATTGCAAAACATCTCTCGTCCTGCTTATTAAATATTTGTATAAACTCTCCACATTTATGAGATTTCTGTTGCGTAGCGACTACAATCTATTAATTATCATTCCATAAGATGAGATAGAGATATGATATCTCAGTTGTTGTAGCATGCATTCTCGCTACACAGCTCTCAGCTATCTCTAGAGAGATAAGATCTCGCCTCACTGTTGCTGTAATTACTTAATTTTGATATTGTATTACGGCAAATTAAGTATGATGTAGATTCTCGCAACTGTTTTTGTTTAATTCTGAAATGTGTTCTCTTTAGTATTTTACCTTGATCGTTAAGTAAACATGTGTGGTGTATCGGCTACTTATTAGGTTTACCTCAATGCTTGCTATTTTTCTTTTGTGACGAGAGCTATACGCCCTCTCTCGCATATAAGCATTTGACTCCTTCGTTTTGTGAAAAACGCGCCGTTGGTTATTAAGTGTTCGATTGAGTTCTTGTTAGCTAGGGTTTTTAGTTATAAAAGCTGAGAGATGTGCTATGATAACTGCGTGGTAGTGCACTCGGGCTTTATTTTGTATACGATACGCGTTTATATAATAGGCTAGTTGATGCAGTCGCTTTTATAGATCTATATATACTTAGTGAATAGATTGTATGCTTCTTACTTTAGTATCTCTACAAGAGGTATTGTCTCATATGTCCTGTGTTGTGTGTTACACACGCTCCCCCACCCCTGTGTGTGTGACTGATTATTGAAATTTAGATGATTATGAGTGTGCCCCGCGCACCTATAAGTGCGCTCGCTCGCGCTCGCTCACAGCCGTGTCACGGCTGAGACTTTTTGTTCGGCGTTGTGTAGGTGTTATTTTTGTGATCACTTGGTATGAGAGGCGATATAAAAATTAGTCTACATCAGTGAAGGAATTTGGGAGAGGAGAGTGATCTAGGAGCAAGTTAGTGGGATGAATTTTAGGTGTAACTAAGCTCTCTATTGAAAGAGCTTGTGTGTAGTGGGTAACATTTCGATGTATTGTGTGATGACGAGAGCTGTTTCTATGTAGGATGTCAAATAAATCACGCGCGCACACCCTCTCCGCCCACCCCCATTTTTTATTGAGGTAAGGCAGTCTATTCATTCTGTCAAAGTTTACTAAGTTTCACCTAATTACAAACTTTTTTTATTTAATGTGATAAATGTTCTATTGTTAAGCGTGTGTGGGGAGATGTAGTCTCTCCTTACGAACGTACTACCCTGCGGCGTCGGGCGGCATATGAATGGCGGTGTGAGCAAGAGAGGATGAGGAGAGGAGGAAGCTCTCGCGTTTAGTATGAGAGATGACTAAGATGTTGCTTGTGCTCGGACGGGAGGGGGAATGGTTTGGGGCGTGGTTGTGATGTTAGCGCGCGGCGAATGTGGGGAGTCGAAATAAGTCAACTTCAATCAACGTCATTTATCGTTGAGTAACTGAGAAATGGCACGGTTAGTCTCCCTATTGTCTCCCTACAGACTTGTCTAACTATGAGAAATGGCACGGTTATTTCGAAGCGAACAAAGTAGGCTACTGCCTCCCTGCAGACGTGTCTAAGGACTGACTTAGGTATTTCAAAGCAAACAAAGAGGCCCGTCACGTGATAAACCCTATATAGACGGCTGGCCAATTTAATTCGATTCATGTGATCACACGACCTAAACAATCCGGGACAAAATACAGCAAACTTAAACTGGATTATGTTCTGAGTGATCACACCACTGAGTTATCTCTCGAACTAAAACTCGAGTGATGCTGATCACACCACCTGCAAAACTAACCTAAGTTAAGTTAGTGCGGGCCAGATAACACACCAACGGAGGTGGCATGTCGATTTGCCCCGATACTGTTGTCAGGGCCGAGATAACACAGGACCGAATACTGGTAAACCTATTTCCACACATTTTGCATTGCAATTTTAGGACCGTTTTGACGTTGTTTTTGTTGTTCCTATTTAAAAATAGGAACAACTTTGAAACGGGGCACATCGGAGCGCATTCCGGAGCATGCACATGACGTTTTTGGCGTGCGGGGCAGAAATTCTGGCAAAGAAGTAACAAGATAAAAATGACGTCACGTCTAGCTACTCAAACCTTGCTTGAGGACGTCTTTTTGATGCCAAAGCGCCGCGTGTGTGTGTGTGTGTGTGTGTGTGTGTGTGTGTGTGTGTGTGTGTGTGTGTGTGTGTGTGTGTGTGTGTGTGTGTGTGTGTGTGTGTGTGTGTGTGTGTGTGTGAGAGAGAGAGAGAGGGAGAGAGAGAGAGAGAGAGAGAGAGAGAGAGAGAGAGAGAGAGAGAGAGAGAGAGAGAGAGAGAGCGACTAGAGCCCGCGTTTGAGGACGGACAAGCTTAAAATTTTAGGATATTCAATTCAACAATTGTCCCTAAAAGAATTATATCGAGACCTTTTTTTTTTTTTTAAGATGCTCATTGGCGAGAAAATGGCCGTTTCACAAAAACCGGTTGATCCACAATGGAACCCGTAACTTTCCTTATTTTCACTTGATATTTTGCATATAGCCAGATAAAAGGAAGATATTGAATGAGTTCGTTAACCAGCATTGCGAGGGTTGACTGCCGAAAAGCAGTATCAGGCTTTTCCTTAGTTTTGCAGGAGACGATTTTTTAACTTTGGACCTTTCTGTACAATGCAAGAATTTAAGATGCCCCTCAAAAATTTACAATGTTATTGGGCAGCCATATCCATATACATATCCATGGTATCATAGCTATATCTAAACTCTGGTCTAGATTATTAAAGAAAAAGTAACATGACTGAAGATACTATATGTATGGCAATCGGAAAGGCGATAAATAATGGCAGCCGAAACACCGTATCTCAACATACGACAATCTTTTGATGACAGATCCTGACTGCCGAAACCACGTATCTTCACATGGCTCCCTCACTGTGTTAGAAAACCAGCGGTTTCAGAGAGGAAGCGGGCAGCCAGATTCATGTAGCTTGTTCTACTTGGCATCTGCCGCGAACAAAGTACAGACAGAAAGCGTCTCCAGAAATGTTTTATTTTAAACTAACACTATTCCGAAGGTAATTTTCCAGCCTGTCGTTCGCGAATTCTGTTTTACTATTTGATGTATTTGGTGATAATGCATTAAGGAAGCATTTATTAGACACATTATACGTACTCATAACACACTGATTTGACTTATTTTTAATTGGTAGAGTAGATATACTGCCAGTATGTTGAAGACAATTATTGTGGAAAATCACGTTATGTGGCAACCGGCATGCGTATCTCACAATACATTAACAAAACATAATCAAATGTATGTTTTAATCATGCCTTCTCACGTACACATGTATGCACACAGAGAGAGAGAGAGAGAGAGAGAGAGAGAGAGAGAGAGAGAGAGAGAGAGAGAGACTAGAGAGAGAGAGAGAGAGATGATGAATCTTTGTTATTCAGGATAAAGCCATTAGGCAACTCAATGCCTGTCTTACAAGCTGTCCTGTAAACAAAAGAGAAAACGACAGTAAAAGAAACATAGCATGCAAATAATAATAATAATAATAATAATAATAATAATAATAATAATAATAATAATAATATAATAATAATAATAAAATAATAATAATAATAATAAGACGAGGAAGCAAAACTACGGGGAAAAAAAACAAACACAATAGGGGAATCATCGAAAGGAGGAAAAAAAAAATGACAATGGAGAATTTGTAACTGCCTCCGATGCAAAAAAGCAAGAGAACGAAACGCGTGCACAGCATTAATATTATACTCATCTAAGACAGTGTCATAGAATCAGCAGCATCAATAGCGCATAGAGACACCGACAAGACAATAGATGATCAGTTAGCAAATGTAAGGAGAAAGAGAAAAATATTTGACGTTTACGTGTTATCAGCAGTATTATTCTTATATGGCAAACTGTGAAGTCACGCTGATTGGAAGTGAGTGTGCTATGCACGTTTAAAATGGGTTTTATCGGAAAATGATTTAATGTTTAATGGCAATGTGTTCCAGACAGAACTACCAGAAAATAGAAGGCTTGACTTGTAGAGGTGGGCGGGGTAAGTGAAGCAAGTCATTCCTCGTATGTAGTTGATGCCGAGGACTGAAGTTAAATATCATGCGCAGATATTCCGGGGCTTGATAATGAAATATTTTGTGCATGAGGACGCATTTGTTAAATTTGAGTTGTTCCTTCAGTGTAAGCAGGCCAAGGGATTTTATTTTCTCGTCCGTGGAAGTAGGGTTAGGAATAATTAACTTAATTGAACGACGATACAGCGAGTTTAGTTTTTAAAGTGAAGTTCACTGCATTCGTCCCACAACGAGGATGCATAGTCACAGTGGCTTTTAATGTGTGCGTGAAAGAACAATGTACAGCACTTTGTACTAAGAATATGTCTAAGTTTAGGCGGATAGCAGAAATACATTCCTGGACAAGGTTTTGCACAAACTGTCGATATGCGGCGACCAATTCAGCTGGTCGTCAATTACAACTCCCAGTAGGCGTGCCTGGATACTTGTTGGATAGGCTTATTGCCAAGTGACAGTTTCAGAGGGGCAGGATGTAGCTGGCGCTTTTGGCGGGTTGTTATCAACATGGGGTGTAGAGTGTTCATGGAGAAGTAGTACCTTTGACTTTTCAGCCAGCAGCGCCTCTTGGGGCAGGCGGGAGCACTGGTCTTCACATGGCACTCAACTCTCACAGCTGGCTCCAGGTCCTTTACCTAGCCACACCCCGGTAACCGCTTCTGCTGGCGGGCGAAACGTTGTGAGGGGCTGACGCGTCTCTCAGTCAGTTGAAATACTTGGAGAGGAGACGGGCGCCGCCAAGTTCGCCTAAGCCCATTGAAAGGACTGATGGACAAGCAACAGAATAAAAAATAACATGCCGGATCGGTCGGGGCCCGGATCACCAACGACCGCGCACCCCATTGGAGGTCTCCAGGGTGGGGGCGACAAGTGTGTTACTGGAACCAAACCCACCATCAAGCTGCCCACGCAAGGAATAACTATCGGAACTTGGAACGTTCGCACACTCTACCAGTGCGGCAAAGTGAAGGAACTCACCCACGAGTTGAAGCGCTATCGCTGGGACATTATAGGACTTGCAGAAGTTCGATGGACAGGCTTCGGAGAAACAACAACAGATGAAGGCCATAAAATCTGGTTCAGCGGAAAAGAAACCAAGCACGAACATGGCGTAGCTTTTATCGTAAGGAAAGAGGTGGCTGGAACTGTCATCAGCTGCACCCCCGTGTCAAGCAGACTAATCTCCATCCGCATTTCCGCCCGACCGCACAACATCACTATCATTCAAGTATACGCTCCAACAGCAGATCATGATGATGAAGAATTAGAAGAATTTTACGAACAACTGGACAACATCATCAAGAAAACACCTAAGAAAGACATTCTGACTGTCCTCGGTGACTGGAATGCAAAGATCGGCCCTGACGCCTACCAACAATGGGCAGGAACAGCTGGCAAGTTTGGCCTTGGAGAAACAAACGACAGAGGCCTGCGACTTTTAGAGTTCGCACAGAGTCACCGTCTCACCGTTGCTAATACCCTCCATCCACACAAGAAGTCAAGAACAGTGACATGGCAATCGCCAGGAGGCCTGGTCCATAACCAGATTGACTTCATCTTGCTGCCTCGACGATTCAAATCCAGCGTTAACAAAGCACAAACGAGGTCCTTTCCTGGCGCTGATATTGGCAGCGACCACAACCTCGTCCTTACTAGCCTCAAGTTGAAGCTGGCATTGAAACGAGATAGCAAGAGCCCTCGCATCAGATTCGACCTCCAGAAGCTAAAAGACCCGGAAGTAGAAGAGCTCTTCCAAGCCCAGGTGGGAGGCAGATTTGCAGCCTTGGCTACTTTGGACTGCGACGTAGACACCCTTGCTGGAAATATAAAAGAGGTGTTACTTTCTACAGCAGAAGAAGTGCTGGGGAAGCAGAGGAAGCGCAAACAGCCCTGGGTCACCGATGACATCCTCGATCTCTGTGATGAGAGGAGAGCCTGGAAGAAAAGAGAGGCCAAGACCTCACATCAGCAAACAAGTACAGACTTGTCAACAAGAAGATCAGGAAGAGGATGAAAGAAGCCAAAGAAGATTGGATTGAAGACCAGTGTTGTAGCGTGGAAGAGGGCATGGCAAACGGCAACAGCAAGAAGGCTTATGAAACGCTAAGGACCCTCGCCAAGACTCAACAGCGAACAGCCACAGTCATCGAAGACAGCAGCGGCCAACTCCTTACGGAAAACACTGCTGTACTAAACAGATGGACTGAGTACTGCCGAGACTTGTATAACTACAAGGCTGAGCCAGACACCAGCATCCTCCAAAACAACCAGGCTGGGGCCAGGAAGGCTGAAGACCTGCCAGTGTTAGCTGAAGAGGTGGAAGCAGCCGTACGCGGCCTGAAGGGAGGAAAGTCTCCAGGTGTAGACAACGTACCTGCTGAACTGTTGAAACATGGAGGAGAAGTAACAACGAAAGTCCTCACTACACTCTGTCAAAAGATCTGGGAGCAAAAGAAATGGCCAGTAGAATGGACACAGTCTCTAGTGATCCCGCTCCGCAAGAAAGGAAACCTGAAACAGTGCCAGAACTACAGAACTATCAGTCTGATAAGTCACCCTAGCAAAGTAATGCTTAGAATCATTCTCAACCGCCTCAAAACTTTCGCCGAGGAACTGCTGGCAGAAGAACAGGCTGGCTTCAGAGTTGGAAGAAGCACTGTAGAGCAGATTTTCAACTGCCGCGTCCTGATCGAGAAACATCTGCAGCATCAGCGCGAACTCTACCACAACTTCATTGATTTCAGGAAAGCATTTGATCGCGTCTGGCACGACGGACTCTGGCAAGTCATGAGATCGTTCAACATAGAGGAGGGACTGATCCAAATGATAGAAGCGCTTTACAAGAACGCCTGCAGCGCGGTTCTACTTAACAATCAGTCAGGCGAGTTCTTCAGGACGACGATCGGTGTCCGTCAAGGATGCCTGCTCTCTCCTGTCCTTTTCAACATATTCCTGGAGAAGATCATGCAGGAAACCCTCCACGACCACCATACTTCAATCTCTATTGGTGGCAGATCCCTGTGCAATCTTCGATTCGCAGACGACATTGACCTCATGGCAGGCAGCAATAGTGAGCTGCAAAACCTGACAGACAAACTTTCAAGTAGCGCAGGGTCTTATGGCATGGAGATCAGTACGGATAAAAGCAAAGTGATGATCAACACCACAAGCGACAGCAGCAGCAACATTCACATGAACGGCCAGAAGCTAGAAGAGGTCAATAGCTTCAAGTACTTGGGAGCCACCCTGTCCAAAGACGGTAGTTGCATAGCAGAGATCCGTATCAGGATAGGTACAGCAACATCCGCAATGGCCAGGCTGGACAGGATATGGCGAAGTAACTCCATCAGCTTCACCATCAAGTACAGGCTTTACAAGTCCCTCGTAGTGTCCATTCTACTCTACGGCTGTGAGACTTGGACACTGCTTGCAGACTCAGAAAAGAAAATCCAGGCCTTTGAGAACAAGTGCCTGAGGAAGTTGCTCCGCATCTCGTACCGCGAGCACAAGACCAACGAATATGTACGGAGCATCGTCACTTCCCTGGTGGGCCCACATGAACCCCTTCTGGCAACCGTTAAACGGCGCAAGCTTGCTTGGTTTGGCCACGTGACCCGACACAACACCTTGTCCAAGACTATCCTCCAAGGCACTCTCGAAGGAAGTCGTCGGCGAGGTCGTCAGAGAAAGAGTTGTGTCGCAAACATAAAAGAATGGACCGAACTCGAGATGCCAGACTTGCTTGCCACCGCCCAAAATATAACTCAGTGGAGAGCACTGTCTGTTGCTGCTGCCTTTCAGTCCCCCCAACGCCCAGTTCGGGCAAGGGACTGATGATGATGATGATGATGATATCAACATGCTTTTGGTTTTAGAAGTACTGATTAGCATGCGATTTTGCGTACACCAATCTGACACTTCATCGAGACTTTGCTGGAGGATACAATTTAGCGTGGTTTCACGTTTGTCAGATGTATGCAGCGTTGAATCGTCAGCAAAGAGTTCGCATTTAACCTCAGGATTTGAGATGAGAGAGAGAGAGAGAGAGAGAGAGAGAGAGAGAGAGAGAGAGAGAGAGAGAGAGAGAGAGAGAGAGAGAGAGAGAGAGAGAGAGAGAGAGAGAGAGAGAGAGAGATACAGACAGACAGACAGAATAGCAATCTATTTTACAGCTGTACCTTTAAATCCGGCGTTAACAACTGACTGCTCCATTTACCAAAATATTATTCCAATGGAGAAAATAACACTTTATCAAGCTCAAGTTGTCCATTTTCGTACCGTCACAATAAGACAGTTTTCAGCACACACTGGTAATGCTGTCAAATTGTTCACGATTATGAACCTCACAATTTCCACAAAGACGATTAGTGTATATGTAATTGTAGAAAAGTATTTGATGCACTGACAAATGTTTTGATTATAGGACGATTTTCACAACCAAAGCTGTCTGTCACACGGCAGTACATGATTTAACTTGAGTGTACAGATGATCAGTCTGTGTCTTCATCGCTGTCGTTGACGTCCGGTTCGGGCAGAGTGTCAGCAGCAGCGGATGATATGGGAAGTGCTTCATAAAATGGGTGGTGCTCCTCGGGAATTATATTTGTTCTGCAAAGCGAGACCAGATCTCGCTTTTTAGCTTCCGATATCGACAGTTTGTTTTGGTACAAACGCGGAAGATCTTTTGCTTCATGCTTCTTGTTTTCATGCCGTTTGCCAGAGCTTCCAACGAGACGGAGCGCGCGATACCCTTCTTGAAAGTTGTATTTATACAGCATGATGTCCTCCTCTCCCTTGTTGAACTCAATGCACTTGATGTTCAGCCAATTCACTCGCTGACCCTTGATGTTAGTCTTTGTGTTTCGAACCCTGGTGGAAGCAACTTTTTTGAAGTCATAAACGTCTGTGTGTTTTAGAGGGACCACTGTGTATGGTTTGTTTCTCCGTGCTAGTCGCAGCACGGTATCCCAGTGACTGGGTGTGTAGATGGGTGTAGCTTTCTTTGCGCAAGTAATCGCTGAATGCATCGAATCACACTCCATCTGAGTGTGCCCGGTCTCTAAAAACTTCTGTGTAATCTTGTGTATGGTAGGCTTAGTTTTCAAGACATGCTGTCACAAGATACTGATTTCTGTTTTGGCCCGAACAACAGTCTGAGAAAATGACAACTTCTTGGACGTGGTATGGCAGTGCGGAAAGATAGAGGGACACGCAAGTGGCTATTTCGCATGCCCCTCTCTTGCCCTCTGTTTCATTCCACGTGAAAAACTTTCCTGTTCCATCAGCCAGTGAATAAGTTGTAAAATTATAAACACACAGTTTTCTTTTATAATACAGCTGACTGACCAAACCACAAGATGCCTGCAAGACGGCTTGCATGTCCATGGTGATCACATGTTTTTTCCGATCCTTCTTTGCAGTCTCCTTGTCGTTCTGCTTTTCTGTTCTCGCTTTGTCTCTTCTTTCAAGGTGTTTCACGTGTGATTCTTTTTCAGCTTCTGAAAGGGTTCCTTGCTTTTCTTTTATTGATGCGATCGTGCATTGAGCACACTGGTCTTTTTTCGGGTGATGGAAAGACAAATTGTAATTTTCTGAGAAAATACGCCGGTATGTTCTCTCAGACACATGGTTCTTTCCCTCCATTTGACATTCCTGTTTGTGGAGTTATAACATTTTTCTAATGCTTAAGTCTGATGAAAGGTAACTTCGTTGAGAGTCTTTTCTGGTGTAGTGTGACTCTACCGTTGGGAACGATTCTATGTGGGCCTTAGCACGTGCAGTTATTTCATTGGGGGTTTTGTTGTGTGGTGCTGTCTGGCACCGTTGATATCCTTTAAAAACACCATGTTGGCTGTTTCGCATGGCGTGGTCTACATAACTTTCTGAGACAGAGAGTGTTGCAAGGAAGAACCTTTTGCAAACCCGCTTTCTTTCCCCGTCTACGTTGAAAGAAAACCCTCTGCTCAAGCTCCGTGTTTTGGATATGGGTTTGTTGTCTTCTCCTAGCAGTGTTTTTGTGTTTTTTCCCTCTACATTTGAACAGATAAAGGACTTTTGCTTTTCAGAATCGCTCAAGCTGTAAAATGTCTCAAACAGTGCTTGCCGTTCTGATTCAGAAACCTTGCTGCATTTAAAACGGCACTTGGAGCAGTCTATTGGTTTTATTTTCTTTGCGGGTACTATGTTTCCTGTTTCGGAGACATACCCCTTTCCCTGCACCCGCAAAGCCTTTCTTGAATTTTTCTTCCAGGTGTCTGGCATGGCTAATTTCTTCCTAAACAGCTTTTTGGGGGACGGTGTCTTAAACTTGCCTTGTTTCCTTGGTGTTTGTGGTTTGGGGGTGCTGTGGAAAGGCGGTAATGAAGAAGTCTGTCGTGATCTAGGGGTTTGTGGTGTGTTTGGTGGAGACATCTGTTCAATGACTGGACTATTTGGCGTGTCGTTTCTTCCACTGGTCTCATACATTGTGTCTTCTTGTGTCTTGCTGGTTCCTGGCACTGTGTCTTCTTCTGCCTCGCTTGTCACTGGTACTGTGTCTTCTGCTGCCTCGCTTGTCACTGGTACTGAGTCTCCTGGTGTCCCACTTGAACGTGTCGCAGGTGGGAAAGGAAATACAGCATCATAGTGTTGGGCTTCAGTCTCCAGTAGTGACAGAATGATCGGTGATTGATCAACACCAGTGTCACCGGCTTGTGTGTCTGGGTAAAGAATCGTTTCACAATAAAGCAAGTTACTTGAGTATATTATAACCGGCCTCTTTGTGCAGTCAGCAAGCGCCTTCGGAAGCAGATCAGCTGCGTCGTTGCTCTAGATTCCTGGGGCCCGCAGCTGTTCCACATTCCAAAAGTATTTTAGGTACCTTTCATTTTCATCATCTTCATTTGTTGCCAGAAAGCAAATGTACGTCGCAAATTTGTCTTCCAGGTAATTGTATATCTGTGTCCTCAGATCAAGCGCCGTGATATTCAGGTGCATGGAAACTGCCTCGAAGAAACAATTTTCCGTCTGCAGCTACTTCTACTGAGTACAATCCGTTGGCAGAGAGCAGATTCTGAAGCCGACTTCTGTGCACTTCTTGTTCTCTCAGGTGCCGCTTCATCTCCTGCTTGCTCATTGCCTTGGCCAGCTCTATGTTGCTGCTTTTGGATGTGTGTTTGCGTTTTCGTCTTGCCAGTGAAAGTAAAGGCATATTTTCGTCACTTTCATCCTCGTTGGAAGACGTCGGCACTACATCAGCTTGAGGTAATTCAGTGAATGGACTGTAAGTGGGATCCTTGATGATGTTGTCATTGTCACTCTCAGTTTATGTAGTGGTCAAGTCGCTTATGTCCAGGCGTTTGCTCTTTATCAAGGGCTCATCATCAGAGCAAGACCCCCGTGCACCCTTGCTTTTCGCTGATAAAGGCTCCAGGTCTGAATGACACCAACTTGCATCCTCATGCCCTGGCTGCTTGAAGAGTTGCTTGGAGGCTTGAAGGGGCTCATCGTCAGACAGGCACCAGCTGCAATCTTCTTGGATGACTCTGGACTGTTGACAAATCAAATTTAAAATAAATCAATTATCATCAGGCTTTATTTTTGGGGTGTGTGTGTGCGTCTGTGTGTTTGTGTGTGTGTGTATGTGTGTGTGTGTGTGTGTGTGTGTGTGTGTGCGTGCGTGTTTGTATGTGCGTGTTGGGGTGAAAGGATGAGGGTGGGGGGCACATAACGGTACACACGCGCACATCAATTCAGTAGCTAGGCTTCACATAATGATAGTGATACAGATAGAGTTCAAGACAAACTAACTGGAATCGTTGATAACAGTAAATTGTGAACAAGAACGCGTAACTAATAATATCTGTTTGACAGGTCTCGGCCGTACCCTGTGACTGTGAGCCACAAAACTGACCGACTCACTCGAAGCTGCTCAGAATTGACAGTGGCATTCGAATGATCCTCCTGGTCATCTGCCGTAAAGGAACCGGCCAGATTTAGGTACACACTGCCTTCAGCATCATTGCTTGGCTGGCTGTCCATTCTGTAAAGGTGTGCAATTTGTACGTATGACAATGGAGCAGATACAGTAGTAAATTACATTTAATAACATTGTGCCGGACTACATTGATTATCATTTTACACTAACCTACCTCTAAAATAATTTAATGATAATCATCAGTAAACTGCAATGAGTATTTTACCAGTAATCGGCCCTAATTTAACAGTCAATGGTGACGATTGCATTTGTACTGAAATGTAAACATTCTGTAGAACATTCACGTAATAAAACGTGTCACAAAGGGACACTGCGTGTGAATGTATTTTGTGTTGAATTTGTATGTTATGTCTTGCTCCAAAATGCTTTCTACTGAATACTGCACTCTAAAAATAGTATAGATGACAGAAATTGTGTTACCTGCAAGAACACTGTGAGGCCACTGACTGTCCGATCCAAGATACTCCACTTCCCAGTAATGCTGCACTTGCGAAGAGTAGTGTGAAAACTGAGGTCTTTCGGATAAAACTTCCCACACTCTTGGTAGAATGTGGAACAAAAAGTATTTGTAGCTTGTTAGCATCATTATAAACTGACATCATGATAACGGTAGCAGTGGCATGAGATACGGGCGCCGGTTTCCTGTGGGTGTTATCAACAGTGTTGACAGCGTAAAGGCAGCAGCTAACATATAATATACCAGATTTCAGCGCGGGCGGGCGCTGAATATAACAGATATACTTCAGGTCGTATTTTGAGATACGCTTTCCTGCACTCTTAATCAAGTAAACAAGCTGACAGCAAACACAGCTGACCTCCAGATACTTGGTTTCGGCAGTCACTTTTTTTGCAAAGATTCGTGAGATAATAAGACCTTACAGCCGTATCTTCAGCAACTATGTCTCGGCGGGGATTGATTCTCTGTTTGCCTGAACTTGTTTTCGGTTCTAATCAATATTTTTAAAACTAATGACATTTTAAAAAAAGAAATAGATCAGACAAAAGAGCATCATTTCTTGAGTCTGATGGTACCAAAAAGTCAAAATCTCCCAAAAAGTGATATACTACGTTTCGGCAGTCAACCCTCGAATAATTTGTACCTATTGGACTTTTCGTAGTGATAATTTAAAAACAATTGGAAGAAATAGTTTCGCGTTTTTGTGATTAATTTCACGAATTATTTGGGATTAATCTTAAAACAATTGAATCTTTTTTACGAAAAAATAAACCAATCTTCTCATTAGCACTCCCATGTGTTTTTGTTTTTTTTCATATACGGTATTTACATAAGTCTGCAGTTTGTCTCGGCTGTCGGGGACGATTAGGTCAATTTTGACCTGTAAGTCCCAGGTGTGAAAATCAGATACCACCACCACCACCAGCAACAACAACAACAACAACATCGTAGTTTGATTTTGCGCACCCCACCCCAAGGCCATTAAAAGAAAAACATTTACAAACACGATTATGTGTCCATGAAATATAAATTGTCCTCCGGGGACTCTGTTTCTTATTTCTACAATTTATGTTATCAATACCGTAATAATATATATCCACCGATTTATTGACAAACAACAACTCATGCCTTATGACTTCATCATACGACGAGTCCCTCTTCCCACCCCCTCAGTACTGATGCTCGACATTTCAAGGGGCTCGACATACCACGTATTTTTCGTATGAAAATTGACTTTCACCTGCTTCTGTGTGTCACCTATTCATATTTGCATTTGATAGACTATTCAAAACGAGGCTTTCAAACTCTTCGGTCAATTAGTACTGCCGGCCAAACGCACCACATTGTACCCATCTTCAATAAAGACCCAAACAAGAAGCACGAATTTCCATGTCACATTTACTGTGGGTCTCTTTCAAACACCAAATGACACACTGATTAATTACTTTCCGCCTCGCTGTCAATTTCAGTGTTGAATTCAGACTATACTGAGTCTCCCAATCTGTCCCGAGTTTGTTAGCCATCCAAAAATGCGGGTGACCCGCTAGTTCGTTTAGCAAACCCGCTCTATTCTGGTCCGCGTCACTTTTTGGTCCCCGTGTGATCAGTTAGCTCATTCAGCCCCGACACGCCACAGCAAGACATGGATCGAGCATGATAGTTCAAGGGTGGTGCCAGAATAGCTTGGCGCACATAGGCGCCAAGCTATTCTGGCATCAACCTCGAACTATCATACTCGATCTGTCTCTAGAATTGTAATACAGTCCTTCAGAGGGAAACTTCAAAATTTGGGGATTTCGGTCCTGGGGTAGAATATGTTAATCCGGTATAAATCGCTCGTGTCACGGCGCCCAGTGTAGGCTACACATGCCCTCATTTAATTAATTCAAGTACAAGCACGGTCACTTTGTCTTCTGGTTACTCATTCTCTGCACCAAAAGCGGATGCAAGTGTGAGGTGACCTGTGATTTGGACTTTACGGCCACAACTGAGCCGTAAGGTTCAAAGTCACAGACCACCGCATTATTTCACCTACAGACTGGGATTTCTTTTCTTTAAGTGGCTTAGCCTAGAACGAGTTCCCAGAATGGGTGTGCTTGTCTTACGATCGCTGTTAACCGGATAACAGTTTTTGAATGAATTTGTTTTTTCGGCCTGAAACGGTTGTAATCTATGTGTTCACTATTTCAGCCGGATACTAGTACATTCTTTGAAAAGTGTCTTAGCCTAGAACGAGTTCCTAAAATGGGTGGATTGAGTCTGTGGCTGAGAAAGTGACTAATTTCTAACTGGAAGATGCATGCATTTTCGTTAACCCCTGCATGTTGTACATGCTCATTACAGTCTATGCCTCTTGTAGATGAAATACTCCAGAAAAAAAAGTGGACATTCCCATGATTCCTAACCGACATACGAGAAGACAAGAGGGGGAAGGGGGAAATTCTTTTTTTTTTTTTTTTTTTTTTTTTTTTTTTTTTTTTGGGGGGGGGGGGGGGGAGTTGTGGGTGGGTGGCGTGCTCGTCTTACGATCACGGTGAACCGGATGACAGTTTCGAAAGGATTTTTTTTCTTTTTAGACTGGAACGAATGTAATCTGAGTTAGTTCAGCCGGATACTTGTGCATTCTTTGAAAAGTTGAATTTTATCGTGTCATTCTAGAGCCAGCGTGTCACTATTTCTCAGTCAGTACCATTTGTCTGCAGTGCGCTGATTTAAAGTTTGGGTAGATGGATCGACCATGTTATAGCCGCTGGAAGGCACCTGACAATAGCCTCTCTACTATTCCATATTCTAATGTTCAGTGTGTGGTCTGTCTGCGGTGTGAATGTAATAATAAAACAAAGCTAGAGTGCATGTTGACTGCAGGGATGGGCAAGTAGCGAGAGTAGCGACTACATTTTGTAGTTTCGCTACTATTTGGAGTAGTTTGTAACGATCCAAACTACATATTTTAAAAAAGTAGTTGTAAAGCTACTAATTTGTCAGTAGCGAAGTATGTATCTTTCGCTACGCTACTTTCCTTGCCGTGTGACTTGCCGGGATCCCTTTCAGCCAAGCCGAAGCGAGTAGCGAAATTACTGTCTCGCGCGAGATTGATCGCTCGCTCAGCGAATGGAAGCATGATTGTGATTGGCTGATAGCAATAGCAAGCCACGTGACTTTCAAAACTGAAGCGCGCGTCAGTCAGCTCTTTGTTCTTCAAATCAAGCACAGAACGCACAAATTTTTGACCGCAGAAGATGGAGAAACTTCCCACTTTGTTTGAACCGTATCTAGATTTTTTTCATCTCAAAGAAGAAAAGGACAATGCATTTATATTCAAATGCAAGTACGGATGCAAAGAGTATTCAGCGAGCAAGACGACAGCATCCAATCTTAGGCTTCATCTCAAGGTTTGTTGAATTTTTGAGTTTTCCTATTTTGATTTTCTTACATTTATAGGCCTATGAGAAATGCGTCCGGTTTTATTCTATCGGCATTCACCTGGGATGACAAAAGCTATATTAATTTATTTTCATTTACGGAAAGAATTCCATTTTCTTGTTTGGAGTGCTGAACAGTATATACTGATATAGCCTATAAAACATAATGGCGGCTTTTCCGTATTAATCGGTTTTAAATTTAGTAGGGGAGTTGTCCGAGTGAATGCCGATCTATTGTCATCTATTACTAGTATTAGAATTATTAGAATGGCTGGGAACACAACAGGTGAATCATCAATCATGCCCTTTGATCTCTGTACTTTTTGATACAAAACAGAACACAAAGCTTCGGAATTAATTTATATTACAGAAAAGCCTAGAATAAATGCATGATGTTGGCAATGCCTGGCATACTTCATTTAAAAAATTTTTTTTTTGCATTTATTTATTTTATTTAGCTTAGTCTTTTTGAACACAATTTTTTAATTTACGTTCTGACATTGTGATAAAACGTTTAGACCAAGTTGAGTATGGATGGTCTTGGAAGGGGGTAATGGGAACAAAAATGATATTTGCTACGCCTTTGTATGTTACAAATTTATGAACAAAACAAAGGGGGGAAAATCAAAAGAAAAATAATAATGATAATAATAAATATAATCATAATGATGAAAATAAATAGGTAAGCCTAAGTATTGATGGCTATGATTATAATAATTTGAAATAATAAGAAAAGGCACCTGTGTCACTGAACCACATTACGGACTGGGAAATACTTTCATTTCATTGTTTGGGATAGGCTATTGAATGTGAATTGGAAATAAAATGCTGATTTTTCTGTATAGTATAAAAGTTAAAATTAAAACAGATTTAGTAGGGGAGTTGTTGTCCCAGTAACTGACTGCTGGGTGGGGCTAAAACAAGAATATGCCAAATTATATATATATATATATATATATACTATATATATATATATATATATATATATATATATATATATATATATATATATATATATATATATATATATATATATATATATATATATATATAATATTAGTAAGAAATAAATAAACAAAGCTCAAATAGTTATTTAACTGTGTTTCAGAGGAAACATCCTCTCCTTTTGGAGAAAATGCAGAAAGCTCAGGAGAAAACAAGAAAACGAAAGAGGGAGGACAGTGTCGAACAGCCGCCTATCACCAAAATGATCAAGCTGTCCAAAAAGACTGAACTGTCTAAGGAGCAAATTGACAGAGCAGTTGTGGACCTTCTCCTTGGAGACAACATGCCGTTCAGCCTCCTTGATAGCCAGAACTTCAAGGAATTTGTCAGCAAATTGTCCGGCCAGCCAGCAGATGACCTTCTCAGCAGAAAGAAGGCAAATACTCTGTTGGAGGTAAGAACAGTACATTTTGATTGATAACGCATGCCTATTGTCTACCTTAGTAATACACTATGGGATAAGCCTCAAGTGGGGTATATTTAGTTTTACAAAATTATACAGATTAAAAGATACTAAGATGATGAACACTGTTGTTCCAACTTCTCAGTTGCTTTGATTTCTGTTATAGGACAAGATGAAGCAGCTGAAGAAAATAATCATTGAGGATCTTGAAAGAGTTGAGCAAGTGTGTGTCACCGCTGATTGCTGGACTGCTCATCATAGGCAAGTGATACTTTGCTCATATTCATGTTCACCTGTCATAAGTATGACTATGAGTGATGGTAGTTGCCAGATGACTGTTTTTTTTTTTTTAAGTACATCTTTGTGTCCTTTTCATTTTTGTCGAGTTTTTTCAGGAGGGGGTGGGTGCGTGAATTTTTTAAAATTAATTTTCAACTAAGCAACTGGTTTTGTTTGTCTTTTTACTCTTTTAGATCATTCCTTTGAGTGACATGCCACTACCTGGAGTACCTGCACGGCTATGAAAGAAAAAGCGCAGCCCTTGCATGTCGGCGCATCAAAGGGCCTCATACATATGATGTGCTGGCTGAGCACTTAGATTCCATCCTCAAGGAATACAAGATCCAGAACAAAGTTCATCGGATAGTGACTGACAATGGATCAAACTTTGTCAAGGCCTTCAGGTGTGTAACATATAAGTAAAACATGTTATTCTATCATATCTATAAAGCAGCATTTTCTTTTGCATTTTTAAAATTTCAACTGATATAAATTTTCTTTTGCTATTTTGTTTAAATTCATTTATTTGACCTGTATTTTGTCTACATTTTATTTTTCTTTTGCAGAATCTTTGGGCAGACCGGTAGTCCATGCGCAGAAGACCAAAGTGATGATGATGAGGAGCAGGATGAAGTCACTTCATATGACTTTGGGGGAGGGGCCATCATCAGGGTCAACAATTGTTCTCCCCCCTCATCTGCGATGTGCAGCACATACCATCAACCTTGTTGCTAGCAAGGATTCTGAGGCGGCTCTCCAGGGCCACACTTTTAAGACCGCTAGCAGGTCAATGTTTGGCAAGGCATCTGCATTATGGACTAAACAGTCCAAAACTGTGCTTGCAGCAGGTAATTTTTTTCATATTTGTCTATCATTGCTTTTATGCGTTTGCTTAGCATTTGCAGATTCTACTTGTTATTCCATATTTATTATATTTGATTCAGTGTGTTTATTATATTTCATTCAGTGAATGAGATCATGTATATTTCGTTTGCTTGTTTGTTTCAGAGAACATCAAGGAAGAGACGGGCAAACAGCTTATCATCCCAAACCAGACCAGGTGGAATTCCACCTTTGATGCAGTTAAGTGCCTCAGTGATCTGTCCCCTGACAGCCTGGGAAAGATCTGCGACAAGTTGGGCCTTGCACGCTTCACCAGCAGGGACCATCTCTTTATGAAAGAATTTGTCATGGTGAGTACTTAACAATGCATTGTATATGTCCAAAAAGTTATACTATGTCTATGACTAAGTGCGAAAAGGTCTGCACATGAAATGGCCATATTTTTTTCATGAATTTTATCTTTTTCTGTTTTAGGTGATGGGTCCGGTTGCAAAGAGCCTCGATTATCTGCAAGGAGAGAAATGTGTAGGCTTGGGTAGCCTACTGCCTCAGCTTGAGACTATGAAGGCCAGAATTGAGTTGGAGAAGTGCAAGCTCGAAATCTGCAGGCCCCTGGCAGATGCTGTTCTCCAAGGGATTGCGATCCGATTCAAGGAGGCATATGAAGACAGGGACACCTTGCTAGCTGCTGTATCGGATCCAAGGTATTGTTTTAATGTGTTCTTCACCTAAGTTATTTCCTCAGAATTTTGCTGTTAAATTAAACATTGATTAATTGCTTTTTTATGGTTAGTGAATTATATACTGTTGCTTTATTTATGGCCTTATGACGATGATTGTAATATTTTTCATTGTCTCTGTTTCAGACTCAAGCTTTCCTGGACAGGAAATGTAAATCTTAAGGAGACAGCGAAGATGCTGCTGACTAATGAAGTGATGTCCTTGAAGCCACCAGCCCAGACAGCAGTCAAGTCTCAAACCGATGAGGACTTCATTCTCTTTGATAATGTCGCTGACGTGGCCGAGTCTACAGCCTACCTGACAGAGGGACTGGCCAAATCCCTGGATGAATTGGACAAGTACCCTGGCGTCAAAGCTGTCTTCCTGAGGACGAACACCTCATTGCCCAGCAGTGCAGCAGTTGAGCGTCTGTTTAGTCAGGCTGGACTTATTTTAACAAAGATTAGAGCCAGAGTTACTGATTCTAACTTTGAGGCAAAAGTGTTGGTTAAGTACAACTCTAAGAAAGGTTTATAAGGAAGTGTCAGTGTTTTCATCAATCATTGAATGATCAATTAACTTCTTTAGCCCATTTATTCTCAACTGCCTATACAACCTTGTGGCTGTATTTATGTTTTATACTAGACATCACTGTCAGTGTATATATAAGCTGCTTTTGTTTTCCTATTTTTGACATTACTGAAAGTTGATTATTTACTTGAACTTCAAAATACTTATCAGACCCAGTTGTGATTACAGATTTTTTAAAAAAGTAGTTTGAAAAGTAGTTAGCTACTTTTTGTAAAGTAGCGTAAAAGTAGCGAACTACATTTCTTCAAAATGTAATTGTAAAGTAGCGAACTACTGTTTTTTACAAATGTAACTGTAGTGTAGCGGACTACTTTTCAAAAGTAGTTTGCCCATCCTTGATTACATGTATCTGATAAAAATGTTTCAACCGTGAGCGCTGTCCTCCAACATAGTTTAGATGAAGTGTCAACTTGGTGTGAAGAAAATTATATGATTATTAGTATTCCTAAAACGAAACGTATGTTGGTGACAACACGCCAAAAGCATCAACGTGGTTTGCAACCCCTTGTGCTGTCCCTTCACTCCCAGCCCATAGAGCAAGTGTCAAGACATCGTTTGTTAGGAGTGACAGTCGACGAACAGCTCAGCTGGGAGCCTCACATAGAAACTGCCTGTAAAACTATTTCGAAGAATCTCTTTTTATTATCCAAATTAAGTCGTATAGTTGACATTGATGCTCGAAAACTATTCTTTAACGCACACATCAAGACACATTGTAATTATGCTTCCAATATCTGGGACGGCTGTGGAGACATTCATTTGAAAAAAAATAATTCCCTTTATCGGCGAGGTATTAAGCTTATTCTTCCTGGTTCGTCCCCTACTGATGAAAGACTGAAGGCCCTTAATATTCTACCACTCAGTAAACAATTGGAACTTAATAGATGCTTACTTGTGCAAAAAATTCTAAACGATGCTGCCCCTCCCTATCTCCGTGAGCTGTTTTCCCATACGAATAGAGAGAACACGAGGAACAGCTTACTCCATCTCCCAAAACCGAGAATCGACATCTTCAAATCTAGCATATCATTTTCCGGTGCTAAGTCATGGAATAACTTACCCTCTCATTTAAAGTCTATTTCAAAGTTATCTATCTTCAGAGCTCGCGTCCATAAATATCTGCTGTCGATGTGAATGTTCTATTTTTCTGCTTAGTATGTTGCTCCAGCACAGCAGATTGCTGCAGATTATGTAATAGTTTGACTGTCTGCATTAACATGTCAGGTTCATACACGTATATATATTGTTTTATTTCTTTTTGTCTTTTATTTTTTATTATTACTTTTTATTCTTTCTGATGGTGGTGGGGGGGG
>BTPG01000003.1:196150662-196258162 GCA_036245525.1 Semisulcospira habei | reverse complement strand
TGTATTATATTTTTCGTTACATTTGTGTTTTTACCGACATGCAAAATCGTAATCTAAATACTGTTCCGAAACGAACAGACGAACTGAGAATTGGCCATCTTAACATATACCATCTAGTTAACAAGGTGCCCGATTTATCCGTGTTCCTAAACACGCCCTTACATTTTCATATTTTTGGTGTGTCCAAGTCGAGGCTTAAAAGTTCAATAAGGGATAACTCCATTTCTGTCCCAAATTTCTCAGTACTCCGCAGAGATGCCTCAAGCCCACAACACACTGGACTAGCTGTATATATACATAATTCAATACTTGGTAACGTCAAACGGCGACAAGACTTAGAGTCAGCTCAAGTGGAAAGCTTGTGGGTAGAAGTGAAGACATCTAAATCACCCCCCCGTCCTCATTGGCTTTATTTATAGAAATCCCGCAGCCAGCTGGGACTGGTATGATGACTTCGTAGCAATGATGGATAGCGTAAATCAAAATAAAGCTGACGTTGTTCTTTTGGGCGATTTTAATATTGATCTATCTAAAGGGTCCATATTTATGTGACAAATGATGATAAAATATCAAATGTACATGTTCCCTCCTTAGCTGTCAGTGACCATAACCCAGTATGTTGCACAGTCTCCATGAAACTAGACAAAGAGAACAAAAAGAGACATAAAACAATCAAATATCGTTCTTTTAAAACATTTAATAACGGCGACTTTCTGCGGGATCTGCTCAATACTCCTTTCAGGGACGTGTATAACCACACTTCTCCTGACAGTGCCCTGTCGTACTGGATGGATCTATTCCTTGGAGTCCTAAATAAGCATGCGCCCATACGAGAAAAACGAGTTAAGCACTCTACCCTGCCACCCTGGTTAACAGTAGATGTCAAACAGGCCATGTCATTTAGAGACAAACTTAAGAAAGAAAAACAGTTTGATGAATATAAGAAACAACGAAATCGTGTTAAATATTTAGTGAGAGCGTCCAAAAAACTGTTCTTCCAGGAATGATTAGGGACAAAAAAGATACAGCATCGGTGTGGAAAGCCCTGAACGTTATAACAAAGGGTAAACCAGCCCCTGAAATACCATCCCATTTGTCAGCTGATATATTAAATAAGCACTTCCTATCGACAGCTGAAACACTTGCTCAGTCAGCTGTAAGTAGTAACGCAGAGTACCAAGTTCCTAGTGTACTGGAAAAATACTGTGAGGCCAAAAATATACTGCAGACATTCATCATTCCTGATATTACCGTCGCTGAAGTCGGCAAATTCATCTCTAGCATGCCGAACAAAAAGTCCACCGGGATGGATGGTATAGACAACAAAATTCTGAAAATGTCACTACCATATACGGTAGAGGCACTCACTTATATCTTTAACCTCTGTATAAAACACAGCACGTTTCCAACTATTTTCAAAGAGGCCAAGGTAATTCAAATCCCTAAATCAAAAGATCTTGAAGATGTCAATAACTACCGTCCTATCTCACTTTTGTCGACCCTGTCAAAGCCCCTTGAAAAACACATACAAAAACACCTCCTCGATTTTCTAGAAAAGGGCAATTTCATAAATATTCATCAGTCCGGCTTTAGACCGAAACACTCATGTCAGTCAGCACTGGCACACATTGTAGACATCTGGCTGGAATCAATAAATAAAAACCTGATGTCTGGAGCTGTTTTCTTAGACCTAAAAAAAGCATTTGATCTTGTCGACCATGACATTTTCTTAAAGAAGCTAGCAGCATACCATATAAGTGAAACTGCCATAGCATTTTTTAGATCATACCTAAAAGACAGAAAACAAAAGGTATATACTCATGGGAAAATACTCTAAACAAGGACAAGTTAACTACGGTGTCCCCCAGGGGTCGATCTTGGGACCTCTTCTATTTATAATATTCATTAATGATTTGCCTTTGCATATTACTAACACTGATGTTAACTGCAACCTGTTTGCGGACGATACGAGCCTCCATGTTTCGGGTTAAAAAAAAAACAGCTGACATTACCATTAGCTTACAAAGTAGTCTCAGCGAGGTTTCCGACTGGTGTAGAGAGAATCATATGGTTCTTCATCCAGGAAAAACAAAGAGTATTTTAATCACTACACGACAAAAACACCAACGCCGACCACAGCCGTTACATTTACAACTGAACGCAAAACCGATAGAACAAGTCACAGAGCGTAAATTCTTGGGAATACACGTTGACGAACAATTATGTTGGGAGACACATATAAATACAGTCTGTAAAACCATTGCTAAAAACACTTTCCTGTTGTCCCAGCTTAGACAAGTAACGGATACACATACTCGTAAACTGTTTTTTCATGCCCATATCAAGTCTCACGTTGATTATGTCTCCACATTGTGGGACGGTTGTAGTGATGTTCACATGAACAGGTTAAACTCTATATATAAAAGAGCTGTCAAATGATAGATACGCGGCCCATTCCTACCACAGACAAATTTAGACATCTAAACATTCTCGGCCTGCGTCAACAACTTAGTTTCAACAAATGCATCCTCATGCACAAGATATTAAATAACATGACACCGCAGTATCTAACCACCAAATTTGTGCCACAGCAAGAACGCGAACGGTCCTCAAGGAACAATACTTTACCCCTACCTCTGCCTAGAATTGACCTCTTTAAAACTAGTTTATCCTTTTCTGGACCGTTTGCATGGAACACTATTCCTGCACATTTGAAGACTATAGCCTCACTTGGAATCTTTAAAACGAAACTTTTCGATTACCTGATGATCCAAACATAACAACACTGGGCATTTAAACAAACCCTGATGGTTAATGCTTTTATGTAATATAATTATGCAGTTATCTATATTGTTGGTGTGTGTGTGTGTGTGTGTGTGTGTGTGTGTGTGTGTGTGTGTGTGTGTGTGTGTGTGTGTGGTATAAGATGAATGTTAAGTGTTATTATTATTTTGTATCATTTTAAAAAATTTTTTTATTGTTGCATGAAATAATATGTGTAAATATAATTCTTTATTATTATTATTATTATCTTTTAATCTATTTTAGCTTGTAGATGTTAGCAACGGCAAGTTTGTAAAATGACGATTTGTTTCTGTCAAAACTTTTTACCGTTGATAAATAAAGTTTTATCATCATCATCATCTCTCTCTCTTTCTGCGCCACCGAGGATACACTGTCCAGGATACTTCTTTCAAACCTCCACTGGGAATGTGTCTTTATTATATGCATCTAAATCTAAATTCTTGAAGTGCACTGTGTGCAGATGTGCAATAGTCATGGATTTCTATTTTTTGTGTTAAATAATTCTGAACGATCGTTGTGAGCACTTGAAAAGTTATTTTGTCCCAGAACGTTCGTTAACCTACCCTCACCTTGAGTACATCACTGCACCAAGTGTGTTTTCGAATTCCTGGAATAATTGTTGTGAGTGTTTTCATTAGTGCTTGTTTGCTTGCTTGCTTGGAAAACCGCCGTGAGATGGCCTTAGTTGCCTGCTCGGCGTTAAACCCAAATAACTAATTGCTTGGAAAAACTCACGTTCATTCAGGAACAGCTACTTCGAGTTGGTCGGTGATCCTCCTGATACCGTTTTTCATTCCGAGGTATTCGTCTCTGTCCAACATCCAAGTACTTCAACGGGTCTGTTGGGTTTCCTGACTTGACTTTGTGTGTGTTCGTGATTCTTCTGACTTAGCTCTGCTTTTTTCCAAGTGAGCGCGTAATCATTATTTCAAAAATAATTTGTCAAAAAAATGAAAATTTACTTTTGGCATTGATAACATTGATTCAATGATTGTGTACATTTGCGTCACGCGTTATTTGGAACTAGTGCGGCTGAAGCGTCATATGGAACTTGAGTACCCAGTGCGTCACTTGGAACATGAGCGCTGACGTCGATCACTTACCTCCCGCTCGCAAGAAAAACTCTATCCCTATATCGCACTGGTATCATACTGGCATGTAACTAATTCCTTGCACTGTTGTACCATTTCTGCAGTGCACTAACAGCTCCCTGCCAATACATCCATGTGTAACTGTCCAGTGTGTTCGTGTTAGCAAGCTGGCGGACTAGTTCACTCCTGTGAAGGACACTAAACTATAGCCATGCCCCCTAACCGAGATCTATCAAAGCGAAATGCTCCATTGATTTGGAAAAAGTTAAGAAATCAAAAGACTGGCATCAGATCACTTTTGAAACAAATGATCTTAACTTGCCAGTGTGGAGGCATGCTTTAAGAGAACGATACCAGTTTGCATACAAACCCCTTGAGCTTTCCTCTACATGGGCTGACTTCCAAAAAGACCACACTAAGACGCTCTCCCTCAACCACCCCCTGGCCATTGACCTTCCTCCTGAGCTTTTTAAATCTGTGCTTGATCTATCGCTCCTCGCGCTGGGACCATACGGCGTTGAGGCGCGTCCCCTGGGTGGTGGACAGGGGGTCCCTCGTGAGAGGGGTGCACCGAATGAAATAAGGTGCCGTGAACCAACATGGTCTAAGGGAAGGTGACCCCGACAGAAAACCCCTGGTCCTCCTAGTAAGGGGGTTGGGCGTGGGGGTAGCTTCCCCACCCTGCAAAAAAGGAAATAGCTACAAAAACGCCGACGAAAAGACTAACAGTAATTCCTTTCCTGGAGGAGGAAGGTTCTTCTACTAGAAGACTTATGACGTCCTGTGGTGAAAGCCGGAAGTCTTCGGAAGCCACAGGACCGAGCCGCCTCTCTCTATCCAGGGATACAACCATGGGCACATGGAACGTCAAGACCATGTACCAGAGCGGCAAGGCCGCCCAGATAGCAGCGGAAATGCAAAAGTACAACCTTTCCCTGCTAGGCATCAGTGAAGCCAGATGGACGCAGTCTGGCCAGAAAAGGCTGTTAAGTGGGGAGATGGTTCTGTATTCAGGTCATGAAGAGGAGAATGACCCCATACAGAAGGAGTAGCACTCATGCTGTCACCAGTGGCACAGAGAGCGCTGATGGGCTGGGAACCTCTTGGGCCAAGAATTATAACAGCAGCCTTTAGAACCAAGAAAAAGCTCAAGCTGAACGTCATCCAGTGTTATGCGCCCACCAATGACAGTGACGAGGAAGAGAAACAAGAGTTCTACGACCGACTCCAGAGTGCCGTGGACAAATGTGCGGAGCGAGACATCACCATCGTCATGGGCAATTTTAATGCCAAAATAGGGGAGGACAACACCGGATACGAAGAGGTGATGGGGAGACAGGGGCTAGGCTCGGAGATGAGTAAGAACGGGGAGAGGTTTGTAGACTTTTGTGCTCTAAACCGACTTGTCATTGGAGGCAGCATCTTCCCACACAGAAGAATACACAAAGCAACTTGGGTCTCACCTGACCATACAACAGAGAACCAAATAGACCATATCTGCATTAGCAAGAAATTTAGAAGATCCCTTCAAGATGTTCGAGTGAGGAGGGGAGCAGATGTCGCCTCAGACCACCATCTGCTTACCTTAAGAATGAAGCTCAAGCTAAAGAAAAGCCGCACAGAGACAACAAGAAGACAGCGCTATAATGTAGGCCTCCTGAGAGAAACTGGAGTTAGAGAAGAGTTCAAACTGGTGCTGTCCAACCGGTTTCAAGCGCTACAGGAGCTAGTAAATGAAGAGGAGGCGGTCACCACAGAGCAGCAGTGGAAGGCAGTTGGAGAGGCGCTGAACTCAACCTGCAAAGACACTGTAGGGTTCAGGAAACACCACCACAAGGACTGGCTGTCGGCACAGACCTTGAAGAAGATAGAAGCGAGGAAGCAGAAGAAAGCAGCGGTCAACAACAGTCGCACGAGAGCAGCCAAAGTAAGGGCACAGGGGGAATACTCGGAAGCCAACCGCGAGGTGAAGAGGAGTATCAGGGCAGACAAGAGGGCCTACACACACAGCCTGGCAGCAGAGGCAGAAAAGGCAGCAGGCAGCGGCAACATGAAACAGCTCTACGACATTACCAGAAGATTGTCGGGTAAGTATGGCCATACAGAAAGACCAGTAAAAGACAAAGAAGGCAAGCCTATTGCAGACAGAGCAGACCAACTCGACAGATGGGCCGAGTATTTTGAAGAGTTACTGAACAGACCTAGCCCACCCGACCCCCCCGACATCCAGCCGGCAGAGACCGACCTACCCATCAGCTGTGACAGACCCAGCCGGGAAGAGATCAGAAAAGCAGTGGCATTTTTGAAGAATGGCAAAGCAGCAGGGCCAGATGGGATCCCAGCGGAGTCTCTGAAAGCAGACCTAGAGACAACAGTTGAGATGCTGTACCCACTGTTTGGAAAGATCTGGGAAGAGGAGGTGATGGCAGCTGACTGGAAGGAGGGGTACCTAATCAAGCTTCCCAAGAAAGGCGACCTCAGCAAGTGTTCCAACTACAGAGGAATCACCTTGCTGGCAGTACCAGGAAAGGTCTTCAACAGGATCATCCTAGAGAGAATGAAGAGCTCCGTTGACCCCCAGCTGAGAGACCAGCAAGCAGGATTCAGGAAGAACCGATCATGTACAGACCAGATCGCCACTCTCCGCATCATCGTGGAACAGTCTCTGGAGTGGAGCTCCCCGCTGTACGTCAACTTTGTGGATTATGAGAAAGCATTTGACAGCGTGGACCGAGAGACTCTGTGGAAACTCCTACGACACTACGGTGTACCCACAAAGCTCGTCCGCCTGATCAAGAGCAGCTATGATGGCATGACATGTCGCGTGATCCACGAAGGGCAGTTCACCAGAGAGCTCCAGGTCAGAACTGGTGTCAGGCAGGGGTGTCTGCTGTCTCCGTTCCTCTTCCTACTGGCCATAGACTGGGTCATGAAGATGACCACAGAGCACAGACGAAGTGGAATACAGTGGACACTGTGGACACAGCTTGACGACCTCGATTTTGCAGACGACTTGGCATTACTGTCCCACACTCATCAACAAATGCAGGACAAGACCACGAGGCTTGCTGACATCTCGTCCCAAGTGGGCCTCACCATTCACAAACAGAAAACAAAGACAATGAGGCTGAACGCAACAAGGGAAGAACCAGTCTTGCTTGCTGGCACCCCGTTGGAGGAGGTGGAGTCCTTCACCTATCTCGGGAGCATCATAGACAAAAAAGGCGGCACTGATGCAGATGTCAGAGCACGAATCGGTAAAGCCAGAGCAGCCTTTCTCCAGTTGAAAAAAAGTGTGGAGTTCCAGAGAGCTGTCACAACACACCAAAGTCCGCATTTTCAACTCCAATGTAAAAGCAGTTCTCCTATATGGAGCAGAGACATGGAGATTGACAAAAACCACAGTCAACAGAGTACAGACCTTCATGAACAGTTGCCTTAGAAGAATTTTGAAAATCCACTGGCCAGAGAAGATCAGCAACGTCAGACTCTGGGAGAGAACAGAGCAGATAACAGCAGAGAATGAAATTGGGCGAAGAAGATGGGGATGGATCGGTCACAGTCTGAGAAAGCCAGCTTCCAGTATCACTAGGCAGGCATTGTCATGGAACCCCCAGGGAAAGAGGAAAAGAGGTAGGCCGAGAAACTCCTGGCGTCGAGACCTCCAAGCAGACATCAAGAGACTGGGAACCACCTGGAGTAGAATCGAAGGAGAAGCACAGGACAGGAGTTGCTGGAGGTCTCTCGTCGACGGCCTATACCCGGGTAGGGGTGACAGGCGTAAGTAAGTAAGTAAGTTGATCTATCGCTAGATGGAAATAAGCTATTGAAAATTTCCATCTACTATACCACGGGCACAATTATAATCCAGGGGAAGGCGTGTGTGGACTGGGTGCAAGAGGAATTCGACAAACTGAGGTCAGCCGTGAACCTACTCCTCCCCAGCTATCGCATGTCTGGTGTACCGCCTGATCTACGAGCCCTGCCACCATGCGCCACTATGTGCTCACAGCTCACTAACACTGGCGCAACAGACACGGTCGGTGTAGGTCTTGAGCAGGTAGAAGGAAGTGCCAATAACGACCATGACCAAGACAGCGCCACTGATATGGCTGACAGTGCAGATTTAATCAGTGTGACTGGCAGTGCCGATGTTGCTTCAGCCAGCATGGACCGCAGTGGCTGTTCCTGTGACGCCACCCCATCTGCGGCCAGTTACCACTGTGACAGCCCGGACGGTTGCCCCCCTCTCCCCGACGCCGGTTCTGCCTTGCAACCGTCTACTTCCAGGCTCCAAGCTGACACGGCCAAAAAGCTGACGGAACTCGGCCGTGTTGTTGATAGTCTCGGTGCTGCGATCAGCTCTCAGCACGACACGGCCACGTGTGCAGTGTATGATTTACAGAAAGAGTTGAGAGAGCTGGTCCGGATTGAGATTCGAGACATCAAGGCCGATTTCCACCAGCAGCTTGAACAGCTTTGTTGTCGTGTCAAGTCCCTGAAGGCTGAAAACAAAAAACTCAGGTGTCAGCTTGGTGACCACAACAAAATCTTCACTTCCCTGCGCATCACTTCCTCGCCCACCACGAAGCAGACGACAGATACACAGACGGACGGCACTCTGTTGCCAACTAAGCCTGGCCCATCCCTGACCTCTCAGCCCCAACGGTCCGTTCCCACGGACCATTCCCCGCCTGCCAACAACCTCGCCAAGATTCGCTCAGTTGCAAGTGCAATTTTTAAAAGGACCAGACTTCCAGCTATCGCTGATTTCGTCTGAGGGAGGGGTGGGCCAGGGGGGTTAGGGGGGATGTCTTGCTGACTGTCTGTCTCTCCGTCGCGCAGCGGCTGGTGGTATCGCCGGGGCCGGGTGGTTGGTGGTGGAGGAGGCGGGTGGTGTGGCCGGTTAACCGTCGCTTTTAGTACCAGGCTGGGGGGTGCTGATAGGCCAGCCACTCGAAAAAGTCTTGTATGAGTGGTGGTGGTGGTGGTGGCCGGAGGTACCGTCGCTGGTTGTGGAGGGGTCTAGGGAGATGGGGTGGCGGTGGTGGTGGCCAGTGGAGCCTGGGTTTCGGGGTCGGTCGTTGGAATGGGCGCGGTGGGTGGCGGTGTTGGGGTGGCAGTCGGAGGTGTGGTTGTGGCGTGGGGAGTAGTGGCGGGCGTTTCTGGTCTCTGAAGCGTTTGGGTGGTCGTTGTCGTCGGTGTTGTTGTTGGGTGGTGGCTGGTTTGTCGACTGTCGGTGGTAGAGGCTGTTGTGGTGGTGCCGGGTCTGTGCCGGCGTCTTTTGTTTCAGTGGTTCTGCTGGGTGGAGCTTCTGTCACCGTGCCGGCCTCCTGTGTAGTGGGCGGGGTGTTCCCGCACCCTTTGTGTTTGGTAGTGGTGGGCTCGGTGCCGGTTTTCTTGTGCGCTGTCTTGGGGGTGTCGACTGTGGCCTGGCTGGCTGTGCTCTTTACTTGCGGCGGCTGAAGGTCCTTTATCGCCCTGGTGTGCACTAGCCACCGGGAGGTGACTAGTGCACGGTGGTACGGGTCCCCTTGGATCGACGATATCGCCGGTATTGCGACCTGGAGGAGGAGCACCAGGTCGTCGAAGCTCATTTCTCGTAGCCGGGTCCCTTCCTCCTCAGCTGATGCCGGCCGCTCCCGAGTGAGTGACTCGGGGATTGCGACCGGCTGTGGGGAGTGCGGGGCCGAATCCGCCTCCGACGCCGGCTCCGACGGGTTTTCTGTCTCCTCCTCCCATGACTCTGGTGTTGCTTGGGCTTCTTCTTCGTCTTCTTCTTCTTCTTGCCGGCTGTTTGTTTGGTTGGTGGGTGCTAGGACGCTCCATATCGGTGCCTGGGGGCTGGCTGGGGCTGTCTCTTCTTCTTCGATTTGTTGCGGGCTGGGTGGGGCCACCTGTCTTTGGAACAGCAGCCTTATATGCTGCGGTGATGGAAAACCACCTCTGAACATGTCGTCAAATGCGGCCGGCAGGTATGCCGGCCGTGTTGGCCGCACCGTTGGCTGTGGGGGCGGGGATTACCACGCTCGTTGCCCTTGCGGCCGTATCGGTTGAGACAGAGGGGGCCGGGTAGCTCCTTGTCTCTTTCTTGGCCGCAGGCTGTGGTCGAGGCGCTTGGGGGAGGTTGGAGGTATAATCCTCCACCTGTTGACGATTGGTCTGCCTTCTGCTCTTCCGTGAGGCCATCTGTTCTTTTCTGGTTTGGGGCAGAGCTTATGCTCGGCTGACTGGTTTCTTGTCTTTGCCTTTTGTCTCTTTTCTTTCGTCTCGCCTTCGTCTTGCTTGGGCGGCTGTCGTGGCTTTGGGGGAGAGCTTGGTCACGGCTGACTGTTTTCTTGACTTGGTTCAACTTGAGCCTTGCTTGAGCGAAGCGCTGGTGGACCGTCCGCCTCGTTCAGCTGCTGTGCTGTGACCGCTCAGTTGGTATGGCTTCCCCCATATCCATTGAAAACTCCGGCCTCACCCCTTCCACTCCCTCGCCGAGCCAGCCCGCACACAACACTGGCCGAGCCTCATACCGTGACGTAGTCCCGCCGTGCCTGTGTCCAATCGCTTTGCTGCCTTCTCTGTTGACGGCAGCACGAACGACCAGGCTGAAGACACAGGCACGGGGTCGCTACGCAACAGGTGCCGTCCCAATCAAAATCAACATCAGCATCACCCCTTCCCCGCCGACGTCTTGACCAAAGAGAGGATTTGGCCTGAGGTCCCTGCTGTGCTAATAGGTGATTCAATCTTGCGAGAAGTGGGTAGCAAGATTGTATCACCGACTGTACCTCTGCAGAAGATCTGCGTGCCGGGCATATCCATTGCTAACTTGATGGCGTGGCTCGACACGCAGCCTCCTGCACCGCACATTGTCTTAGCCGTGCTGCATGTCGACATCAACACATGCAAACGCCGACAAGTGATCAGTGTGGACACCTGGGCCAAACTCCTCACACTGGTAAAAATTAAGTTTCCATGCGCCGCCGTCAAAATGTCGTCTGTCCTGCCTGCTTTTGGTCGAAACCCCGCCAACGGTGCCATCATACCTTCCAACAAGAACCTGATGGCGGCGTGCGATTAGGCGAGGGCTCTGTACATTGTGGACGTGCCAGTGTTTCTGTCTCGTGGTGGGGCCCCACGTAAACTGCTCTACAGACAAAATGATAATTTCCATCCAAGCACTGAGGGGGCCTTGCGACTTGCCTTCAACCTTAGGTCCACTGCTCGTTCAACCCTGCCGTCTGTGCGGTCTAGCTTTGCCCACCAGCCTGGGCTGCGGCCAACTCTGTGTGACGACCCCCCTGCAATATGGACCCCCCCCCCCCCCCATGGCGCCTCTAGGAGGCTTGCACCGTAACGGTCATCTGCCCATTGGACTCAGCTGTAAAGTACCCCTCCTCCCCACCCCACATTATCCTCCCCAGTCAATGACCTCGCAGCGTGTTCCCTACCTCGTGGCCCCTTCCCCCAAATTTTCCTGTGATCCTGCCACTTGGAGTGTTGCTTTCCCTGAGCCATCTGTTGCCCTTAGCCATGGTCGGTCCGGCTACATCACCTGTCCAGAATATCAGGGGCGGCACTATGAGACCCTCGTCTGAGTAAATTTCAGTGTGAACCCACCTTGGTTGCCTTCCTCGATTCTCATCGGTGGATCGATGGGGACAAACAGTGTGGTCTACTCATCGTCCCTTGCCTGAGTGAAGTGACATTCTAAACCCACGCTCACTGTCTCCCTCGATTCGTTCTGGCGGATCGACGGTGACAACCTGCGCGGCGTACCATGATGTGTAATTGTCGTATTTATCAGTCCATGTGTTGTCTCCCTCGCTTCTCTGCTGTGAGTCGACGGAGCCATCCAGTGTGGCACCCATCTTCACTCTCATATATTGCCAACACTCATTAGATGGAGCAACACACCGTGATCATTTTATAACGTCTTAATCTGACAATCTGGCTACCTGTTTAGTGTCCGACATTAAATCTATAGCGTATTAATTGATTAGCCTTTTGGATTTATTTCGTGCAACGAATTTGCTTCTGTGAATAGTGTTTGACGATCATTATCTTCCTGCATTTTCCTTTTCTATCAAAACTGAGGTAATAGACTCTTCTTGTTATAGCGATATATGTCTTTATCGTATATTATACGGTCTACGATCAGTGACTCATTTCATTCGCTTTTCAGAACGTCACAAACATAATTTCCCCTACGTGCGGGACGTGACGCTAAGGAGCCGGTATTTATATCGCAGATACGGTATATTATCAGTGACTCATTCGCCTACGGATCATAACACGACTTTATTTCCCCGACGTGGGGCGTGACGGTGCCTGCAGAGACAGCGACAGAGCTGAAATTTCAGCTCTGTAGTTTCTCCTGTATTTTGTTTAACTTTGTTAGCGTTCATACGCATTCATTTATTCTTATTTGAATTTCGTACACATCCCCCCCCCCCCACCCCACGTGTTCATTCCTCATGCCTGCCTGTAGCCCAACTGTACCCCAGTGTTCGCTGCAAAAGCAAGATTTACGGATAGGGCATCTTAACATTTATCATTTATACAACAAAGTGCCCGACGCCACTGTTTTACTTTCACAACCCCAACAGTTCATGTATTTGGATTTACGGAGTCTAGGCTCAGAGAACATATTAGTGACGACTCGATCTCCATTCATAATTATACTATATTCCGTAGAGATGCATCATCTGCTGGTCATACCGGTATAGCTGTGTACCTTCATAACTCTATCCCCAATACGTTACCCGCCGCATGGATTTAGAGTCTAGTCACGTGGAAAGTTTATTCCTTGAATTAAAATGTGATCAATCTTCCTCCACACTTATCGGATTTATTTATCGCACCCTTCAGCCACATTCTCATGGTATGATGATGTTGTCACCATGATGGATAAGGTGCAACTACGTAACAACAAAGACATACACCTTCTAGGCGATTTTAATATTGACCTTCTCACGACTGGACATGCGGCGTGGAATTACACCACCTCATTATTTGGCCTGCAACAGATGGTTCGTTCTCCCACAAGAGTTTCTTTGTCATCCGCCACATTGATTGATCACATCTACACTACAAATATATCTGCTGTCAAGAACGTCCATGTGCCGAATGTAGCCATTAGTGATCACTTTCCTACTTGTTTTACTCTTTCAGTTAAACGTGATAAACCTCAGCACAAACAACACACTACTACAGGTCTTACAATAAGTTCAACACTGACGACTTTCTTCGTGACCTATCAAACACGCCCTTTCACCTTATTTATAACACTAATGATCCCAATGAAGCCCTATAATTATATTATTATTATTATTATTATTATTATTATTATTATTATTATTATTATTATCTTTAATCTATTTTATGTTGTAGATGTTAGCAACGGCAAGTTTGTAAAATGACGATTTGTTTCTGTCAAAACGTTTTACCGTTGATAAATAAAGTTTCATCATCATCATCATCATCATCTCTCTCTCTCTCTCTCTCTCTCTCTCTCTCTCTCTCTCTCTCTCTCTCTCTCTCTCTCTCTCTCTCTCTCTCTCTCTCTCTCATGTACACAAACATTTGTCTTAGTATTTAGAGACAAATAATATGCTTCATCCCTTCCAGTCTGGGTTTCGTCCGAAGTATTCCTGTCATACAGCGCTAAGCAGACTTGCAGATAAGTGGTTATCTAACGTAAACAATTCGCAACTGACGGGTGTTATTTACCTTGACTTTAAGAAGGCGTTTGACCTGGTTAACCACGACAGCCTGATAAGCAAACTTAGTCATTATTTAAAACACGTCTCAGCAGTTTCCTTCTTTAGTTCATATCTAAAGGGAAGAAAGCAAAAGGTTGTAGTTAATGGATCACACTCTGAAGTGAAGAAGGTTAAGTTTGGAGTACCTCAAGGGTCAGTGTTAGGGCCTCTTCTATTTTGTTTATACATCAACGATCTGCCTCTTCACCTAACGTCCGAATCTGTCGAATGTGACTTGTTTGCTGACGATATTTCACTCCACACGGCAAATAAAAACCTTAATGTGGTTGCAGAAAACCTACAACAGAGCCTTGATGAGGTGTCCGCCTGGTGTGAACGTAACTCAATGAGTATCCATCCAGCAAAAACTAAGTCAATGGTAATTGCGACACGCCAAAAACACCAAAGACGCCCCCATTCACTTGATTTGTCCTTCGAAGGCAATTCTATTGAACAAGTGTCTGAACACCGCCTCCTTGGAATTATCATAGATGATCAGCTCAAATGGCAGGCACACACACATAAAGTGTGTAAAACTGTTTCAAGAAACATTTTCATGCTGTCTAAACTGAAGCACTTCACTGACTTTGAAACCAGAAAATTATTTTATTATGCACATAATATTCAGTCCTACATTAATTATGCTTCGACGGTGTGGGATGGCTGCAGAGATGTACATTTAAAAAGACTGAACTCCTTACACAGAAGAGCAGCGAAATTAATTTTACCTGATCCTACTTTGACAACGGATGATAAGATTCACAAAGCGGGACTTCTTTCTCTCAAGAATCAGTTTGCATTCAACAAAGGTGTTCTCCTTTTCAAGATTCGGAATGACAACACTCCGGAATATCTAACCCAGCTGCTAGTCCGGTCACAGTCCCGCTATGGCGATACAAAAAGCCTGTATGTAGTACCCAAAACCAGAATAGACTTATTTAAAACCAGTCTAGCATTCTCGGGGGCGACTTTGTGGAATTCGCTTCCATCCCACACGAAGACCACTCCAACGGTATCATGTTTCAAGAAAAGTCTTTTTAAACATTTATCTTTGCAGCCATAACTACTATCTGCAAGCTTTGCTTTCTATACGTAGATATCATTGTCAGTAATGTACCCATTCTTCTGCTGTGTATGTATAGTGCTGCTGTGTTGTTGCTTTTTTTTTTTTTCTTCTTTCTTCCTTACCATTGCTTGCACGAGTGCGAGTCAGTCGCACAGTCACATCGCTCCGTCTCCAGTGACAATTGTGTTGGCAGTGTTTGGTTGTGATGTGTGATTTTTAGCCTCAGTGACTTGTGATAGTGACTTCTATTGGAATGTGATTTTTCTATTTGTGTAACATTCATTTTTCCAGAGTTATGAACGTTTCTTTTTTTCTTCATCACTGTTCTTTTGAATACTTCGAGCGGTGGAACATGGACTCTTCCGTTTCTGGGTCGCTTGGCGCCAGCCCGGCGTGCCTAGTACAGTCGTATTAAGCAATCCCGAGTCTGCCGTGAACCTAGACATAGATCCTTATGGTTCCCGCAGATGCGAAAGCTCATGAGAATCCTGGCTGCGCGAGTAGATGCAGTAACTGCTTCCGTCGGGTACTGATTAGACGTGTTGACAGCAAGTATAAACAGACCGCTCTGCTAGTGCGAGCTCACATTCCAGCTTATCAGTCCAGATGTGTGGTAAACTGACGCTAGCCGGGCCCCAGTGCTTGACAGTCGCTGCCGCCGTCACTCTTGAGCGCAGCAGTGAGCTATCATGGCAATCGTCTCAACAAGACGGCACCACTTGACTTGCCAGTGATTACCTGGCCGAGGTAAACATCGGCCATGATACGGAGGATGCTTCGCCCCAATCTCGTCACACTTCGGTGAGCACGAACGACCGTCCTAAGTAAACTTGATCATCAGCAAACAAGATGGCACGTCGAGAGTGAAGCGAGCGCATTCATGACACCAATCCCCCAACAATGCCAGGCCCCACCACTTGAACCCATAGAAGAGATCACAGATACAAATGACCCCATCCAGAAGTACTTTATAACGGACTCCACCAGAGTATTCGCGTGGAGACTAGCTCTACATGAACGCTACCTCGCGCATCCAGCCCCTGGAGTATCAGCATCTTGGGAAGACCGAAACAAGAACAAGAAACCCATTGCCTCCTCCATCCAACCCCCCCTATCATGACGCCCTGAACAACACATTGATTCAACTAAATGGCGGAACCCCCGATGGAGATGTAACCATCACCATCTACTATACGTCCTATCTGATAAGAGTACAGGGAAAAAACTGCATGCAGTGGATAGATGAAGAGTTTCTAGTTGTTCAAGAAATAGTAGAGGACACTGTATCTAGTTCCAGTCTTATCTACCCATCCTCCCCTCAGACACCGTCATCACCCCAATTCTTTGAAAATGAATTAGCATCTGCCATCGCCCAACCTCCAACCACCCTGCACCACGGAGGTATCCCACCCCAATACCCGCAAGCTCAAACCACCAACACCTTCCAGCCTGACACTTTCCCCCTCACCCTGAAGCTTGCATCATCTAACCCCTCCCCCCTGCCTACGTCTGGCCCCCCGTCTGACGTCACTAACGACAGCAATCCGCCCATAGCCACGCCCAGTCCACCCGACGGCGAGAGCTCTGATCCTGTCCAGGTCCTGTCCAGCACTAATCCCTCTTCAGCTGGAGTGACTGACGGATCCACAGGTGATGAAATCAGCGACTGTGAATAGGATTAACGTCGTAGCATCATCCTCTGGCCTTTCACTTTGCCCAGCCAATGTTGCATCACCCCTATCCCTATCCCTTCTGCAACAACAGCTATCGGATGCCACGGCCTGTATCCGAGATCTGAAGACAGAGCTGCAGACTGTTACATCTGAATTAGCCACTGTCAAGCAGCAACACGCAGCCCTTATTACCCGCCAGGATAGGTTTGACAGCGATCTAAAGGACAGTGCAGCAAAATTCAAACATGATGTCCAAGCTACTGACCTGTGTCTACAAGAGCACGAAAACTCAACAGCTAGTGCTGTTGAGAAACTGACTCAGGAACACAAAGCCTTGACCACGCAGGTGACAAAACTTGCACTTAGCATGGAGACGCAGGGTGCTACACTTCGGGAGCTGAGAAAGCAGGTGGAGTCCTTATCAACGTCACTCCACTCTAAAATCTCACTATCTGACCAACACCAAGCAAAGAACAAACCACCACAATCCCCTTCCATATCCCGCTCTGGTACCGGCCAGCGACCTCGGGAGTGTGCAACACTCACCAGCAACTGCTAAAACAACCAAGGCCCTGCAGCATGAGTCGACAACAGCCAGCGTGACCATTGGTTCAGCCGTAACTGTCACGACGCAAAATCGCTTTGCAGCCCTCTCCGACGACCACAGTGACCAAAGTACCGGTGGATTATCAACGTCCCAGGCCGCCGAGCAGACAGTCTTAAAAACGCCCTATACACCGCCACCAAAGACTCCATACGACCATCTATGTGCCATGAACATCAGACACCAGTCAAACGTCCTTCTGCTTGGTGACTATTATGAAGCTAGTGAGCGAGCGGAAGATGTCGTCCAAAGACTGTGTCGTACAAACCTGGCGGTCTCTGGCCTCAGTGTTGAGGCCGAGCAAATGGCTCACCACCCTCTCACCTTCTCAACACGTACGCCGCGTCGTGTTTCACGTCGGGATTAACAGCTGTAGGGACACTCAGGGTCACGTTACGAATAACGCGTGGCTACAACTAATCCGCCTGGTGTCTGCCGCTTTTCCGCGCGCTATATTACAGGCCTCTTCCATCGTCCCTCCTTTTAGCAGTCACCACGCCCTGTCACGACCTGCGCGCATGTCAAACGCCAACCTGAAACAGGCCTGTCAACAAACGCGTATACAGCTTGTTGACCACACTTCCAGTTTCCTGACCAAGAACGGCGCCCCCAAGCAGGTCATGTATAGACGCGATAACACAATGACCCACCCGAGTGATGAGGGCATTAAGCTGATTGCCCTTAGGATCCGTTACGGTGACCCTCCCCACGCCCCCTACCACCAGCTGAGAAACGCCGGGGAGCCCGGCTAAGGGGACGGGCCTAATCCAGCCGGCATCAGCCGAAACGGTTCACGTGGCGATAGCAGACGGCTCAGCAACCCGTCTTTGATGTCTGCCGCCTTAAGCCAGCAGCGGCCGCCCGCCACTCGCCACACGCCCACCAATCAGCCCAACCAACCACCACCCGAGAGCTTGTCAGGTTCACAGCCCGGCGGCGTACAGCAGGGGCGTATCTACGCGACTCCCCGGTTCCAGACCACCGACTTCCCGCCGCTGCAGCCGTCAGGGACAGGACCCATTGTCCCACCAGGGGCGGAATCACCCACGAACGCCTGGGGCGCGAAGCAAGCGGCTGGAGCCATGTTTTTGGACCAAACACAAATGCAAGCACTAAAGCTGCTCGCGCAGTTCTTACAATCATTTTCGTAATCGGCGTCCCACAATCCCTGTCACATTCAGTTCCCACTGAACGAATCGTTTGCAGTTCTTGTAAGTTGTGAACTACATACAAATGGCAGACAAAGGGTGATCCATGACAGCGTGGGTGTTGCGCCTTGTAAACTATGCACCTTTGTCGGCTTGGTCATCTATCCGTCCGCACATTGAACTGAAGATGACAGGGGTCGTGCATACACGGACGCATGAGTCAGTGCGGGTGTGTGTGTGTGTGCCTGTTTGTGTGCAGTGTGTGTGTGTGTGTGTGTGTGTGTGTGTGTGTGTGTGTGTGTGTGTGTGTGTGGGTGGGTGGGTGTTTGTATGTGTGTGTGAGTTAGGTGTCATCAATCAGACTCGTCTTGAAACACTGGCTTTTTTTAGTTTGTCCTCTTTGCTGATCTGACGTTAAGACACAAGAGTGGCCGCGTACCCAGCTAACACTCACCAACAAACGAGAAGAGACATCTTTACAGCACAGCAATAAATTTATTTCTGTGCTGTTCTTACTCGTAAGGGGTTTAAACTGAGTGAACTCGTACTGCAGATATCTTATGTTGATCTGCTCGTGACTTAAACAGATGATATTAATCATTTCATCTCTGCATGTTTGGTCAAACACCGTCATAGGAGCGCACGTGTGAGACGTGTGTTTACGGGACCTCGTATCTTATAATCGACTCGAACTCCTTACTACATGCAGTGCACTTTTGTCTTGTGTCGATTTACGTTTTATTGCTTATGTGACTGTCTATATAGACTATAGATTTTACGGGAAAAGTCAACTTACTTTTATTATTATTATTATTATTTTTACTACTAATATGTTTCTTTCTTCCCGTTAAAGCGTATCTGAGCATGTCATATCAGTGAATATTGGCAAGTGCTCGTTACATTTTTCCAGCCTCACAAATATTCTCTTATTCGTCTTAGATAACGTAAACATCAAAAAAGGACTAAGTTTTTATCCTGAACCTGCCGCATCTGTACAAAATAATGTATATAATGCATCATTTGTTTCTACTTCTTCACCACATTTTTTGCATTGCGCATCAATAAACGCACACAGTGTTGTTAATAAATTTAATGATCTTCACACCTTTATATTAAGCGAGGAATTAGACATTAGTGCCATTACTGAGTCCTGGCTTCATGGAGACATTTCAGATAGTGAAATTCACATCAATGGATACAAGACATTTAGAAGTGATAGAGTGGGAAGGAGAGGAGGGGGATGCTTGATGTATGTGAGAGATAATTTGCAGGTTAGAGAAGTGAAACTCTGTGAGGAGCAGGACTATACAGAAAGCATCTGGTGTGTTATATATGGTCACGACAAAGAAGAAACATTGTTTGGTGTTGTGTACAATCCACCCGGTGTTAGTCAGGAACATGAGGAGAAATTGTTTGCAGTTTTAAAAGAGGCAGCAAAGTACAGGCATGTGGTTGTTACTGGAGACTTCAACCGTCCTGGTATTAACTGGAATACGTATGAGTGTGATGGAGAAGGGGAAGGTTTGCGCAATACAGTAAGTCACTGTTTTTGGTTTCAGCATGTGGCTGTAGCCACTAGAAAAGCAAATGTGTTGGACTTGGTGTTCAGTTCTGAAGAAGAGATGGTGCAAGAGGTCGAGATAGGCGATCCTCTAGCCAACAGCGATCACAACATTGTGCACTTCAAAGTGGCCTTTTCCGAGCCTAGAGACAGTAACAGCGACAGGAGGAAAGAGATAAGGGATTTCAGAAAGGCAAACTGGAAAGTGCTCAGATAGAAGTTAGATAAGGTGAATTGGGACAATGAATTTGAAGGGAAGAGCTGCAGTCAACAGTGGGACTTGTTTCATCAAACGCTGCAGAAGATGGTGAGAAGTTTCGTACCGTTGAAGAAAACGAGGTGCACTAGGAAGCCCAAGTGGATGAACAGAGAGGCACTCAAAAGTGTCAAGAAGAAGAGAAAGAAATGGAAGAAATACAGGCAGAGTGGTAGGCAAGAAGACTTTCTTGTATATAAACAGTGGCAGAATGGCAGTACAAAACTCATCAGAGATAGTAAATTGAAGTTTGAAGAAAAGCTGGCACAAAACATCAAGAAGGATGCAAAGTCTTTTTACGCCTACGTAAGAGACAGGCTGCGCTGCAAGGTCAAGGTTGGTCCTCTGGAAGATAGCGACGGGGAGCTGCACACTGATGATGAGGAACAAGCGGACATCTTGAACAATTTCTTTGCATCAGTTTTCACGGTGGAGGGCAATGGTGACAGACCGGAACCCCAATGTAAGTTTACGGGCTTACGAGAGGAAAGACTGGTACATGTGATCTTTACAGAGGACATAGTCCTCAAGAAGTTGCAAAACCTGAACGCTAGCAAGGCGCCAGGGGTTGACGAAATTTCTCCAGCCATACTGGTGGGAGCAGCAGAATCCGTAGCATATCCCCTGTCACTGATCTTTCAGGCTTCCTTGGACACCGGAGAGGTGCCAGTGGGGTGGAAAGAGGCAAATGTTGTGCCGATATTCAAAAAGGGTGCAAAATGTATAGCAGGAAACTACAGGCCGGTATCGCTGACTTCTCAGGTTGGGAAAGTCTTTGAAAGTGTTGTGCGGGATTCTCTGAACAATCACCTTGAGAGGCATCAGCTGATCCGAGGCAGCCAACATGGTTTCTCAAAAGGTAAGTCCTGCCTGACAAACCTGCTCGTCTTCCTGGAGGACACGACACGCATGCTGGACGAAGGGAAAGATGTAGACGTCATCTACCTTGACTATGCCAAGGCGTTCGACAAGGTCCCTCACAAACGGCTTATGGACAAGCTGAAAGCACACGGTGTAGACGGAAAAGTGCTGCAGTGGATGGAAGAATGGCTGCGTGGCAGGAAGCAGAGAGTTGTGGTCAACGGACAAGCTTCTCCATGGGTAGATGTGACGAGCGGAGTTCCACAAGGATCCATTTTGGGGCCGACCTTGTTCCTGGTGTTCATTAATGACTTGGAGGACGATATGCTGACCAGCGTTCTAAAGTTTGCTGATGACACTAAGATCTACGGCGACGTCTCCGACCCAGCGGGGAGCGACAAACTACAACATGACCTTAAGGTAGCAGAAAGATGGTCAGAGAGGTGGCTGATGCAGTATAACGTGGACAAGTGCAAGACTCTGCATGCAGGCCGTAAAAACACTTGTCAGGTTTACACGCTGGGAGGACAAGAGCTTGGAGCAGTGGAGGAAGAAAGGGACCTAGGCGTCATCATGCACAGGTCACTGTCGGTCAGTCGCCAGTGCTGCGTGGCAGCAAAACGAGCCAACAGAGCAGTGGGGCAGATCAATCATGCGAACAGTTACAGCCAGAACTAGAGAAGTTATTGTCCCACTCTACAAAACAATTGTACGACCACATTTAGAGTATTGTATCCAAGCATGGCGACCATACCTCAAAAAAGACATCGCAGAGTTGGAAAAGGTGCAGAGGAGAGCTACAAGATCGATTACAGGGATTGGTCACCTGCCGTATGAGGAGAGACTGGCCTTTTGCAATTTGCAGAAATTGGAAGAAAGGAGAGACAGGGGAGATCTCATCGAGACTTTCAAGATCATAAAGGGACTTGAAAAAGTTTCTGCGGACATATTTTTTACTTCATGCCAGTCATCATTTTACCATAGAGGTCACAGCAGCAAACTGTTCAAAGGGAGGTCCAGACTGAATCTTAGAAAAAACTTTTTTTCCCAAAGAGTTGTGAACCCATGGAATGCTCTGAAACAATCAATTGTCGAAGCTGAAACTGTCAACCAGTTTAAGAACCGCCATGATAAAGAGACAGTTAAGGGGGTTAAAATAAGTTCTCAAACTTCCTACCCCGTCGGCCGCGCTCAGTGGCCACTCAGGTAAATTCAGGTAAACTCTTTGTCTAAATAACGTACTCTCCCCCGCCCCTTTCTTTTCCCTCTCTTTTCTGTTTAAATTTCGCTTTTTCCGTGAAGTTTGCTGTTTGTTTGCCTTACATTTGTTACTTTTATTACTAGCATACTACTTTTAGTTCCTGTACTCTACTTCCCCCTTAGTTCCATTACTTATTTTTAACGCCAAAATTACCATACAAGATAGAAAAAAAAACAGAAGATAGTAGTAGAAAAACCTTTAAAATAGAAACATAACCACGTTTCGGATCAAAGATCCTTCTTCAGGTGACATGGAAACAAACGTACAACAGAAAAGAACACGACAGAAAGAAAAGACGTCATCCTGTATAGAGAGAATTTAGAATGACGTAAAAAAAAATAATAAAAAAAATAAATTAAAAAAAAAATAATAAAAAAATAAAAACACACAATGACGTAAATACACATGCACAAAACACGTAGCACAAAACTTACGTCTATATACATACACGTCACTGCATACATTCGCATTCACTCGTGCCTGCTGCAGCTCACGTACATGCACACACACACACACACACACACACACACACACACACACACACACACACACACACACACACACGCACGCACGCACACACACACACACACACACACACACACACTCAAAGGTAGCTGTAGCATCCAGTATCAACAGTGAGGTCAAGTCTGGCACCAACTACCCATCAGGCCAAGCATACATCCCTAGGGGCGAATGTTCAAGCCGCGCGGATGGTAAGTGCCAAGCCTGTCCGCGAAAAAGGATTATGTCATTTTGCGGCGGATGAAGTGGGATGTATTTTGCCAAAGGATGCGTATGCTGAAAATGTGAAAAGATATATTTCCTGAGCCTCCGCTGGTCGCTTACAAACGTGACACTAACCTACGCGATCATCTTGTTCACAGTTCACTTCGCGCATCTTACCACCTGGCACACACCCTTGTCAGCAACCACACTGCAAAGCATGTCCGTACATCAACACATCCCCCGTCATCACCGGACCCCTGTCATCTTTTCATGTCCATCGATCATTCACATGCCAATCATTGGGTATTGTCTATGTCATCTCATGTTCTCACTGCTCAAAGATGTTGTTTGTGGGGGAGACATACCGTACACTCCCTGAACGCTGCGAGGAGCATGTTCGTTCGATCCGCCTCGGATACAACAACCAGGTTGGACGTCATTTCAACAAACCTCCTCATAGCCTCACACATTTCAGCATACGCATCCTTTGGCAAAATACATCCCACTTCATCCGCCGCAAAATGACAGAATCCTTTTTCGCGGACAGGCTTGGCACTTACCATCCGCGCGGCTTGAACATTCGCCCCTAGGGATGTATGCTTGGCCTGATGGGTAGTTGGTGCCAGACTTGACCTCACTGTTGATACTGGATGCTACCTTTGAGTGTGTGTGTGTGTGTGTGTGTGTGCATGTGCGTGAGCTGCAGCAGGCACGAGTGAATGCGAATGTATGCAATGACGTGTATGTATATAGACGTAAGTTTTGTGCTACGTGTTTTGTGCATGTGTATTTACGTCATTATGTGTTTTTATTTATTTTTATTTTTAATTTTTATTTTTTATTTTTATTTTTTTCTTCTTGTACGTCATTCTAAATTCTCTCTATACAGGATGACGTCTTTTCTTTCTTGATCTGTCGTGTTCTTTTCTGTTGTACGTTTGTTTCCATGTCACCTGAAGAAGGATCTTTGATCCATAACGTGGTTATTTGTTTCTATTTTAAAGGGTTTTCTACTACTATCTTCTGTTTTTCTTTCACATGAAACCCTAGCGGCAACAGTTTTACTACATACCATACAAGATAATGTGCAAAAAAGGCCAAAAATTTCGAATCGGCCATTTAAATGTATATCACCTGGCGAACAAAGTGCCGGACGTTTGCTTTTATGTTAACTCACCTAGTCACTTTCATCTCTTTGGTATAACCGAGACACGCCTTGCCTCCCACATCAGTGATGAGGCCATCGCCATTCCAAATTACTCCATTCTTACGAGAGATCCGTCAGTCCAGGGTGAATCAATGAATCTTTATTTTACAACGGTAAAGATATTAACAATGCCAGAGGCAATGCCATTTTTCAAATCTGCCGTTGCTACATCTACAACACAACAATTACATTACATTAATACATGTATAGGACGAACGCCTACGGTGTGTTGGGGGAGTTGGAGCAATGGTAAGGGGAGAAAGAAGAAAAAAAAGCAACAACACAGCAGCACTATACATACACAGCAGTAGAATGGGTACATTACTAACTATGATATCTACGTATAGAAAGCAAAGCTTGAAGATAGTTATGGTTGCGAAGATAAATGTTCAAAAAGACTTTTCTTGAAACATGATACCGCTGGAGTGGTCTTCGTGTGGGATGGAAGCGAATTCCACAAAGTCGCCCCCGAGAATGCTAGACTGGTTTTAAATAAGTCTATTCTGGTTTTGGGTACTACATATAGGCTTTTTGTATCGCCATAGCGGGACTGTGACCGGACTAGCAGCTGGGTTAGATATTCCGGAGTGTTGTCATTCCGAATCTTGAAAAGGAGAACACCTTTGTTGAATGCAAACTGCTTTTTGAGAGAAAGAAGTCCAGCTTTGTAAATCTTATCATCCGTTGTCAAAGTAGGATCAGGTAAAATTAATTAATTTCGCTGCTCTTCTGTGTAAGGAGTTCAGTGAGACAGGTGTAGCTGTCTACATCCACAACTCAGTTAAACACATAACCCGCAGGCGCCGAGACTTAGAAACTAGCGATGTGGAATGTATTTGGATAGAGATTAGGCAATCTAAATCCCCTCCTATACTTGTTGGGTTTCTGTACAGAAATCCTGCGGCCACTTTTGAGTGGTATGACAACTTTGTACACTTGATTGATAAAACAGATATTCATGAAAGGGAACTTCTCCTTCTAGGGGATTTTAACATTGACACTCTTAAACCTCACCCATCATGGGAGTGTACCACTACCTTAGTCGGCCTTCAACAAATGGTAACATCGCCCACTAGAGTTACGCCATCGTCAGCCACTGTTATAGACCATATTTATACAAATAAACCGCTGGCAGTTAGCAACGTTCACGATGGTAGTCTTAGCGTAAGTGACCACTATCCGGTGAGCTGTACGTGACTGTCCAAGCTTCCAAAACTAAAAAAGCAAGGACATACGTGCATAACATACAGATCATTTAAAAAGTTCAATAAAAATACCTTTCTGTCTGATCTAGCTTCTGCAGAGTTTACTGAAGTGTACAATGAAACCGACCCAAATAAAGCACTAGATACGTGGTATCACATCTTTCTCAGAGTGCTAGATAAACACGCGCCCTTGAGACAACAAAGAGTTAAATACGCCACTTTACCACCCTGGCTGACTGCGGATCTTATCGAGGCCATGGAGCACAGGGACGAGCTGAGAAGTGAGAAGCGTTTCACCGATTACAAGAAAGAACGTAATCGAATAAAATCTACGGTTCTGAAGGCAAAGAAATTACTTTTCGATAAAGTTATTCACGAAAGTAAAGACTGTGCCACAATATGGCGTGCGATAAATTTAGTTACTAGAGGCACGAATAAAAGCACAGCTCCTTTACCGCCGCATCTCACAGCAAACAGCTTCAACAGCCACTTTGTCTCCGTAGCAGAATCATTAATCCCGCCCGGAACTGAGTCGCATGACTATGTATGCCCGGACAACTTAGTCGATTTCTGCAAGCAGAGAACTGCCGGCACAAAACCTTTCATCATACCCACTATAGCGGTCCATGAAGTTGGTAAATTAATTACATCCTTGGAAAATAAAAAAAATCATCAGGACTGGATGAGATTAGTGCGAAAATACTCAAGATATCCCTCCCTTACACTGTAGAGAGTATCACTTATATCTACAACCTCTGTATTAATTTTAATTGTTTTCCAGACGCATTTAAAGACGCGAAAGTAATACCTCTATCTAAATCTAAAGATCTTAGTGAAATTAATAATTTTAGGCCCATATCACTTCTACCTGTTCTGTCCAAGCCCTTAGAACGGCATATCCACAAGCATCTATCTATATACCTGGAAAGCCGAAAATTAATCTATTCATTGCAGCCGGGCTTCACATCAGAACACTCATGTCACACTGCGCTGATACGGATGATAGGCACCTGGTTATCTTCCAACAACGACTCAAAACTTACAGGAGTCATGTTTCTAGATTTTCGTAAAGCCTTTGATCTAGTAAACCACGAAATACTGATCAAGAAAGTATCCATGTATACCAACAACTCGGCGTCGTTTCTCAAATCCTACCTCGAAGGTAGAAAACAAAAGGTATTACTAAATGGCTCATACTCGAATCAAGGGTTAGTAAAGCATGGCGTACCACAAGGCTCTATTCTTGGTTCCCTTTTATTCTGCTTGTTCATAAATGATCTTCCTCTTGCGATAAAAAATGAAAGCGTTACATGTGATATGTTTGCAGATGATGCTGCAGTACACACGCCATATAAGGATATATCAAACATCAATTCACGACTGCAAAACACATTGCAAGATTTTGATAAATGGTGCAGTCATAATATTATGATTTTAAACCCGGTAAAAACGGAAAGCATAGTAATTAGCACCCGCCAAAAACACCAGCTTGGCTCTCTCTCACTCAGTCTGTCCCTCAAAGGCAAAACCATCAGTCAAGTTACTAACCATCGGCTGCTAGGAGTCACGGTGGACAACAAGCTTAGGTGGCAGCCACACATCAGTAATGTTTGTAAAATTGTCTCCAGAAATCTGTACATCTTAGCAAAACTTAAACACATTACTGATATGGAGACACGTCAACTGTTCTTCAATGCTCATATTAGATCGCATATAGACTATGCTTCTACTGTGTGGGATGGTTCGAGCGATGTCAATTTGAAAAAATTGAACTCTCTACATCGGAGAGCTGCCAAACTAATACTCCCTGATCCCAGCTTAACTACTGACCGAAAATTGGCAGCCTTAAAAATTCTGCCCCTGAAAGATCATCTAATTTACAATAAGGGAATGGTTATGTTCAAGGCATTAAACGATAAGCTACCCCGATATATCACATCGCTATTTACCGTCCAGTCATCAACATACTCCAGAGCAAGAAAATCCCTTATTGTGCCGCGACCTAGAATTGATCTTTATAAAACGAGTTTGACGTTCTCTGGCTCTAGTCTTTGGAATGCCTTGCCTAGAAACGTCACGACATCAGCTACTTTCTCCTCGTTTAAAGTCAGTCTCACCAAGTACTTATTTTTGTCAGCAGCATCCCCGTGACTGTGCACATATTGAAAAATACTATTTCTCATTAGATTATTAATTGCGTGTATCACAGGCTTCGACTGATGACTCATATTTATTCGGTACAGCTTGTATTTAGCCAGCTACTCATATGACTAGCTTAGCGTTATAAGCCGCGTAAGCGTGTGTGTGCACGTGTGTGTGTGTGTGTGTGTGTGTGCGTGTGCATTGTGCGTGTGTGCGTGTGCGTACTTGTATATTAGAGATAGAGAGTGGCGTGCTCAAATGTGCATGCGATATGTATGCGTATTAGGTTGTGTGTATTCTTATTATATTATTTTAATTAAACCTCACAACATGTCATTAAGCCCGACCAGTAAAGTTGGTAATTCCTATGTCACTTCCCCCTTACATTTTTTTTCTTCATTCTTGGCTTGTGCTGTGTCATGTAATTTTTTCCCCTTTTTCAGTAGTAGAAAACAATTAGTGCGATAGTAACTCTGTAATCAGTAGATTAGCAACGGCAAGTTCGAAAAATGGTTGTTACTACCAAACTTTTACCGTTGTCAAATAAAGGATCATTGTCATTGTCATTGTCTCTCTATCGCTCTTTGTTTGTTTTTTTTTTGTTGTTGTTGTTTTGTTTTTTCGTTATCTATGTACCCCTGCTGCCCCTTTTCCCCTTCAGAGGTGTGTGTGTGTGTGTGTGCGCGCGCGTGCGTGCGCGCGCGCGTGTGTGTGTGTGTGTGTGTATGTGTGTGTGTGTGTGCTCTATTATTTGTAGTTGTAGCAACGGCAGGTACGAAAGACTTTGACTATGCTAATGCCTTTACCGTTGAAAAATAAAGTTTCATTGACTCAATGATTCTCTCTCTCTCTCCCTCTCTCTCTCTCTCTCTCTCTCTCTCTCTCTCTCTCTCTCTCTCTCTCTCTCTCTCTCTCTCTCTCCCTCCAGTTTTCTAACTTGTTTTTGATAGTACACAAAATATCATACCTACTTATATGTTAGATAATTATGTGCGCACGTACGTGTGTATGTGTATGTACAAAAGTGCGCATGTGCACGAGTACATGTATATGTGTGTCTGTGTGCGTGTGTATGCGTGTGTGTGACGTTTATTATTAGTTAGTTTTTGTTGTTTGGTTGGTGTTCCTTAAGTAGCTTAGCAAGGACAGATTGTAAGAAAGGCCTGCGCGCCTAATATCTCAATCCTTGGAAAATAAAGTTTCGTTCGTTCGTTCTCTCTCTCTCTCTCTCTCTCTCTCTCTCTCTCTCTCTCTCTCTCTCCTCTCTCTCTCTCTCTCTCTCTCTCTCTCTCTCTCTCTCTCTCTCTCTCTCTCTCTATATATATATATATATATATATATATATATATATATATATATATATATATATATATATCGCTCTCAATTTGTCAATGTGTATAAGTGCCTTGGGTTAAACTTTACAACACGTTTGAGTCTAAACACATCCGTCGATGACTTAGTCACTAAGGAAAAAAAAAAAAAATGTCATTCTGTATGTTAAAGAAAATCAACTGCGCTAGTCCTGATGTTTTTTTCAAGCTGTTTGATGCCCAGGTTGTCCCAATTTTGTTGTATGCCTCGGAAATTTGTGGTATAAACGCGTGTGCCGAAATTGAAAGAGTCCATACATTTGCATGTAAACGTTGTCTTAATGTCTTAACTTCCGCACACCGAAACTGATGGTTTATGCTGAACATGGTCGATTTCCCCTGTCAGTATTAACGTCAGTAAGATGTGTTTCCTACTGGCTTCGAATCTGTGCTTTATCTGTTAATAGATTTGCAGTATGGCTTATCATATGCTTAAGGATTTAGACGATAAAGGGAAAGAAACATGAGTGTCAAAGGTAAAGAATTTGCTTTTTCGAAATGGTTTTGGTCAGGTGTGGATTTCACAAGGTGTTGGAAACAGGAATGCTTTTATAAACAAGTTTAAACAAAGGATGGTTGATTGTTGCAAACAAAACTGGTCATCAAAGCTTTCTGAGAGTGAACGTTTTGCTGTGTATCGTAGGTTTACCATACACTTGTACAAAAAAATTATTTTGAACTGGTTAAGCCAAATTATGTCATAAATCTATACATCAAATTAAGACTTGGCATAACCGAATTGCAAAGTAACAAAGATATAGTACTCCAAATGCTGTAGCTAAAGTGTGTCCATTGTGTGCCAAGGTTATGGAAGATGAAATTCACTTCATATTTTATTGTCCCTTATATGATGAAATGCGTGTCAAATACCTATTTAAGTTTGACCATTTTTGTAATCCATATGTTACTGTAGTCTACGGGAAAAGGAATATGTCAGTAAATATCCATCTTGTTCTGCACTTTATTACGCCGAACCGAGAGCGAAAATGAGGACTGAAGTAACGACAAGTCGACTGACGGTACAATCACATCCGAAATGAAAAGTTAAAAATCCCCCGCAGCTTACATGTAATCTACGATCTGTCTGCGCGTCCAAGAGATCCAGATCTAGCGAACATTTCCCGACCTCACCTCACTCGCTCTCGCGACTGAGCAAGCATGCACAGAAACAGTGGTGACTTAATACACATAAGTACACACACAGCAAGGACAAAGAAAACCAAGGCACAAAGCTAGATTGACGTGGGCACGGGTCTAGATGACCTGGTCCGCGTGCATGAACAAATGTGTCGCATATAAATTAGCCGAGTTGCAGGATGATCCATCCAGTCTTGTCGGCTTTGCTGTACCGGATTATTCTGGCTCGCGAGTGAGCTTAGTCACAGGGATGGTAGGTGCTAGTATGGTGATGCAATAAACAGCCTTTCACCTTCATTGTCTACCACCCACATGCGTACCCCCTTCTGGGAAATTCGGCAGCTTTGGCGGACCCGGTACCCTCAGCCTGAACCCTATAAATATCGATAGGTGAAGAAGCCATACACATTGATCCACGAAGCAAGCTCCACCGCAGACGTAAGATACTTCCATCGAGACTCACCGCCCTCTGATCAACCTCGCTGTCGTCATGTCCGTAAGTATAACGTTTACACTTTAACTTATTCAGCCCTGACGCACTACAGCAGGAGATGGGTCGACCATGACAATTCAAGGGTAGTGCCAGATTAGCTTGGCGCCTGTCGGCGCCAAGCTAATCTGGCACTACCCTTGAATTATCATGGTCGATTCATCTCTTGCAACAGGTGCATAGTCGTTAGATGACGCCTCCAAAATTTGGGAAATACGTGCGTCGGGCTGAAGGAGTTCAGTGTCAGGTTTTTTTCTTTTTCTTCTCCTTCTTCTTTCTGCAATCTTCGTTAATTCAAGATTAAAAAAAAAAAAAAAAAAAAAAAAAAAAAAACCTGCTGTCCCAGAAACATGGATTGGAAGTGGTGTTAGCAAGAGGCATAGATCCTCATGAGCCCCCGCATTTGCGGGGGCTCAAGAGGATCTATACCTCTTGCAGTTGGGTGGCGTTCAAATTCTTCTGGCACTGAACGGGTTAAGCCCACTGTGCGTGCATGCGCAAAAGGGGTTAATGATACCTTATTACATATGATTTTCGAATCTGTAACTGTGTCCTCAGTAGCGTGTATCAGGCGTGGCATAGACATAACATTTTTGGATTTTTCTCAACAGCGTTTGATATTATTAGCATCCCGCTGTTGGCGATGCTTCCTTTGATCTTTACACATGTCTTTTCTTCATGGTGATCACCTGAGTACAATATGTGTCACTTATCTGCCATATGACGTCAAAACTTCTTTATCTTGTTCCGCGACAAATACACAGATTTTGCGACTGTGTGACCTATCGAACCCTACACTCAGACCAGGGCCACACTAGACGTAAATTCAGGCACAGCACTGTAGCTGAACGCAGTACTGCATTGTTAACTTATTCGATGAAGAATTTTTGACGACATAGCTGTAGCACTTGTTATCGAAACTGAGATAAGCGAAACGTTTGTGTAGGCTATAATTATTGAGTCTGTCCAGCCGACACACCGACATGACTTGAAACGGGGATCATGCGACAGTAGGATAAATACGCTAAAGCATGGCCGCGACTTGCTTTTGACACATAGTTCTGGCTTGTCTGTAGAACTAGAACCTCGGAGCTAGTACAGAACTTGTGTGTCGAAAGCAAGTCTCGGCTCGTAAGTAATAACCACTCAAGGTTTAACAAATTATTATTATTATTTATTATTATTATTATTATTATTATTATTATTATTTGCATTACAGGCAGACAACGTAGTCGCACTTCCCTACAAAAGTAAATTGACCGTTCGGCTGAGCAAACCAATGACATTTGCATTTCTCGTCCATAATCGGACACGAGCAAAGTAAGTCTTGTTCTGCCGAGTATGAAACGAAATATTTTAAATCGGCATTACTTTTTTTGTAATCGTTTGTTTGTTTGTTTGTTTTTTGTTTGTTGCCAACCATGATCTGCTAGGCGTGATCACGCGCAGCAGATCGACTAATAGTGATAACCAGCATAGTCAGAAGAGACTCTTTGACAGAAAATCAAACCTATTGCAGTAAAATCCGGATATAACAAATTCGCATGGGACCATGATTTTTTTTGTTGTTTTAAGCGGACTTTATTATAAGCGAAGTGTCCGATTTTTGGCTCACGTGCGAAGCAAAAGTGAGTCTATGTTCTGGGCCAGTGGACGTCCGTCCGTCGTCCGCCATCTGTCGTCCGTCGTCCGTCCGCCGTCGTCTGTGGTAAACTTTATGTCGATCTGCTACACCTTTTCTCAGAGACTATTAATAATAATAAATAGTACATGGTATTTATATGGCGCATTTCTCATATTTATAATAGAACTCAAATGCAATCTGACCTAATCCTACCCCAGGGCCGGGACAAACAGCAGGCTTATGCAACCACAGTTTATGAAAAGTCATGCGGGTATTAATAATAAGATACTTTTTTTCGTAAAAGAAAAAATAAAGTTAAATTAGCTTTTTTACAAATGACTCGGAAAAAAGTGGTGCAGAAAATTGTCTGATTTTCACACCTAGGACATACAGGTTACAATTGACCTAATCGTACCCGACAGCCGAGACAAACTGTAGGCTTATGTAAATACTGTATACGAAAAATCATGCTATTATTAATGAGAAGATTGTTGTTGTTGTTTTGTTGTTGGTGGTTTTTTTCGTAAAAAAAATTCAATTGTTTTAAGATTAACTCATATTATTTGTGAAAACCCAAAACGAGAGAAAAAAAAAAAACCTAATGTAATTATCACTCAAAAAGTTCAAGAGGTACAATGCTGTTTAACGAACTCATTCCATATCTCCCTTTTATCTGGATATATGCAAAATATCTAGTAAAAATAAGAAAAATTACGGACTCCAGTGTGTTTTTTGTGAAACGGCCATTTTCTCGCCAATGACCATCTTAATAAAAAAAAATCGAAAAAAAGGTCTCGAGATTATTCTTTTAGGGGCAATATCCTAAAAATTTCAAGCTTTTCCGTCAAACGCGGGCTCTAGTCGCTGTCACATAAACACACACACTCACACACACACACACACACACACACACACACACACACACACACACACACACACACACACACACACACACACACACACACACACACACGGCGCTTTGGCGCCAAAAAGACGTTCTCTAGCAAGGTTTGAGTAGTTAGGCGTGATGTCATTTTTATTTTGTTATTTCTTTGCCAGAATTTCTGCCCCGCACGCCATAAACGTCATGTGCATGCTTAGGAATGCGCTCCGATCAGCCCCATGTCACAGTCTACCGTATTTTCAATACGGTAGACAAAAACTGGCTCTTGTACGTTACGTTTTGTTCGACTTTCATTTCATGCTGACAAAAGTCCGACGAAATCTTTTTAGTTCCCAGGGTCACCCTGGTCAGCCCCGCAGGGTGGGTTTTCCCCTCTTTTCTGGGGAATGTGTTTGGTCCATTCTTCTGTATTTTCCGTTTTTAAACTCTCCCTACTGTCTGCGCCGCCTGTAGCTCTTGATATTGGATGTGTGTTGCTAAATGGTCCTAGTATTATTTAGGCCCCATGTCGTAGGTTTATTTAACATATTAGACCGGCTGGCGACATACGTTCAATATTCTGGGTTTTTTTTTTCACAAGCAGTGAAGGCACGTCTTGAGAAAGTCTTGTTGCTGTCGGGATGTTAAGCAATGTACAATCAATCAATCCGACGAAATCTATTTAAAATTAGTCACTGTGTCTACCTGCGCCTGTTGTATCAGGCCATGGCGGTTCCTACACCAGTAATTGTAGCTTACAAGTCTTCAGGAAATGGAAGACGGGGAAAAACATAAAAGATTATATGAACAGTTCGTATGATCACAGCCCAGCTTTGTATAAGACCACAATAAAAGTGACCAGTACCTCTAGATGCAGGAACTTGACGTAAAAGTGCAAAATTAAGAGATCGGCGTAACGTTCTGCTTCAGAAAAAAGGCGAAATGCACGAAATATCTGTATCTCAATACAAAGCCAGTTTTAACAAGACAAATGAAAACACGCAAATTCGGTGAAAATGAAGCATTCCCCTGTGTACTGTGCTGTTACAATGTAACAGTTTGTTATAAGCGAAGTCGACAGCGCCCGCGGGTATGAAAAAAGATTTGTTATAACCGAATTTTTGCTTTATCCGACTTCGTTATAAGCTGCCTAAGTTTACAAAGACGAAGAACAAGTTTGGCTGGGACCTCCCAAAAAGCTTTGTTATATCAGACTTTTGTTACATCCAACCTTGTTATAAGCGAGTTTTACTATATAAAGAAGGCAGACGGGGAAGGGGGTGGGGATGGGGGGGGGGGGGGGGGGGGGGGAGCGAAGGGTCTCTTAGACCATGCGTATACCAAGGTATAGTGCTCGGGTTCCCGCCTATGTGAATATTGCTTTGGACTCGTGTCGCGGCGCTAAACGACAGAAAATATTAAAAAGAAAAGAAGGAGCCAAATATGTTGCAGGTCTGTGGACATCTTCCATACCATTTTTCAAGCCTCTCTCGAACTGCAAAGGGTTCCACCATGTAAAAAATGTCCATAGTTGTCCCAGTTCCAAAAACGAACCAGGCCTTCTCAGTACTAAACGATTTTCGTCCTGTTGCGTTGCCATCTCTCGTGATAAAAACCTGTGAAAAATTAGCCAAATCTCATCCCATGAACTGCACAGCACATTTGTTGGACCCTCTGCAGTTCGCGTACAGGCCTGGAAGAGGGGTCGAGGGTGTCACGTTAACGCTCTTGAACCTTATCCATACTCACGTTGAGAAGGGTAAAACTCTGGAATTTTACTCCTGGATCCGAGTGCCGCATTTAACACGCTCCAACCACACTTACTCTTCAGGAAACTCACTTGTGATTTTAATTGAGTAACAGTCTGGCCTTGTGGATCCTAGACTTCCTCGTGTGCAGACCGCAGACAGTTCGGGTAAACGGCACATTGTCTACTGTTAAATCTGATTCTACAGGTTCATCTCAAGGCTGTGTTCTTTTACCACTCTTATTTATATTGTACACAGATGCCTGCAGGAGTGCACACAGCGACAGGCACTTGATTAAGTTCTCATACTATTCTGCTCTGCTGAGTCTGCTCAATGATGACGGAACCGATTCACGGTCCAGTCGGGCAGGACTTTGTGGACTGGTGCCGCGACTCTTTTCTGTGCATCAATGCTTCCAAAACGAAACATATGTGCTTAGCCTTCAGAAAAAAAACCTCAAACGCAGTTAGACACTGTCATGTTTTATGAAATAGTGGAAAAGGTGATACAGATACCTCGGAACCACCATTGATGACAGACTTAAATGGGACAGACAGTGTGATGCTTTGTACAAGAAAGACCAACAGCGCCTGCATCTTTTGAAGAAGCTGCGCAAGTTTAATGTTGACAATTCTATTTTAAATCTAACAGTCTTTTATTCAAAGTGTACTCACCTTCTCATGTGTCTGTTGGTTTGGGAACATGAGTCAAAAATATAAGACTAAGCTCCAGCGCATTATCAACATCAGCGGCAAGATAACAGGTGTTCAGCAGCCCTGCCTTTCTTCTGTGTATCAGAAGCAGGTGCGTAACAAAGACTTCCACATTGCACCTAATGATACTCATGTTTTATCTGAAGAATAAGCCTTGTTGCTTTCCTCTCGGAGATATGAAACTGTGACGTGCAAAACAAATCGCAGACGTCTTTCTTTCGTGTCATCATCTATCCGTCTTCTAAATGATGTCATGACATTATATTATATTGAGCAGCATTTTGCTTGATATAGTGCCGATAGGCCGGTGATTACGAGACCCAAATCAAAATGTCCGAGTCGTACGACGAGGACATTCGGATCGGGTCAAGTAACACATCTGTCTGTTTTCGGCACTGTATCAAGCAAATTGCTGCTCAATGTAATTTATGTACCCAGTCCAATACAAAACTTTACCTTCGCTTCGCGTCCTCCACTCTGTGCGATCATTTTAGGTTTGCATACCTAGACTATCATGCACTAACACTGAAACAAAACATATATTCACAAAATGATTTCAATTCAGTTTAATTCATAAGCACAGTTTACCAATGAAGCGATGTGGATAGCAGCAATGTGGATAAAAACTTTAAAAAGAAAAAAAAAAAAATAGTAGCGAACAAACAAGAAATCGTGACTGCACTATTGATGCTATGTGAAGCAGACGACGGTTTTGTTTATGCAAGGGAACTAACTGTGTTGAGTGATTTGAGCGTTTGGATGTTCCGTCTACCTCCTACGCTAATACAGTTTCGGTGTTGTTGTGTTTTTTTTTAGCTTGAAATGTTGCATTTCGCGACTCTAATTTGCGTTACATTATATCTACAACAATGAAGGTTTCAAGTTATTGGTTAGTGTCTTTAGCTTTTCAATGCACTCTTTCGCTTTTTACGGGTTTCCACGTTCATTGCGAGTGCCGAAGAACACGGTGGCAGCTATGGCACGTACACGGATGAAAAAGTATCTTCGGCATTGGTGAAGAACGGCAAGTTTAAAATCAATCAAAGTGTTAACTTTGTCATAGTTGAAAAGGATGTATTAGTGTTGCGGCAGAACAGTATGTTGTGTTTTATTTCGTAAAGACCATTTTGTCTGCCGGCTCATCATGCGTGTGTGTGTGTGTGTGTGTGTGTGTGTGTGTGTGTGTGTGTGTGTGTGTGTGTGTGTGAGTGTGTGGTGTGAGTTTTCGCCCTTGTAAATTAATGTATTTTTTTGTTGTATGTGCTTGTTTGTGTATTCTGCTTCACTGTTTCATTACTGTGATTGTAAAGCGCCTAGAGCACCTTGGTGATTAGGCGCTATACAAATTACCTTTATTATTATTATTAAGTCCCTGGCTCGAGAATCCATCAACAACTTTGCCAGGGCCACGAGGCCTTTCGAGAAGGAAAGTATATCGAGCAAGCTCAGGAATAATTAATTTGCTTGTGGGTAGGTTGTACATTGCTGAACGTCCCGACAGCAACAAGACTTTCTCAGGACGTGCCTGCACTGCTTGTGAAAAAAAAAAAAACCTAAACAGAATATTGAATGTATGTCGCCAGCCGGTCTAATACGCGAAATAAACCCAAAACCATTTAGCAACACACATCCAATATCAAGAGCTAAAGGCAGCGCAGGCAGTAGGGAGAGTTTAAAAAAGGTAAATACAGGTGAATGGACCAAGGGTAGACAGAAACACATGCCCCAGAATAGAAGAGAAAACCCACCCTGTGACCCTGGGAACTAAAAAGTAGTTAACCCCATCCAAGTCCCCCAGGGCAGACCCGGGTGGGGGTAATTTGCTTGTTATACAATAAATCAGTACATGTGTCAAAGAAGGGAAAATAATATGGAGTGGGTACATAGACCTATAGTCATGACATCATTTGAAGGACGGTCAAGATGTCAGCGTCAGGTCTATAAATTTGCTGAAGAGGCAGGTAATGAATGTCATGTGATACGCAAGTGTGCGTGTGGGTGTGTGTTTGTGCGCGTGGTATAAGGTAGTGTCGTGTCAGATAGTTTTAAAGCGTTTTCTTTCTAGGTGAAAATTAACATTACGGATGGTTGTGATTTTATATACATGCAGATACTCGCTGTAATAGTTCGGTGTGTTCTAGTCAGTCGAATGTATTTATTTGCTTAATGTTCACTTTGTTTTTACGTCTGTTTTAAAATTTCCGCAGCAAACATCTACCTTTCTGGCACTTCTATGCCAATATGAACTGATGTAGAGGGCTCTAGTCAATGCACACGCAAATGACAGCAACTGACTTTGACAGCAACTGCGATATGAAAGTTTTCAGAGATCCCGCCATTTTGCCCACAAGATTTTGGGATAAATAAATTCCATGTCATTAGTATATTAATGGCAGTAACAATAAAACATTTACGTCGCTTGGCAGCAACATGACGTCGTATTCTTGTAGTACATAGTTTCTTTGACGTCAGAGTTTCTTTGACGTCAGATTCATGTAGTATGTATAATGGTTTGAATACACTGTACTCCTTGAGAAGGCTTTTTATGAAGAAAATGAAAAATGATACGAAATTCCGTACTTCTAGCTAATTCGTTTTCCCAAAGCACTCTGCGGCGGAGATAGATACATCACGTGTTCAAAATGGAGATTTTTTGGTCTAACGACGAAAACGATACACCCCTATCAACTGATTCGCTTAGCTTACAGTGTGCGCCATCAGATCTACAGTGAACTGAGCCTTTCCGATTGCGTGAGGATTCAGAATATCTTATAAGTAACCATCACATCATCAGCTAAGTTTGTGCGTCACCGGTATTCAACAGACAGAGTCTGGGCCTCAATCCTAGAGCCCCCAAAAACGATCCGGGCGGGGTTGGTGGAAGAGGTGAGATGGGAGGGAGGCAAGCTACTTTCCGACATAATAATCAAACAAAAATCCTAAGCAATTTTCGTCTGCAATTTTTTTTATCTTCAGAGATCAAATCAAAATGTATAATTTGCAGACAAATTCTCCAAACAATATCCTCCCCTTTTTATTTTTTTTGTCCAACAATATGGGGTTGGGGGGGGGGGGGGGTATCAACGATCAGTGAGCCAATGATTCTCGGGCTGATATCGGATGTTATTTGGTCCACATACGGCTGTGAGCGGGCCATCTTTGACTGACTTCCGCCCGAGGACCTTTGCTTACCATGATGTGCAAAAGATTTTGGTACGTGAAACTCTCATGACTGTGTGCAGTTTGACAATCAGCTTGTGTTCGGGGATTGATCGTGAACGTGGCAGCGTTCCACTGGAGGTCTACTTCGACTTCGATAAGGAGAAAATGCACGTGAGATCGTTGAAACACCCCAATATCTTGAAAGAGGACTTTTATACAACCTGCTGCGACGCCGATATCCCTATTTATAAGGGATCTGAAGTCAGGTTGACCATCACGAAGACCGAAGGCCCTTGGGAGGTATGTGGCTTAATGTGAAGGGGTTCTGGGGCTCATGCCCAACAGTTTATCTTTTTGCGCACGCAAATACCGTGGGATGTAAGAACAAGTAGCACTAGTAATATTTATACATTTCTGACTCAGAATCCCGGGTTTACCTACGGTGTATTTCAGCCTTCTTCAGCCTGCTGGGTGCGTTTCCTTGTCCGAGATGGTAGGTTTGTGGGTCGGTGAGAAGTGTTTAGAAGGTCGTTGAATATGGTTGGAAATCAGCGCCTTGATCTCTGTTTAGTAGTAGTACTAGTGGGTTAAGCAGCTTCACTTCTGATGAGGCAATTCACTTTAGTGCAAATGCAACCGTCTCAGCGAGTCACTTCCATTACCTGAACCAACTCATCATCTATGAAAGTTTAAGACACTGTCGAGACTGGCTTGTGGGACAGAGCCGAAGCAGAAATCAGAACACCGATTGTTGTTGTTGTTTTTTTTTGGTAAATACGTTCAACCCGTTCAGTGCCCGTTGACGGAAACTGTTTCTGCATGAGTCTTCGTCAATTTAAACATGAACAAGCCCTAGCTGTTCTAGGAACATATATTCAAAGTGGTGTCAGCAAGAGGCATGGATCCTTATGAGCCATCGCAAATGCGGGGGCTCATGCGGATCTATACCTCTTGCAGTTGGGTGTGTTCAAATTTTCTCGGCACTGAACGGGATTAACTCATTCTACCCCAGACACACTACAGCAAGATAAGGATCGACCATGATAGTTCAAGGGTGATGCCAGAATAGCTTGGCGCCCATGGGCGCCAAGCTATTCTGGCATCACCCTTGAACTATCATGGTCGCTCTGTGTCCTGCACTGCAATGCAGTCTTCAGAGGACAATGGCAAAATTTAAGGAATTCGGTGTTGGGGTAGAATGAGTTAAGAAAGTTAAAAAAAAAAAAAAAAAAAAAAAAAAAAAAAAAAAAAACAACAACAACACAAAGAGAAGCTGAAAGATTTGAGACATGATGACTTGCTGGATTGGCTGTGTAGTTGACTGCAGTGTCTTTGTGGATGCTGCCCTTTGTCGGCCGTGAAACTACAGCATGTAGGGCTGTTCGTGACCGAGCCGTCAGTTTACATCATTGCATTTTTTGTTCCTTTTTTAAAACATAAATCACAATTTAAAAAATACGTATTCTGAATTCCGCTTCTACCTGTCACACTAGCCAGTATCGACAGTGTCTTAAACTTTCAGGGATGCTGATTTGCTGGAGTAAATTCCTTTATCTGCTTCGGTTCTGCTAGTTTGCAAATATTTTGGACTACGTGTTCAGCCTGCTCCATGTATGAAATGTCATGTCTGAGTCTGCTGCCTTTTTTGTCTACGACTACTTCCTGGAGCAGATTGCACTGAAGTAGTCCTGTTCAGGGCCGGATCACTTACAAGTGTATGTGTGTGTGTGTGTGTGGGGGGGGGAGCCAAAAGATTTTCGGGAGAAATTAACCACCTGAAATTTGTTTCTAGGGTTGGCGTTAAAAAATATATATTATTAAGTCATGAGACCCTACCCTATAAAGAGTTGTGCAGGCATCAACAAAATGTGCTTGTCAAGGACAATAGCATTTTTATGGGGGAAGAGGGTGGGGGGGGGGGTCCATGGACCCCCCTGCCCACCCCCACCCCCCTGGATCCGTCCCTGCTGTTTAGCTGTGTGTCTTTCTAGCAGCTTTACAAGGACCAGCATGCACCATGCTGCTGATATCTTTGTAGTTCTCACTGCCAGCGACTTTTGCCGTTTGGTCTGCATTGTCAGCATGCGGCTTCAATTTATCTTTTTGTGACCAATCTTCCACCAGCTGTAGCAGGGGCTTGAGGAAGCTATCTTGTGGCACGTCATGGCCTTTGGCGACGCTGTCTGGATATGGACCGACAACCTCTCTCTTCTCTTTCTTCTCAGATTCCTGATGTCCGAATATCTGTCTGACATGTTTTACCAGCGGGACTAGTCCTTCAACGAGGAGTGGTGGCATTTGCTTAACCCTTTCACTGCCAGTGAACGCATATTGTGTTTTGAAATCAGTGTACATTCCACTTAAAGATCCCGAGCCCTAAAAGGAACATAGATACACAGTGGTTCTCGCAAAAGGCATAGATTTTCTTTAGCCCAAGCACTTTCGGGGGCTCATGAGGATCAATACCTCTTGCTCTTAGGTGGTGTTCAATTTTTCTCCACAACGTAACGGGTTAACAGAATGGCTAAATCTTGGCGTTTTAGCAAACTTCAGAAGGTTCATATTTTGTTCGATCTGGTCTGGGACTTTGCAACAAGTTCTAGTTCAAGGCGAGATTTGCTTGCTTGATGTCTTCGAAATTTCCTGATCGTTGTAAGTTTTTTGAGTGATTTTTAATTCGTAATTTTATATCTATCTATCTATCTATCTATTAAAGATAAAGTTTCCAGACGTGAACATCACCAAGAAATACAACTATGAGCCCCTGGACTACAGCCTAATCCATTATCTGTACATTGATGGAGGTGCTGTGGAAGTACATCCCCCACAGATCGCGTGAAACAGCTTGATGCGAGGTAAAGTATGGGGACAATTAACCTCTTAAATGCCAGCAGACGCAGATTTTGAAATAATTGTTAACTTCCCCAGCCGCCAAAGAAACATGGACACAAAGTGGGGGCTCGTGAGGATTCATACTTCTTGGAGTTGAGTGGTGAAAACGTTTTCTTGGCATTGAAAGGGTTGAAACAATTATTAGCACAGTCGAATTTGCTTATAGGTAACAAGGTCGGACACAACAAAAGGTCGAATGTGGCAACATATTTTGAGATTCCAAACTTTTAAAAAAGAAAATTTAAATTAATTCCTTTAAAAAACCTCCGTAAACAGCAAAAACAGCCAAATTGAAAAGACTGTAGATATTGAGATGGGGCTGGTCGGAGTGTGTTAAGTAGCATGCAAATAACGCCATGGGCGGGCGGGCCTCACATTCTTGCAAAGAAGTAACGAGATAAAATTGACGTCACGCATAACTACTCAAACTTTGCTGTAGAACGTACACTTGGCGCCAAAAGCGCCATGTGTGTGTGTGTGTGTGGGGGGGGGGGGGGGGGGGGGGGTGGCAACGACTGGCTTCACCATTTGTGACGGATAAGCATGAAACGTTAGGATATTTTCGCTACAAGAATTCTCCCGAGGATTTATTTTTTATTTTTTTATTTTTAATTAGAGTAAACACTGACAAATATACGACCGTTTCACGAAAACCGGTTGACCCGCATTTTAGTCCGTAATTTTTCTTATCATTACTAGATTTTATTTTGCATAAAGCTAGATTAAAGGAAGACATTGAATGTGTTTGTTAGCCAGCATTGTACCTCTTCAACGTTTTGAGTGATAAATAATTCATTTTGAAAAACAAATAACTCTTCATAAAAAAATTAACATTTGCGCACACAGCAATGAAAATAAATCAAGTGTGTCTTTATTTTGCCCCTGAGAGATGTCCTCAAGCATGCCTCCAAGGGTATTGGCCATTTTATGGAAAACGGTTGACCCGAAAATCAACCCATAATTTTTGTTTTCGCTTACTTGATATTTGGCATATAGCTAGGCTGAAGGAAGGCTTGAATTAGTTCATTAACCAGAGTCAATACCTCTTCAACTTCTTGAGTGAAAAGTATAATGCGTTTGAAATTTTCTGAAGTGCAATTTTCACGAATTTTCATGATTAAATATCGTATAATTGTTTTAATGAAAAGAGCAATGTTCTCATGAATAGCTGAATGATTCTCATAACAGTATTTACATAAGCCTGCTGTTTGTCCCGGCTCCGGCTCAGGTGTGTCTGGGTCAAATTGTGATTTTCGGCGCCACGTGTTTTGGAATTATTTTTAAAACAGTTAAATATGTATGAAACTTTTTTACGAAAAATTAGTATTATCATTAATATTCGAATGATAAGCATAAACAGTATTTACGTAAGCTTGCTGTTTGTCCCGGCTCTCGGGTATCATTGGATCAAATTGTCACCTAAAGGTTCTAGGTGTGAAAATCTGCTAAAAAATTACAAAGTCTCATCCTTTGTACGAGTAGTGACGTAAAACATTAAATTCGATGCTCGTGCTATTCTTCTTCTTCAAAATTTTACGCCAGCCCACATAATGTTAGCACCATGTATCTGTCTGTGTTTCCGCCATTGTGCGAATCGGGAGGGTTTGGGGGTGGAGGGTTAGGACAGAGAGAGATTAATCAGGAAGATAAGCTTGAAAAGCTTGAAAATAGGTACAAGGCATGTGAGCTCAAAACAATGCGGTAGATCTAGACTTTGAGATGAAATCCTTATCTAGTTATAATTTATGCTGAAGTTATCTATACTTACAGTTGTGACGAATAATTGCAGCAATGTTGTGTTTATTAATGTACCGACAAGCTGGATTCAGTTTCATTGAGGCTTTGAAAATAAAAATCAGTCTCTGCAGGAATAAGACTGGTTTTCCATATCAAGGTCGATACATCGTCTTGTTTGATTGATTCTGATAAGATTATCTATGAGGCAAGTCTAAGCACCTGATTCGGCAAAATATCGCTTTTACAAAAGTGCACATTTAGCTTTTCCAAATAATCGTTGTTCGGAAATCAGAAGTAGATCAAAATTGTACGTGTTTCGACGACAAGAGTGAATGTAAAGGCCAAGGCCGGACAAACATGCGATATCGCATGCTTGTCCGGGCTTTCAATCCATCGTTTTCGTCGAAACACGTGCAATTTTGATCTACTTCTGATTCCGGAAATTGTCTAACAAGACAGTGATGAACAAGAGATACGCATTAGTAAGCAGGTAAGTTAGCTTCTAACACATTCAACTTAACAAAATTGATATGTGAATTGAATGTATTAGAGGCTAGTTTTTCTTACAAATTCAGCTTACGTTGTTTTCTCCTTTTTTTCAGCTTCATCACGGAGCCTCGACTGACGGAACGACAAACCACCACAACATCGCTTTCTGTCCATATTACTAGATCGAGCTATGCCGTGCCCCGCACATCATTTGAAATCCATATGTAACCAGAGCTGAACATGATAATAATTGAACTAGAGATTAACTCATTCAGCCCCGACACACCACAGCAAAACATGGATCGAGCATGATAGTTCAAGGGTGGTGCCAGAATAGCTTGGCGCCCATAGGCGCCAAGCTATTCTAGCACCACCCTTGAACTATCCTGCTCGATCTCTCTCTAGAATTGTAATACAGTCCTTCAGAGGACAACTTCCAAATGTGGGGATTTCGGTCCTGGGGTTGAATGTGTCAATTTGATATTCATATGTAACCAGAGCTGAACATGATAATCACTGAACTAGAGCTAAAGCATATTCCTGCTTGCAGTAATATTCCTTGATACTCGGATCACTGGTGCCGAAACTGTCACATTATGCCAAACAATACACATTAAAGATGGAACATTCTTACGCTGTAATGCAATGGTGCGTTATAAACTGGTGGCAGTTTTGAAAGATCATGAAAGCATACGTCGTGTTTATAAAATAATGTCTTTGTCGCTTTTAACCCCTTTACTGCCAAGATCCAACCGCAAGAGACAGATCCTCGTGAGCCCTCACAGTTGCGGAGGTTCATGAGAATCTATGCCTCTTGCTGACACCACTTTTAACCCATGTTTCTTGGACAGCTGGGGATCTTTAGCGCGGAAAGAACAGAGTTCAGAAATATATTCTGCGTCAACTTTCAGTGAAGGGGTTAACACGTTCAGCCTTAAGGTGAACGTTTTCAGATTTGAGAACAAGTCGTCTGGATAATGCACACCAGTCTACGAACAGTTTATGAATAGCCTAAAATTAATGACCTTAATAGTGCAAGGGTGGTGCCAACATTGCTTGGCGCCTTTTAGGGCTCGGAAGTTATACTGGCACCTCCCTTGAACTATCATGGTCGTTCAGTCTCCTGTTGCGGTGTGTCAGAGCTGAATGCTTAAAAAGCACACCAGCAGCTTCTACAAAAAATGAAAGCAAAAAAAAAAAGCGCATTCCCAACGCGCAAAAGGTCATCGGGCCGGCATCGGCCGCTGTTGGCCCGCGCACAGCCGTGCGCGGGGCAACTGCGGCCGATGTCGACCCGAAGGCCTTTTGCGCATTGGGTTAGCCGTGCGAAGTGTTTTGTTCTCCTTGTTTTTGCTGTTATATTTTTTTTTTTTCGACGGAATTTCTCGCTTTGCGCATGCTGCAAACGAAACACGTCTTCCTTGCTTCAGCTGAGATTTCATCAAATTATATTGCAATTTTTTTTCTTTTTTCTAAACAATTTCGAAATTTCGTGGTTTGCAAGATACAGTCTTTTCTGGGTCAGCCCCGACAATCAAACTTGACCACACGAAGACATTTCATCTATTCCTGCAAACTGAGCAGTCATTGTTTGGCAATTATTCTACCCATTCTGCATGTCGATGGCTAAGGGTTTGGGCTAACACTAAACCGGAAGCGTTCCGATTGGAAAGAGTTAAAACTCGCGAAAAAACGGTTGTTCTGCTCATTGGCGGCACCTAAATCCTGATCTGACTTTCTCACTTGTGTGTACTGACACTAACGTTTTTTTTTTTTTTCACAATTAGAAATTCACAGCTGCGTTTGTTTTCCTTTTGTTAACTTCTGTTTTACAAATGGTAGCATTTTTTTCTGATTGACAAAACTGATTGTACTTTTCACACAGTCACTTTTATAACCAAATTACTCGATGTATTTAATTGTCTTCAAAATATCTACTTTTTACGCTGCAGAAGATGGATTGACCGAGCTGGTTAGGCAGCACATTTGAGCTTTGACTATTGGTTTTGTCTCTAGCAGGTAGCGCTAAAAAGAAAAAAAAAATACCAACCAACGTTTGGGAATACACCCGTCCGTTTAACCCCCCTTTTGGGCAGCCACCGGTACTTCTGCGTGCTGATGGGGGTTAACTTGATACGGTCATTCTTTTTTCTCCTGTTCAGATTTTGGTTTCTTTGTTGATGATACGCGTATTGTAATGGAATCTATTAAATAAAAATCTAAAATTAAATCACATCATATACTAATATCATAAGATTTTGTTTTCTCTGTGTGTGTGTGTGTGTGTGTGTGTGTGTGTGTGTGTGTGTGTGTGTGTGTGTGTGTGTGTGTCTGTGTGTGTGTGTGCGTGCGTGCGTGTGTGTGTGCGTGCGTGCGTGAGTACGTGCGTGCGTGCGTGTGTGTGCTTGCGTGTGTGTGCGTGCGTGCGTGTGTGTACGTGTGTACGGGATACATTAGGCTCATGGTAGTGCACCGTTGTTGTAATCGACCATGAAAGTTTAAGGGTGGTCAAGCTATTCTGGCACCTCCCTTGAACTGTCACGGTCGATCTCTTAGCTAATCAGATAGTGGTTGGAATAATGTTTTAGCGCATGCGAACGACAGTGACACACGACAGTCTAGTGGACGGGAAAGAACTGTTAGGTCCTAGTCATTCACACGCCCATTCTTTCCCTTCGCCCGCACATGCACTGGTTAAAGAGCCCTAGCCATCTCAACATTGCATAAAATTGTTTGCTGAATATCATGGATCACAGAAAAAAGCATTGTCATGTCCGACTGTTGCCATATTCAACGTTCCAAACAAATCGGCAGTCGTAGTCTAAATTTAAACATAGATCGCACCAAATCAACAGTTTTCCTACATACGCACATACGAACATACACACTCCCCGTAAGTTGCACGCCTGTTAAAGATGACTTAGCAAACAACAACAGTTATGCAAAGAGACTGATTTCAAGCATAAAACAACTGACAGGCCCACCGAGGAAAAGCAACAACAGCAAACAACGGCTAGTGTTCGAAATACGCCAACTAACTAAATGACAGTGACCTGAGCAACGCAACACAGACAAATTTACTTTATATTTCTTTTTTACTGTTACCTTGCTTAGATCGAGGGTCCGTTCAGGGAGTTTAATGTCGGAGGGAACAGTGGAGGGTTTTAGCACGAGACTTTCATCTCTGCCATTGAACTTCCTGATCGGACCCGAGAGCCGACAAAAACCACTGGCAAAGCCTAAGTCTTGATACAAAGATTTTGTCTTCAATCGTTTAACTCATCCGAGACGTGCCGCCGCCGGATACGCGGCTTACGCCGCGTATCCGGAGGCGGTACGTCTCGAATGAGTTAAATATATAAGCACAAAGCACAAAAATAATCCCAAGCTGAGTACGTGTGACTTGGATGTTCAGGGGACGCAAACCTCAATGTTTTCGACTGTCGGTCAACTGCAAACGCCTGGAAATTTCTCTCTAAGATATTGTCTAATTCAAAACATTATTAAAAAAAATCCCGAAGCTTAACATGAAGACTGACGGGGGCATTCGTTCACCTTTTTAGCCCCAAGTGTGTGGAACTCGCTGACAATTGAAATGCGGAATCTGTCCATATATTCATAGTTCAAAGTTCACTTAAAGACTTCTTTTATGTCGGGAATTTAACATGTAGCTCACCGTCTTTTTCCTAGCGAACTGTTAACTGCCTTTTATTCTGATTCTGAATTGTATGTGACAGGGAAGTGGATGTAAGGTGCTGGGAAGGAATATGTGCGTGTGTCTTAGAGAGAGTGTCCTGTTGTGCATGCGTTATACAAGAGCTATTTATTATTATTATTATTATTATTATTATTATTATTATTATTATTATTATTATTATTATTATTATTATTATTATTATTATTATTATGTGTGAAATTGGTACCATAGGTCGTATACAACGTGTGCATATAGTTATTTTGTCTCACAACCGCCGCCTATTTATCTGGCGTTTTGTTTCTGCGCGCTTCGACTATGGTCAGTATATATATATATATATATATATATATATATATATATATATATATATATATATATATATATATATATATATATATATATATATATATATATATATATATATATATATATAAAATACAACATATTGTTAACCCTTTGGCTGTCGGTAGCGGCTTTTGTCGCGATCTTTCCCGCTGCAGGAATCATTGCGACAAAAGCGCTACTGACAGCCAAAAGGTAAAATGCAGGTATTAAGTGATACCATTGCTACCAATTTCATACAAAATATAACTGAAACATTGAATAAGCTAGATAACATTGACAGAAAAACTCAAGCGAAGGCCATATGTTGGCTGTAGGCCTATATATATATAGGCCTACAGCCAACATATGGCCTTCGCTTGAGTTTTTCTGTCAATGTTATCTAGCTTATTCAATGTTTCAGTTATATTTTGTATGAAATTGGTAGCAATGGTATCACTTAATACCTGCATTTTACCTTTTGGCTGTCAGTAGCGCTTTTGTCGCAATGATTCCTGCAGGAAAGATCGCGACAAAAGCCGCTACCGACAGCCAAAGGGTTAACAATATTTTGTACGAGCTTCAACTCACTACGCGAATAAGTCGGTCTCACTTTTATGGCTCGCCATACATTGAGGCTGTCTTGTCGAAAATATCTATTACATATTAGGTCATTATCGTCATTCGGTACATGTATTTAGGTGGTTATTTGTGGTCATCTTCTGGATAATTATCATGACAGTTTTTGTCAATATTTGTTAAAAGCTGCTTGTGTACATATACTGCTACAATTTTCTTTAACCCATTCAGCCCTGACGCACTACATCAGGCGATGGATCGACCAAGATAATTCAAAGGTAGTGCCAGATTAGCTTGGCGCCTGTCGGCGCCAAGCTAATCTGGCACTACCCTTGAATTAACATAGTCGATCCATCTCCTGGAACTGGTGCATAGTCGTTAGATGAGGCCTCAAAAATTGGGAAATACGGGCATCGGGCTGAATGAGTTAAATGATTGACACGCTCAAAGGCGCAATTCGCGCTTTTCCAGCTAGTGAATGAATAATCTCCTACATTGGCACACGCAACCCAGATCAACATAAACATGTTTAGCCCTGTGAGCGCGGCTAAAATGTAATTCCCAAGGATCGGAATTTGTCATCTGAAGAATGCTGTGCCGTTCCGGAGATCAGTCGACCATGGTAGTACAAGGACGGCGTCAGAATAGCTTGGCGCCTATTGGCGCCAAGCTATTCTGACACCGTCCTTGAACTATCATGGTCAATCCATATCAAGCCTTATCTTCCTGTACTGTGTCAGTGTTGAATATATTAACTGAATATTTTTAATGTATATAGGCACCAAACAAATAAACAACAGACATATGCGACATATATTATGATTACATTTTCTGTGAGCTTCAAAACATTCAATCGAAACAAAGCGTTCCATTAAAATCTCCAAATTAAACACTTTCCTTCCTAGCGTTCATTTTCGGATTATTTCCTTGAGAGAAAAGCATACCAGGGTAGATGGGGGATTCGGTTTCTTTCATGTAGCTTTCGCCCGGGTCCGCCCTGAAGGACCTGGGTGGGGTTAACAACTTTTCAGTTCCCAGGGTCACGCTAGTCCGCCCCAGTAGGTGTTTATTCTATTTTTCATATTTGTTTCTGTCTACACATGGTAATTCATCTGAAGCCTCCTTTTAAAAAAACTCTCCCTGCCGACTGCGCTGGTAAATCAAAATGGCACAGTTGGAGTGCGCCTGAGTTGATCAGTGTTCAGGTCGTACCCCAAAGGTAATAGATTTCCCTGTCCCCCATAACCCGCCCGTCAGGGCCGTCCATTATCACTTCGGTGCAATGGACGTTAAACCCGAACTAACCAACCAACCAGTAGAACCCAGTGCGCAAAAGGCCATCGGATCGACGTGGGGAAACGTTGGCCCGCACACGGCCTTTGCGCAATGGGGTCGTTATTCTAGCTGACATTAGCATCAGCATCATGTACTCCCACAGTAAAAATAAAAAATAAGAAAAATAAAATAAAATAAAAAACAAAACAAACAAACAACAACAACAACAAACCAAAAAACAACAGCCTTTAGAACTGTCGCGCACACTGCAGTTATAGGATATGGGTCGACTGCGCTAGTTAACCCAGTTACCTCTATTGACGATGCCGTTCAGCGGAAAAGACGCGTCTTTTCCGCCGAACTGTATCGTATAGAAGCAGTCAAGGGGTTAAAATCGATTCTTAAATAGCTTGGCGCAAACTGTGGCACAATCTTTGAACATACACGGTCGAGTTGTCTCTAGTACTATAATAATAATAATAATAATAATAATAATAATAATAATAATAATAATAATAATAATAGTAATAATAATTATATTAATAATAATAAAGGAGATTTGTTAAGCGCTTATTCTAAAAAGTAGCTCTTATCGATGATACAATGAAAAGACTAACAGCTAACACGCACACACACGTGACAGTGGTGATGAATTGTGCACGGCTAGGGAAATAAACTAGTGAAAGGCAGCGTTGTAGAAGTTGGTTTTGAGAAGTGATTTGTATGAGGAGAGCGATTGACAGTTACGGACAGGGGCGGTGAGGTTGTTCCAAGTGGCGGGGCCAAGATGGGAGAAGGCACGACCACCACGTGTTTTACATTTGAAATTGGGAAGGCGAAATTTATGTGTGTCAGAGGAAGAGCGGAGGGTGCGAGATGGAGCATACAGATGGAGTAAGTCAGAGATATAGGCAGGAGAAATCAGGCTGATAAAGTTAAAGCACATGCAAGACAGTTTATACAGAATGCGTTCTTGTACGAGCAGCCAGTGGAGTTTCTTAACTCCTTCTACCCCAACACCGAAATCTCCAAATTTTGCTGTTGTTCTCTGAAGACTGCATTGCAGTGCAGGACACAGATCGACCATGATAGTTCAAGGGTGATGCCAGAATAGCTTGGCGCCCATAGGCGCCAAGCTATTCTGGCATCACCCTTGAACTATCATGGTCGACCCTTATCTTGGTGTGGTGTGTCTGGGGTAGAATGAGTTAAGGGCGGGGCGGATATGGTCACGCGTAAGCGGCACGCGCAGAACTAAACGGGCAGCACTGTTTTCCAATCTCTGCAGTTTATCTAGCTGGGTTTAGGCAGGCCGGAAAGGAGGGAGTTACTGTAATCTAACCGTGATAAAAACAAAGGAGACAAGGGTGGCAGTTGCTTCTGGCGTCAGATATTGTCTACTGTCTAAAACATGTCTAATATAGACCTCAATAAAAGACAGCTACCGCATTTGAAAATTTCGAATTCAGAGATCGATTTATTTACGCCTGTGACTATGATAGTTCCATGGTAGTGCTTAATTCGGCGCCATACTAGTGTACTACTTTAGCATTATCCACGAGCTATCAACTTCCTGTTTGTCGATTCGGTGGGAGGACTGACAGCCTTATTGCTAGTTTTTGTTTCATTTCGTAATTGTCTAACGGTTTTCCTTCAACCTGAAAATAAACACTTGAGGGAAAAAAAACGATATTTACAACAACAACAACAACAAAAAAACGCAAAATGCAACGTACAGGTCGGTCCCAGTATATCGCGATACCTTGGATTTGGAGTAAATACTGTACACATCAGACCGCGTTCATTGCGCGGTTCGTGATAACATTGTGGCGTTCAATTTATGGAGGTTTATGAAGTAAATTAAAAATAAAAAAAAGAACACCCACCCAGCGTGTAAGGTTTGTGAAGAAAGAACACTCAGTTAGTGTATACAATGTCCCCGGGCCCGACATCAGCCTGAGCTGGTCCGTGCACGGCAGTGCGCGGGGCAGCTAAGGCTGATGTAGGCCCGAGAGTCTATTGTTCAATGGGCACCCACTAGGGATCAGGAGTCTTGTCCGCGTTCAGATTTCGAAATAAACCGGTGCACGTAATTGTACGCAGTTTAACCCCTTGGCTGCCGATAAAAGAGAACACGACTGATACAACTGCAAGAGACATAGATCCTCACGAGCCCCCGCAACTGCGGGGGCTCACGAGGATCTATGTCTCTTGCTGACACCGGTCTGTGTCCATGTTCCTTTGAGTGCTGACGCTCTTTGGCGTCGAATAAACGAAGATTGCATAAACATAATCTACGACCACCGGCAGTGCAAGGGGTTAATTATGAACATCAATCGCACGGCACTGTCGACACTTGATAATTATACTCGTGATACAATATTACTACCTCGAAGTAGATGCCACGTTTTCATCTATAATTTGTCACCCAGTTATAAAATCACTATATAGCCTGACATGATTCATCACACTTGTTTTGTTCGATTATACAAGTGCGTTATTAAGTATACTATGTTGTTCCCGTATAAAGAGACGTCTTGAAAAGAATCAATGGCGAAACGTTCAGGGCGCAGAACACGCCCACGTATTAATTCAACAATCGCTCGCACTCAGGCCTATATATCAACACGAGACACAGATATCAGGGCGGATCTGGAGTTCCGGACCCTCCGCCCCCACCCCCCTCCCCCTCCTACCCAAAATTCTTTAAAATGCTATAACAAAGTCCTTTTTGGGGCTGTTTGGAACCCCCACCCCTACCCCCGTCGTTTGATATTTTGGCAATTGGTGAGTCTTAAAACATACGCGGCTTGTCTCTCTACCCCCCCCCCCTGCCCCCCCCCCCCCCAACCCCCTCAGCCCCCACCCCCCCGCGCTTTTCGATTTTTCTGCTCCTGGAAGAAGTTATAGCCTTTAGTATCAGGTTGAAGGTCCCAAACAAAAAGTTGGACCCCCCCCCCCCCTCACCTCGAGGTAACTGATCCTCCCCTGGATTCTCATGGGCTGCAGCTGCAGAGACTCATGACAATTTATACATCTTGCTTTATCCGACACAAATACTGCATGAATTCTATCCCTGCCTATTTTGTTTCTGAAATCTTGCTTCTTTCAAGGACTGAAAACTACAACCATCCAATGGACCTGGACATAATTTGGTCTCAGCAAGAGGCATAGATCCTCATGAGCCCCGCAGTCGCGAGGGCTCATGAGGATCTATGCCTCTTGCAGTTGTATATCTTGTTCACGATTTCTCGGCAGTGAAGGGCTAAAACTAATCACGACTGGAAAGTAATCAGAAAATTTACGGTACGTTCAGAAGGAAGATGAGCAGCTCTCTGAACATTTCCTCAAACGATGACTATGGAACTTTCTGTAGAGGTCACGTCTAAAATCAGAAGTAGGTCAACAGTTGCACGGATTTCAAACATTCAGTGGATTCATCCACACCGCATCATCTGCAAGAGGCCTATATTCTCATGAGCCTTTTCAGAAAAGCTATTATACTATATATCTCTTGCTCGCAAGGAGTTGCATTGTTGACATCCACAATATGACTGTTACGAGGACACATGCCACAGTGGTGGGGGCGATCCCGCAGCATATGTGCCCTTTACAGGGTCGGATGTGGGGAGGGGGGAGGGGGGATTGCACACCCCCCTCCCCCACCAAAAAAAAATAAAATAAAATAATAATAATAATAATAATAATAATAATAATAATAATAATAATAATAATAATAATAATAATAATAATAATAAATAAATAAATACAAATTTTAAAAGCTATAACAAAGTGCCTTTTGTATTTTAGGTTGTTTCAACCTCCCCCCACTACTCCCCGTTTGATATTTTGGCGAGTTTTGACAGACACGCTTCCTCCCGCCCCCCCCCCCCCCCACTTCCCCTTCGTTGTTTGATATATTGGCGAGTGCTGAGAGTCTTGACACGCACGCCTCCCCCCTCCCCCCTCTCGCCTTTTCTCCGTTGATTTTTCGGCCACTGGATCAAGTCTAGCCTCGAGAAGGCCTTTGTGTCAGGTTGGAGGTCTCAAAGAAAACGTTAGAAACCTCCCTCCCCCCCCCCACCTCGAGGTAACTGATCCGCCCCTGCTTTATTACTGCGTGGGCGTCCTTACTGTCAAGGGGTGCAACTACTATCTTTGACCTGATTCTGCTTCAAGAACAAAACTTCTAATCCATGTTTCTTTCTTTGCCGGTTATTTTCTTTCATTTTACAGGTTTTACACCTGCAGTTGTTCTTGATTTAATAGGCGAGTGTGTGTGTGTGTGTGTGTGTGTGTGTGTGTGTGTGTGTGTGTGTGTGTGTGTGTGTGTGTGTGTGTTTGCGGGAAAATTTGTATCCAGTACTATGCCACGAGGCCAAAAATGTGTTGGTTTGTTTTCCATGGCCCGACCGTACAGAGCCTATAACACATACCAAGGGGAATTACTCACCGCCGGACAAAACGCGGTCAGATCCCCTGTCCCCTCCTATAAAGCCCCCAATCGCGGCCACCCCACAGAAAAATACGCAGGTATAAAAAAACGACGATCATATATACAGGGGAGTGTATGAGAGTAATTCCCCTTGGTATGTGTACTATTCTACCAGCGCTAGCTTCACCTATCTGGGGCCGGGTGCACAACAGCCTCCTAAATTAAAAGCATTTTAAAGTTAAAATCATTTTAGTTGTCAGAGGTTTCAAAACACTTTTAAAACTTGTGCACGACACGCTTCTAAAAAAAGTTAACGTCACCGATATATAAATAGACTGAGAGGGGGTTCCCTTGAACAGGCTGAAACTGTGAGCATCGAGGCCTTGCTGCTGCGGACACAGCTCCGCTGGGCGGGGCATGTCTCCAGGATGGAGGATCATCGCCTACCAAAGATCACCCTGTTCGGCGAGCTTGCTACTGGACACCGTGACAGAGGGGCACCAAAGAAGAGATACAAAGACTGTCTCTGTCACTTAGTGCCTGCCAAATCGACCACCACCAGTGGTCCTCGCTTGCTGTGGACCGTGACACCTGGCGCTCCACCATTTACAAGGCAGCTGTCTCCTTTGAGGACTCTCGCAGAGCTAGCCTTAAGGACAAGCGGCTCAGGAGAAAAAACAGAGATGCCGCAACTCAGAACCCTGGCCATACTTTCCCCTGCAGCTGCGGTTGAACCTGCCTGTCCCGGATTGGCCTCCGCAGCCACGAACAAGCCTGCAGACGTCGTGGGCAACTCCTATAAAATCTTCGTTCGCGAAGTCAAGCCAAGAGCATCTTTTTGTTTTTACGTAATTTTATATTTAACGTGATATGAGCTTTTTCTTTCGCTTCAAGACTTAGGAAAATGATGGCAAAACTAGAATTTCACGGTACAATTTCATTCTTACTATGATTTGTGTAAAATCAGGCTGACTTTACCTAGCTACATGCTATACTAAGTACAACTGCATGTTCTTCTGAAAGCGCGTCGATGTGTGTATGCGTGTGCATGTGCGTGCGTGCATGCGCGCGCTCCAAATATCCTCAAGATGCATAGATGTTCATGCGCCCTCCGGGCACATGAGGATCTATGCCTCTTGGAGATGCGCGCATATGTGTGTGTGAGAGAGAGAGAGAGAGAGAGAGAGAGAGAGAGAGAGAGAGAGAGAGAGAGAGAGAGAGAGAGAGAGAGAGAGAGAGAAATGAAATGAAATTAAACTTTATTTTTCAAGAGAGATGATGATGATGATGAAACTTTATTTTTCAACGGTAAAAAGTTTTGACAGAAAACAAATCGTCATTTTACAAACTTGCCGTTGCTAACATCTACAGGATAAAAAAGAAGGGAAACTATAAAATATATATGTACATACAAAACCCAATAGCATCATTATATGCAGAAAAAATAATAATACTCATCACACACACATGCACACACGCACGCACGCGCGTCGCTCACAAATACACCCACACGCACAAACAAATACGAGCACACACACACACGCGCACACACATATAAAAACCATCTGTATGAAATACATGAGGTACAGGAAATATTACAGTACCTGAGAAACGTACTAAGTCTGACTCATCAGGTAATCAAAAAGTTTTGTTTTAAATCTTCCTGGTGAGGTAATAGTTTTCAAATGTGCAGGGATAGAATTCCAAGCAAACGGACCAGAGAATGACATACTAGTTTTAAAAAGGTCAATCCTTGGCAGTGGTAGGGGTAAGGTATTGTTTCTTGAGGTCCGTTCACGTTCTTGGTGAGATATAAATTTAGTGATTAGATACTGGAGTGTCATATTATTCAGTATCTTATGCATATAAACGCATTTGTTTAATGTAAGTTGCTGACGCAGACCGAGAATGTTTAAATGTCTAAATTTGTCTGTGGTAGGGATGGGGCGTCTATCTATCATTTTTACAGCTCTTTTGTATATGGAGTTTAATCTCTTCATGTGGACATCACTGCAGCCGTCCTACACTGTGGGGACATAATCAACATGGGACTTTAAATGAGCATGAAAAAACAATTTAGAGAGAGAGAGAGAGAGAGAGAGAGAATTACGTCATATTTAGAGTATGTCTGCTTGTTGACGGAGTTGCTTCTTTTACGTCATCGGCACAGTCTGACTTTCTCCACATGTCAAGGTTTTTTACTGTTTTATTTTTTTTTTCTGAAAAAAAATAATTTTGCTGAAGAAGTTAAAAGGGTACAAAGCTGGCTAACGAACACATCCAATGTCTTTCTCCAAACTAGCTATATCAGGTCACTTCATGCTCTTCTGAAAGCGCGACGATGTGTGTGTGTGTGTGTGTGTGTGTGTGTGTGTGTGTGTGTGTGTGTGTGTGTGTGTGTGTGTGTGTGTAGTGCGTGTATGCGCGCGCGCACCAAGTTTCTACAAGAGACATAGATCCTCATGCGCTCTCCGGGCGCATGAGGATCCATGCCTCTTGGAGATGCGCGCATGTCTGTGAGAGAGAGAGAGAGAGAGAGAGAGAGAGAGAGAGAGAGAGAGAGAGAGAGAGAGAGAGAGAGAGAGAGAGAGAGAGAGAGAGAGAGAGACTTAGGCGCCCGCTAAAGAGAATTGCGTCATATTTAGAGTATTATGTCAATGACTGCGTGGTGACGGAGTTGCCTCTTTTACGTCCCCGCCACTGTCTGACTTTCTCTAGAAGTCGAGGTTTTTTACTGTTATAATTCTTTTCTGAAAATAATTAATTTTTACTAAAGAAATTGAAAGGATACAAAGCAGGCTAACAAACTCCTCCGATGTCTTTATCCAAACTCATCATCATCATCATCAGTCCCTTGCCCGAACTGGGCGTTGGGGGGACTGAAAGGCAGCAGCAACAGACAGTGCTCTCCACTGAGTTCTATTTTGGGCGGTGGCAAGCAAGTCTGACATCTCGAGTTCGGTCCATTCTTTTATGTTTGCGACCCAACTCTTTCTCTGACGACCTCGCCGACGACTTCCTTCGAGAGTGCCTTGGAGGATAGTCTTGGACAAGGTGTTGTGTCGGGTCACGTGGCCAAACCAAGCAAGCTTGCGCCGTTTCACGGTTGCCAGAAGGGGTTCATGTGGGCCCACCAGGGAAGTGACGATGCTCCGTACATATTCGTTGGTCTTGTGCTCGCGGTATGAGATGCGGAGCAACTTCCTCAGGCACTTGTTCTCAAAGGCCTGGATTTTCTTTTCTGAGTCTGCAAGCAGTGTCCAAGTCTCACAGCCGTAGAGTAGAATAGACACTATGAGGGACTTGTAAAGCCTGTACTTGATGGTGAAGCTGATGGAGTTACTTCGCCATATCCTGTCCAGCTTGGCCATTGCGGATGTTGCTGTACCTATCCTGATACGGATCTCTGCTATGCAACTACCGTCTTTGGACAGGGTGGCTCCCAAGTACTTGAAGCTATTGACCTCTTCTAGCTTTTGGCCATTCATGTGAATGTTGCTGCTGCTGTCGCTTGTGGTGTTGATCATCACTTTGCTTTTATCCGTACTGATCTCCATGCCATAAGACCCTGCGCTACTTGAAAGTTTGTCTGTCAGGTTTTGGAGCTCACTATTGCTGCCTGCCATGAGGTCAATGTCGTCTGCGAATCGAAGATTGCACAGGGATCTGCCACCAATAGAGATTGAAGTATGGTGGTCGTGGAGGGTTTCCTGCATGATCTTCTCCAGGAATATGTTGAAAAGGACAGGAGAGAGCAGGCATCCTTGACGGACACCGATCGTCGTCCTGAAGAACTCGCCTGACTGATTGTTAAGTAGAACCGCGCTGCAGGCGTTCTTGTAAAGCGCTTCTATCATTTGGATCAGTCCCTCCTCTATGTTGAACGATCTCATGACTTGCCAGAGTCCGTCGTGCCAGACGCGATCAAATGCTTTCCTGAAATCAATGAAGTTGTGGTAGAGTTCGCGCTGATGCTGCAGATGTTTCTCGATCAGGACGCGGCAGTTGAAAATCTGCTCTACAGTGCTTCTTCCAACTCTGAAGCCAGCCTGTTCTTCTGCCAGCAGTTCCTCGGCGAAAGTTTTGAGGCGGTTGAGAATGATTCTAAGCATTACTTTGCTAGGGTGACTTATCAGACTGATAGTTCTGTAGTTCTGGCACTGTTTCAGGTTTCCTTTCTTGGGGAGCGGGATCACTAGAGACTGTGTCCATTCTACTGGCCATTTCTTTTGCTCCCATATCTTTTGACAGAGTGTAGTGAGGACCTTCGTTGTTACTTCTCCTCCATGTTTCTCCAGGTGTAGACAACGTACCTGCTGAACTGAACTATCCAAACTAGCTATATCAATAATTTCAAGTAAATACATACATACATACATACATACATACATACATACATACATACATACATACATACATACATACATACATACATACATACATACATACATACATTCGCACATACGGCTCTTCGCGCCAAATGTACGTTCAGAAGCGAGAGCATAACCAGACATGACGTAATTTGTATCATGTTACTTCAATTGTGAGAGGTTTAGCCTGCCCGCTTTTGACATCATGGACATGCTATTAAATTCGCCCCACCGCGACCCGTCCTAAAAAGTCCCTTCTGTAAATAGAAGGGACTTAAAAACTAACACCTATAAGATTGACGTCAATTAACTTTATTGAATCAAAACACGTCAGTTCCATTCCAAGATGTCTGCTCCAAGTCCGGCGGAGACTATTTCGATACACACACACACACACACACACACACACACACACACACACACACACACACACACACACACACACACACACACACACACACAACTGGAGGAATATGGAAATAATTAAATACGTGCAGCACAATAACAACAAACAAACAAGAAAACTAAAAGACAAAAACAACCGGATAGGCTGTGGCTCAAACCTCGCCAGTTGTGGTTTCAAAAGTGACATTTTTGAGCGCGCACCTTACCGACTGCGCTATTGTGGCATTGATGTTAGGTCCTAATCGAGCTTATTATAATTATATACGAAGTTAGGTTGTGTTACGCCGACTGACCTCCGCCGATCTCTCCGACAATATCGATTTAACATTCCAAGGCTTTTCAGTGCTTCTCATTAAATCTCAAACGCTGAAACCGATGTTGTTCGTCGTTGTATTCCGTCACAGGATGCAACGATCTCTCTTTTTTTCGCTGATGTTGTCGAATTCAATGAAGCGGTTTATTCAAAATGGCGCCCATTCAACGTCCATTCAGTTTTAAAAGTGTCAGTGAGTTTTAGCGCGTTTAGAATAGCTCCGAGCACTTATAAAGTTACAAGCGAAAATCGTCGCTAAAACAGTGATAAACTTCCGTGCAACGCATCTAAGCACGCAAAGCACGATGTTTAAAAATGATTTTTATTTTTGCTTTTAAAACTGTTTTAAGAGTTAGAAGCCTGTAGTGCACCGCATCTAAGTGCGCTAAACACGATTTTTACAAAACGTTTGTAAATTTTCACATTAGTTACACTGTTTTAAGAGTAAGAAGGCTGTTGTACACGCAGCCCCTTGTCCGTGAGTACAGAAGTACCCAACGGAGAAAGAAACACGCTTAGAAAAGACGGGTACAACACAATTTATTAATATTTCGGGTAAATACCCTTTGTCAAAATAGACAAACAAACAAACATAGAGATTAGCCGCTACTTATCTTCAATGGCAGATGCCATTGAAGATAAGTAGCGGCTAATCTCTATGTTTGTTTGTTTGTCTATTTTGACAAAGGGTATTTACCCGAAATATTAATAAATTGTGTTGTACCCGTCTTTTCTAAGCGTGTTTCTTTCTCCGTTGGGTACTTCTTTGCATATTACACGCTTGGCAGTCACCTTTTTGGTCTGGATTTATTCGTGAGTACAGAGCCTGATAGGTTCATGGTAGTGCGCCGTTCTTGTAATCGACCATGACAGTACAAGGGCGGTGCCAGAACAGCTGTAGGTGCCAAGCTGTTCTGGCACCACCCTTAAACTGTCATGGTCGATCTCTTAGTTAATCAGACAGGAAGTAAAATAATGTTTTAGAGCATGCCAACGACAGTGACACACGACAGTCTAGTGGACAGGAAAGAACTGATAGGTCCTACTCATTCACACACTCATTCTTTCCTTTCACCCGCAAATGCACTGGTTAATCCTCCGAATTAACTGATCAAAACTTCCGAACGGTTCAGTTATTGTTTGTTATCTCAATTTTGCATGCTCGTTGTGTTCTATGTTAACCCTTTGGCTGCCGGCAGCGGTTTCTGTCGCGATGATTCCTGCAGGAATCGTCGCAACAAAAACCACCCCCGAGAGCCAAAGGGCTAATAATACTGACTCTAAGATCATAATTAAACGCAGGATACAAATCGCATTCCACACACACACACACACACACACACACACACACACACACACACACACACACACACACACACACACACACACACACACACACACACACACACACACACACACAAACGCACCTTCTTTATTTACTCTCATGAATACGGCACACATGAGACCATGGTCGACTGAAAGAACGGACCAACATAATCCCACTCACACGCGGGACTGAGTGCCAAAATACACAACGGCAAAGGGCAAAAAAACCTACTGAGCCCCCCCCCCCCCCTCCCCCCCGCCCCTTCCCCATCCCCCAACAAAATGCGGGATCTCATGATGATCTTTGTCTATTGCTGGTGCCCCATTTTCTCTGGTTATTTGTTGCTATTTATACTTTATTAACTCATTCAGCCCGGCGCACGTATTTCTCAAATGTTGGAGGCGTCATCTAACGACTATGCACCTGTTGCAGGAGATGGATCGACCATGATGATTCAAGGGCAGTGCCGGATTAGCTTGGCGCCGACAGGCGCCGAGCTAATCTGGCACTACCCTTGAATTATCATGGTTGACCCCTCCAATGCTGTAGTGCGTCAGGGCTGAATGGATTAACACTGTATTGTCTCACTACGGTGACATTTTGGCTGCCTCCCCCGAGTTAGAAACGTCGCAGCAGTGCAAGTCCTGCCTACCTACCTTTTTTTTTTCTTTATACATGTCTGACCCGTTTGTCTGAAAAACAACATGAGTTTTGTTTGCTTCTACGGACGTTAAGGAGTTAAAGACCCACTACCGCCCGGTAACTATTCAAAGATACACTTCTGTAACAGATAGTTACAAACGCTACACACAGGTCCAGTTATGGTTTATTTAGATACAGGACAATCCAGTTCAGCACACGTCGTCTTTATATCAAGTAGTCTATCAATGACTTTTACTCCATTCTATAAATACAACGCTTTTAGTGCGAGAAACAGCTAAAAAATAGATTGACACATTAACGGCTGCGCAGAATAAATACGTGCAATTAGGTGTGAGCTTTTGCTGCGTTTCCAAACTGCTGTTAAAGTTGTTTAGGTGTGTGGACAAGGCATAACAAACGTGCTGAAATGTGCCTTCACATTTACTCGTAATGATACTTTAATGAGTTAAAGAAAAAAGGTGTTTGACATCAAGTAATTTATTCGTGGATAAACATTCTTTGTGCAGCTGTGGCTTGTGTGTATCGAATGTATTTATGGGCTCTGATCACAAAAAAAATGTTAAGTCAACTTCAGAACTTTGCTCGAAAGCAAGCTGTTAAAAAGTTTTATTTTAATGTCTCAAAATGTCCAAATGTTAACCCCTTAACTGCCGGAGCAAGACGAATGCTACCCAGTTGCAAGAGACATAAACCCTCATGAGCCCTAGCAGTCGCGTGGGCTCATGAGGATTTATGTCTCTTGTTAGTCCTCTGTTCTTTATGCCTAATTCCATCTCATTTACATCTGTGCTCTTCACGACAGTGTCGGTCAGTGCGCTGTCTTTTCTGACGCGAAATTCGTGATCAACGACAGTGAAGGGGTTAATCGTATATATGTGAAACTTCTGCCGGTATACATGACACATATACCATTCTCAGCGAACCAATCAGATGCCGAAGGCGAGCGTCACGCGCCGGGTACATGCGAGCGCGCGAGCCCGCATTACAACACCTGAAAAGGCGAATGGAAAGCAAGCAAAGAAACATAAAAACTGTCTAACAGAGATGCGCACGGTCTTTTGTTCAAACCCACATTTCGTCCATCTGAGTAAGTACATGGAGACTATTGTTCCTCATGAGAATCTATGCCTCTTGCAGACGCAGAGGGCTTATACGATAAACTGTGCACATAAAATCAGAATATATTCTCCCACATGTTTACTGAGAGGCCAACACGTCTCGGAGATGTCAGACTAGGCGTACCGTCGCTGATTCTAACCCTGTACGTGTCGGTAGCGGGTTTTGTCGCGATGATTCCTGTAGGAATCATTGCGACAAAAACTGCTACCGACACGCAGAAGGTAAATACATCGAAATGACAAACAGCCTGCGGCTGAAAAGACACACAAAACTCTATGCCCTTTGCAGGCAGAAGGATCTTGTTCGATAAACTGTTTACATAAAAACTGGAATGTCTCACAGAATTCCCTTCAAAACTAATATAAACTGCAAACATGCATAGCCAGAAGTAACGTACGGCGAGAATTCATCGAAATGGAGACTGTGACAAGTAATTTTTCAGACATTTTTGACGAGGTGATGAAAAATGAAACTGATGAAGCAGCTGCGGAACAGACAGTGTTTTCTTTGAGGTCTATATTTGTCGGAATAGTCGCTTATTCCATCGTCGCTATTACCATCGTCGGCAATGCGCTGGTGAGTTGGCTGTGTTCTTGTACACGAGAAATGAGGTTTTTTTTTTTAATTTTGTTTTTTTTACGATGTCTGTCAATGTATTGTACCTTTCAAGACCACGTTTACACGACAAGTTCCTCCCACACCACATTTCCTAGTCTTACCTCGCGGTGCTTTCTGCGATCCTCTAGGCGGCAAAACAGCCACGGCTTACTCTACGCTAAAATCAATGGCATTGCGCTCTTCACGAAAGCGCTACAAACATCTGAAAGTGAAAAGGCAAACTTTTACGATTCATCGTCACTGCTGTTTACATTGTCTGCTCTACAATGCAGCGAAACAGCAGAATCAGACCAGCGCAGCCGACAATCAGGCTAAAGAAAACTGGCTGTCGTCTGCTTTATTTGATTTTTGGTGACTGGATTCACGTTGTGAAAGGTTCTATAAAACATAGGAGTGTTCGTATATTATCATTTCTAGACAGACAGAGCGACTCCCATTCTGAAACTGTTTGACTCATAATCACCGAGAGCAAAGCTCGAGGTGACTATGATTTAAGTAGTCTGAGAATGGGAGTCGCTCGGTCTGTCTAGAAATGATAGTGTACGAACACCCCAATTTTATGCTATAACAGTATTCTGTTTTTCGTTGTACAGTTGAACCCCTCGTCCTTTATATTTCAAAAAGTTTCAACCTTCCACGTATCATCTGTTAACCCTTTGGCTTTTGGTAGCGGTTTTTGTGTGGGTGATTCTTGCAGGAATCACCTCCACAAAAATTGCTACCGAGAGCCAAAGGGTTAGTCGTTTATAACTTTATGCATATGCATGACTCAAATCCCTTTAACATGACAAATAAGAAACAGATACAATTCAAAGCTAATAGAAAAAAATGAAGAAATTAACTGACTATAGTTGAAATATTTTCTAAGTGTTTTTCATCCAGGTTTTACCGGCTTACACCAGTTTATTGTGAACATCCACATCGCAGTAGGCTTAATGTTCCATATTTATGGGAATAGTTCACGCATGGAGGTGGTAGCCCTTCAATTCAATTCACTTATTATGTTTAACCCCTTCTCTGCCACTGTGCGTACATTTTTGTTTATGAAATCTTGGTTCATTCAACGACCGAAAGCCCACACCGTCCAAGAAACGTGGATACAAATTGGTCTCAGCAAGAGACATAGATCCTCATGAGCCCCCGCAGTCGCGGGGGCTCATGAGGATCAATGTCTCTTGCAGTTGGATCGTGTTCACTGTTGTTTTCTCGGCAGTGAAGGGGTTAATGTTGTTTACGCAGGTGTTGCTGGCAGTCGGACGCAACAAACGTCTGCAGACTGTGTTCAACATGTACATTGTCAACCTGGCCGTAACCGACATCTCTGTGGCTCTCACCGCCATGAGCTTCTACACCACAGGTAATGGGCGCACACATATAAGACAAGATACGATAAGGTATGGTAAAGTAAAGGAAGGGACGATAATAGTTACTTATTTGGGTTTAACGCGCATTGTGCGCAATACGCAATAAGATAACGTTTAAACGTTATGGCTTATAACGTCTTTTGTTCACCACGAAGATGATTTCAAAGACGGGGCACCAAAAAGAGGTATGTACAAATTTTGACAGCTAGCTGGGTTCAAGGACACGACCTTTCGGACGAGAGGCGAAAGCTCTTCAATACAGCTGAGCTCCCTAGGTATGGTAAGATAAGGTAAGAAATAAGGTACAGTAAGACATCAGGTAAACGATCAGGTAAAAAAGTTAAGGTTAAGGTGAGGTTACTTAGCTACTTTTATGGGTTTAACACTGGACAGGCAACTATGGCCATTTCATAGCAGGGTAAGGCGGGTTAGGGTGGGGTTGGATGAGGTGCGGTGATGTGATGTGATGTGATGTGATGTGATGTGATGTGATGTGATGTGATGTGATGTGATGTGATGTGATGGTGAGGTGAGGTGAGGTGAGGTGAGGTGAGGTGGGGTGGGATGGTGGGAGCCCCAGTAGAAAAACACCTTCATGCCCACGGCGGCCGTAGTGGGCCCAAGATCTTTGCTTACTGGGATGTGAGATGAAGTGAGGTTAGGTGTGATAGGGTGGGGTGGGGTGCTGTGAGGTGGTGTCAGGCTTGGTGAGGAGGGGTGGATTGGGGTAAGATGAGGTGATGTGATGTGAGATGAGATGAGATGAGATGAGAGAAGAGAAGGGTACAGTAGAGTAGAGTAGAGCAGAGCAGAGCAGAGCAGAATAGAGATCTCCTATGCACCTGTTGCAGGAGACGGATCGATCATGATAATTCAAGGGCAGTGCCAGATTAGCTTGGCGCCGACCCTTGAATTATCATGGTCGACACATCTCCTGCTGTAGTGCGTCAGGGCTGAATAGTAAAACATTAATATTGTACGTTTTTTTTCGTTAAAATTGTTAATTAAAAGCTCGGACAAACATGCTGTATCCGGGATTTTAATCCTCCAAAATTTGGGAAATACGTGCGCCGGGCTGAATGAGTTAATTTTACTTCCAGACAACGTTCTGGGCTACTGGCCGTTCGGAGAGTTCATGTGCGGCGTGTGGATCTTCTTCGACTACGGGATGACGTTCGCCTCCGTCTTCTCGTTGCTGGCAATCTCTGTCGACAGGTTCTGGTCGGTCAAGTGGAGCGTCCACTACAGATCCATGAAGACCAGACGGACTGCCTGCATTACCATCGCCATCACGTGGTAAGCCTTTTGTAATATACGTCATCAGCACACAGCTCACTTAGACTATGACGTCATCCTTCTTCCACTGTTTTCGTCGAAAAAGTTGTAAGCTTGACCTAATTTATACTGACGAGCAAAAGAAATGCAACATTTTTGGAATCAAGTGTTTCCGGTGATTTCAAAAATGAAAAATGTCGCATTCCTTTTGCTCTTCACTATATATTATATGTGACTAATGTAAATGCTACTAAAAAGCAGCTTTTGTGATGATTCAGTCGACAGTAACAGCTACTCGAGTGCATATTTTAACTAATTCGCGACCAGCCGCATCCGCATGCGCGGCATAAGCCGCGCATCCGGAGGCGGCTGGCCGCGAATAAGTTAAAGGAACTTCTTGTTCAGTTGTCAACGTGGATATCATCAGCTTGCGTTCTTTTGCATGGCGACTTATTCCCTGAACTGCGTGGCTGTTGCGTTTACTTCGCCGGAACGCTGGTAGACCCGTTAGAGTGCGAGGCTATTCTTGGCAAAACCACCCGTATAGTGACAAATCCGAGATCTGTATGGAAAGACGTTTGTGAAGCGTGCGAGCGAAGGTTACGAGCGAATCGTGCAGGGACCGGTTGCCCTGTTTTCGCGGCGAATTAACCACAAACTGTGGCAGAGAACGAAACAGACAGACACAGTTATCTGTGTGCAGTGACGTCTCTCAATTTGACATCACACACAGTCTAGAGAAAGGCCGCCCTGGTTGTCTCCCTCTATTGCTGCGCTGATCAGCGCAGCAATCAAGGGAGACAACCAGAGCTGCCTTTCTCGCTGATCAGCGCAGCAATCGAGGGAGGCAACCAGTGTGGAGAAAGACTTTTTATTATCACAATCACAATATCACAATCTTCGCGTGCGGGACGGTGCCAGTGAAGTGCGTGTGACGTCACAGTAAGGCGTTCTGCAGCTCATACACTCGAGGTTTTGTGGGTCAAGTAAGTTAGTTAGCTACTTAGGTAGGTAGGTAGGTAGGTTGGTAGCTATCCACTTAGTTACTGGCTAGTTTGTTATTGGAGTTCAACGCCGCGCAAGCAACAATGGATACCTCATGGTGTGCGTGACAATTAACTCCTTTGAGCGGAGATGTGGAGAAAAGCAGCACGATCTGGGCAGACTTATAAGGACGCGAGAGATCCACAGTAAACCAAACCAGTATTCGTACGGTATCGATAGGGAGTCTGGGAAAAACTTCTGATGGGTGGGGTGGAACGCGTATCAGCCTTTCCGAGCGCAGAGATCCCACCGTGACCAAACTGAACTGAATGGAACCATAAGTCTATATATATATATATATATATATATATATATATATATATATATATATATATATATATATATATATATATATATATATATATATATATATATATATATATATATATATATATATATATATAATTACGGTATTTATAATGCGCTTATCTTATAATAATTATAACTCTAAGCGCGCACTCACAACTCGCACACGCATGCGCACGCTTTAGACAATGACTCACGTACCACAAATAGTGAAAATACATTACGACGGTCAGCTTGGGGTGGGGAGTGTGGTGATGTAGTGCTAGAACTGTTGAAAGAGGTGAGTTTTGAGGGCGGACTGGAAGGAGAAGAGAGGGTGTTTCTGACGGGGAGAGAGTGGGAGAATATATATATATATATATATATATAATATATATATATATATATATATATATATATATATATATATATATATATATATATATATATATAATATATATATATATATATATATATATATATATATATATATATAATAGACTTCTGACGGAACTGAACTAACTCCATTCATGAAGACGCGCATCCTGATGCGACACGTCTCGAACGTTCAGAGTCCGTATAATGTTGATCACTGACAAACCCAGGCTGTCACAAAAGGTCGTCTCTTTACATCCTGCGGCTGCAGACAAATCGAAGTCTAGACCAAATGGTGACGGCCAGAAGTGATCTGTAATAAATGGATAATACACTGAGTGTCTTGAACACAGTGAGGTTTCGTTTGCAACGAACGACTACCAACAACGAACGAGAGCGAAGTAAGGGCAGATAACCAGCTTCAACCAGAAGCATATTTAACACTCTGAACATCTCCAAGAGGCGTAGATCCTCATGAGCCCGGAGGGCTCATGAGGATCTACGCTTCTTGGAGATGTTCTGAGTGTTGTCTATGCTTATGTTTTGCTTGGCTTGACTTCGCGAACGAAGATTTTATAGGAGTTGACCACGACGTCTGCAGGCTTGTTCGTGGCTGCGGAGGCCAATCCGAGACAGGCAGGTTCGACCGCAGTGGCTGCAGGGGAAGGTATGGCCAGGGTTCTGAGCTGCTGCAGCATCTCTGTTTTTTCTCCTGAGCCGCTTGTCCTTAAGGCTAGCTCTGTGAGAGTCCTCAAAGGAGACAGCTGCCTTGTAAATGGTGGAGCGCCAGGTGTCACGGTCCGCAGCAAGCGAAGACCACTGGTGGTGGTCGATTTGGCAGGCACTAAGTGACTTCTTGAGACAGTCTTTGTATCTCTTCTTTGGTGCCCCTCTGTCCAGTAGCAAGCTCGCCGAACAGGGTGATCTTTGGTAGGCGATGATCCTCCATCCTGGAGACATGCCCCGCCCAGCGGAGCTGTGTCCGCAGCAGCAAAGCCTCGATGCTCACAGTTTCAGCCTGTTCAAGGACCTCGACGTTGGTGACATAGTCACTCCAGTGAATGCCCAAGATGGTACGCAGGCAGCGCTGGTGGAAGCGTTCGAGGAGTCGTAGTTGGCTTCGGTAGAGGGCCCAGGACTCGGAACCATACAGCAGGGTGGTGAGGACCACAGCTCTATACACGCTGATCTTGGTGCCTGTTTTCAGCTGTTGATTGTGCCACACCCGCTTGAAAAGTCGCCCGAAAGCGCTGTTCGCTTTTGCCAGCCTGCTGTCAAGCTCCTTGTCCAGCTTGGCGTCCGACGTGATAACGCAGCCAAGGTAAGTAAACTGGTGCACTGACTTTAGTTCAGACTCGCCAATGGTGATGTGAGGAGGGCGATACACTGTCTTGGGTGCCGGCTGATGGAGGACCTCTGTCTTTTTCAGACTGACCTCGAGTCCAAAGAGCTGGGCAGCATCTGCGAAGCAAGTCGTGATGCGCTGCAGGGCTCTCTCTGTGTGTGCAACGAGGGCAGCATCATCAGCAAAAAGCAGCTCACGAATCAGTTGGTCTAGGGTTTTCGTGTGGGCCTGCAGTCGTCTGAGGTTGAACAGGCTGCCATCGAGACGATACCTGATGTACACTGCATCGTCATCATCGAGGTCCACTGTGGCCTGCTTCAACATCATGCTAAAAAAGATGGTGAAGAGGGTCGGTGCCAGTGCGTTGGGCAGTGGGCAGATGTTCACATCTGCACGGGACATAGACGACCCCGCCCTCCACGAGTCGCCTGCTGCCTTGCAGGCTTGGCCGCTTGGCTGCGGAAAGGCTAAGGGAGGAAACCCCTGACATCAAAGCCCCCGTGTCTCCGGGGAAGGCTTTTGAGCCAGAGACTAGGACAAGGACAGTCTGATATAAAACCTACGACCCGAGGACCTCGATGCCATCGTCCCAGCTTGCTAGGCCATGGCAGATGAACCAAGGGTTTAAAGGGTGGGGCCAGTACTGCGCACACTGCACCCCACCAAAAAGCTCCACCGCGCAGGCTTTAGGAAACGTCCACGGACCATGACACTGACCATTCCAAGTCCTGTAGCGACGGGCGAGGGGCGAAACGGCAGGTGAAAGATGTCACTGGAAGCCGCAGTCTCAAACCTGCATGCAGGCGGTTCAGGATATTGGTCGCCTGATGTTGACCTGGGGATGACAACATCACTCGGCACACCCTGAACGACCAAGCAGCCTTCTCTAGGGACAGCACTGCTTGCTCCACACGGAGAGGGGCCTAGAAAAGGTGGCCTAACCAAAGCTCGTCCCCTCGCAACCCCAGTTGGCTAGCCGCGGTCAACGGGCTATGCTTATGTACACACTGGTTATCCGCCCTTACTTCGTTCTCGTTCGTTGTTAGGAGTCTTTCGGCGTAAACGTAACCTCACTATTGTCCACTTCGAAAACTGAGCAAACTGAGTCTGTTCTTCAACTGCTACTGCAAAGCGTGTCTGTCTACTTTGGTTATTTACGTGTCCTTACTTGAGGAAAACTCTACATTGTGAAATGTATATGGCATTTATGCACAAAAAAAGACAACTTTTAGTTGTGCTAATATCAAACTTAAAATAGAGTATAGAATAATCGTTCATGTATGCTGTCCTGTTTCTTTCTGGAAGGGACATCGATTGTCGTGTGCTCTTTAATTTGTGAGATGATCATTTTGTATGGTCCTTTCATCTTTAATGCGTCGTAGTATCATTGGGTGTTTGCATATATATGTCAGTAGATATATATTTTTAAAATGGAATTTAAACTTTATTAAACTAGTACGTCTTAATAATAATAGAGAAATGTTTACCTTGTCTTAATTGTTCCACCGCCTACTGCACGAAAACTGCCCTTTAAGTAACCCATGCAGCCCTGGCGCACTACAGCAGGAGATGGATCGACCATGATAATTCAAGGGTAGTGCCAGATTAGCTTGGCGCCTGTCGGCGCCAAGCTAATCTGGCACTGCCCTTGAATTATTATGGTCGATCCATCTCCTGCATCTGGTGCATCGTCATTAGATGACGCCTTCAAAATTGGGAAATGCGGTCGTCAGGCTGAATGAGTTAAATTAACCTATTCCAGGCTGCAATGTCCCCTTTATAAATGTTCTTAGTATATCTTACAATGACGTTTAACTTAAATTCTGAAGTTTGAATGTCCCCAAAATATGAAAGACTTTTCTGCTATTGTTTTCCTTTGTACGCAGAAGAGTTCCTTCTAGTTCGCTCAAATGGCGGGGGGAAACTGTGTATGTTTATGAAAAGAAGGGGAAAAAGTTTTAGTTGAGGCAGAACAACATGTATAATCTTTTGTTGTATCGGCGAATTTCAGCAGTCAAAACCCAACCTCGTGCAAACCCAAAAGGTCCACAAATCTGTAATTGCCCTTTAACGGATAAATGCGGGTTTTTTTTTTATTTGAACTGAATTGAATTGATCGCTTTAAGGAATTAAAAAAGGTGATTGAACTGAATTGAACTGATTCAGTTCAATTCAATTCAATTCAAGTCAAGTCAAGTCAAGTCAGTGCAGTGCAATGCTGTTCAATACCGCGCCCTATTTTATTCCATTCCATTCATCTCACTTCAGTTCAAACCAGTTGAGTTTAACTCATTTAAGACGAACGGTATCCGGATACGTGGCTTCAGACGCGTATCCGGATGCCGTTCGTCTCGAATGAGTTAAATCATTTTAATTCAGTTCAGTTCAATATGCAGATGGGAAGGCTTATCGCAGCCGCTGCATCAACTTTATCTATTACGTTAACAGTTGGATTTCCCGCCGCCAGAAATGATGCCTCTCATCATTCTGTACACTCACTGTGGTACTGATAGTGTGGCAGAGCAGAAAGTGTTATCACTCATCCACATTCAGTCTCGCACACGGATGTAAATGTCCTCAGCAAAGGGACATAGATTTGCATGAGCCCTCGCATCCTGCGGGGGTTCATGAGGATCTATGTTCCTTGCAGGTGGGTTATTGCTGGCTGTATTCCTGCGTGGTGTTTTAACCCATTTAACCTTCGATGGCACATTTCGGTGGTGAGGAAGGGGGTCACCTAACGACTATGTACCAGTTGCATACGATGAATCCACCGTCATAATTCAAAGGGTAGTTCCAGATTAGCTTGGCGCCTGATGGCGTCAAGCTTTTCTGGCACTACCCTTGAATCATCCCGGTCGAACCGCCTCCCGTCTTAGTGCGCTGGGGCTGAACGGGTCAACATATCAACGCTGGACGAAATAGTGCCCGCAGAGTCAAATCGACGGGCTTGTTCAGATAGCATGTCCGTTATAATAAATGTCCTGTTAAATCAAAGTGGCACAGTTGCAGTGCTGCTGTTCAGGTCGTACTCCATAGGTAATAGCTGCCACTGTCCGTAATATCCCGCCCGCTAGGACCGTCCATTATCACTCTGGTGCCGTGGACGTTAAACCCATAACTAACAAAAAGTATCTGCATGTTCTGGGGTGATTTACCTTCTTTAATTTTTTTTAAAAACTCAATCTACCCCAGACACACCACAGCAAGATAAGGATCGACCATGATAGTTCAAGGGTGATGCCAGAATAGCTTGGCGCCTATGGGCGCCAAGCTATTCTGGCATCACCCTTGAACTATCATGGTCGATTTTTGTCCTTCACTGCACTGCAGTCTTCAGAGGACAACGGCACAATTTAAGGATTTCGGTGTTGGGGTAGAATGAGTTATTAATGAAAATTACCCGGCTAGTTAATGGCCCTGGGTCACTGCGTACTGTAATAGTTTTTTGGAGTCATTACGGGGAAATAGACATCGTTACGTTTTCTTAGTTGTTTTTTTTTTTTCTCCTTTTTTTTAACACGTTCGCTGCCGTTCACTGAGGAAAATACTGAACACAGTTCGTCTGCAAGAGACATAGATCCTCATGAGCCCCCGCGGTGGCGGGGGCTCATGAGGATCTATGTCTCCTGCTGGTGCCGCTTTGTACCCATGTTCCCTGGGTAGCTGGGGCTCTTTTAGGGGTTGAAACATTTCGCAAAGTATAATCTTTCAACTGGTTTAACCCCTGGTTTTGACTGGTTTAAAAAGGGTTTAACCCCTTAACTGCCGGGAGAAGGCGAGCGCTACCCACCTGCAAGAGACATACATCTTCATGGGCCCCCGCAGTCGCGTGGCGGCTCATGAGGATTGATGTCTCTTTGTTAGTCCTGTATGCTCTTTGTGCCCCGCGTCTGGTCCCATTGAATGTTCTTCACGCGAATGTGGGTCAGCGTACAGTGATTTCAGACGCGGAATCCGCGTTCACTGGCAGGCAAGGGGTTAGAAGGTAACATATCAGGTCGAGCTCGGTGGAAAAAAAAAAAAAAAAAAAAAAAAAAAAGCTGCGTTCACTGACATTATTGAACGCAGGAGAATGCTTTTTTCTGTTTAACCCTTTCCGTGCCTACATTCTTGTTTCTGAAATCTGTGTTCATTTAACGACCAAAAGCCAAAACAGTCCATGAAGCACGGATACAAATTGGTCTCAGCAAGAGGCATAGATCCTCATGAGCCCCCGCAGTCGCGGGGGCTCATGAGGATCTATGCCTCTTGCGTTTGGATCGTGTTCACTTTCTTATCGGCAGTGAAGGGGTGAATTGGTACTTGCCCGTGTCAGATTTAAAGCGATCTGCTCCACGGGAGGCTTTGTGATTGCTAAATTGCGCGGGTACAACGGGTTCTCAATGTTGTCTATTCTTCCTTTTACAATCCACGTGAGCATGCGTATACACGTAACCGAGTTTTGTATTAAAAAATAATAATAATGAAAAAAAAAATTAAAAAAAAAAATAAATAAAAAAAAAATCTGCCTTTTGCGTGCATTAGTGAAAGGAGAGCAGAAAAGACTTTCATTTCTGACATTCGGACTTCATTAGTTAAGTGAACCCTTTTGTCCAGCATTATTCTATGTCATCCTCTAAGAATATTTTAACCAGTTCAGTGCCAGCTGACGCAGACTGTGTTTCTGCAGTTTTTGTGAATACGACACCAAAATTCCCTAGATGTCTCAGGAACATGGATTCAAAGTGGTGTCAGCAAGAGGCGTAGACTCTCATGAGCCCCCGCTCATGGGGATCTATACCTCTTTTTACAAAATTTTCTCGGCCACTGAACGGGTTAAAGGACACATTTTAAAATTATTGACTCTTTCTTGCCAGGACCAGGCCCTTTTAACCCTAATCATTCGGAATACACCAGTGTGTGAAATAAGTGTGACTAAAATAGTTCAAGGGTAGTGCCAGAATAGCTTGGTGCCTCTAGGCACCACGCTATACTGGCACTACCCTTGAACTAAAGCCATTGGTCTATATCCTTATCTGTAAGTACTACAATGTAGCTTGCATATGGCAGTGTACACATTTGAAGCTTTTAGCCTCAGTGTGATATGGGTTAAGCGGTGATTTGTTTTGTTTGTTTTTGGGACCGAAGTATGGCCAACGTAAACAGACAATGCTCCACGCCGATTAAACTAAACAGAACTTCATGATCAATTCTCAGACACTCAAAATTACAAGACGTTATCGAAATATCCGTTGCGTACACTTTTCTCTTTTTTTACAATTTACCTGCGACATTCAGAAACGTATATTTATTGAATGTAGGCAGAGATTTAATCCTGACATTTGCGCAGCTGTGTCTGTTTCTTTGCGTCCTTTAAAAAAAAAAAAATAAAAAAAATAAAGGTACGGCCATCCCAGTGCGCACAAGGTCATCGGGCCGACGTCGGTCGCCGTTGGCCAGCGCACGTCCGTGGGCGGGCCAACGACGGCCGACATTGGCCCAATGACCTTGTGCACACTGGGATATATATGTCTACGGGAACGTGCTGTCATGACATTTTTTCTGGGACCCTTAAAAAAAGCCCATAAATATATATGTAATTAAGAAATCACGGCATATATAGAGCATGATACGACGTTAAATCAAATGTTGCACGAACATGTTGCAAATAGAAAACAATCAATGTTCATTTTTGCGTTCAAAATATATGTACACGCATAGATTTTTTTGTTTTACCAACAAATGCATTGCAGTGACTGATTAATGCTGTCTGCAATAGGGTTGTGTTTTTTATTCTGGTTGTGACGGGCCAAATCTGAAACTCAATTTCATGAAGAAAAATAATTAACCGATATGTCTGATGCCTTTTTCTGTTGGGTTGTGTTCACTTTTTCCTGATTGCGAACGGTTAAAAAACGTCAATGCAGAGGGGCAAAGATAATGGATGACCAAGATTGGACAGTGGCACACTTCTTATATTAGCGAAAGCGAACCCGCGGCACGAGTTACTTGCCCTTGAAAGCGTGTTCGCGGTCAGCGTTCCTTGTGTGTACTGTGTAATATGTCGTAACTTCGGCGTGGCCTTTGCGCAATAAAAATAAATATGCGATTGTTTATGCTGGGTTTATACGACTATATTTATATAAAAGCAGTGACTTTATTTCGTTCTGTCTTTTAAATCCTCCATTTTTATTGATTATTCATCTAGACAACATATATATAGATATCTCATGAACAAGCTTGCTGGCCGTTTGTAAAAAAAAAAAAAAAAAAAAAAAAAAAAAAAAAAAAATGTGCTTTGGGGGTGCAGGTAGGGTGTGTGCAAAAACATCTATAGAATGAATAAAACATACTCTTTGTGACTTTTGATATGAGTTGTTAGGGAATTCTTTATGCAGTCTTTTCAATGTTTGAAATAACCTCCATTCCCACACGCCCCTCCCCCTTTGTTTTGATAGCTTTGTTTAGTTGTAATTTTTGTAAGTTTTATTTCAATGTATTTCTTTTTGTTTGTTTTTTGTTTATGTTTTGTTTTGTGGTAGACATAATCAGTTGAATGGTTGATTAATCTATTTTGTTGTTTGTTTACATTAATTTTAATATAGTTGTTACATGTAATTGACTTTCCTTTTTGATTTTGTGTGCATGTACAAAACTAAAAAAAAAATTAAAAAAAACACTGTAATGACAGATTGATACCTTATTAAAACGATACTTTTTGTTTTTAATACACAAGACAGTATTGTGAAAAATAAAGTTGACAACAAAATGTAATAGAATAATATATTTATAATAGATAAACTCTCATGCACAAAGAAACACAGAACAGAATTGAAAAATGGGTGGGTTGGTGGGAGAGAGAATAATGAGAGTGAAGTGACAGATTAAGTGAAAAGCTGAAGAAGAAAATGAAAAGAAAAGAAAGAGAGGAAGGAGATTTGCCAATTGAAATTGTCAACAAACACAATTGTGACTGTTGTGTAACATTGAACAGATTTATTCCTTGTATTCAAGCAATAATGGTAAATGTGGTAAGGTAGCTCAATTTTGTGTGTGTGTGTGTGTGTGTGTGTGTGTGTGTGTGTGTGTGTGTGTGTGTGTGTTTCAGAGTGTGCATGTGCATATGTATACAATTTCATTTTGTAAAAACAATAATAATATTACAAACCATTCAGAGATTCCATCTTGCGCCTTTTCTTCTCTTGAGTCATATTCTGGGGTCGTTTCTTGGGTGATTTTCTGCTGGATTTCAGACGTGGCGGTGCATTTGATACATCAAAAAGTGTGGGCACAGCATTGGGTATCAGCCGATCTTTCACTGCAGGTCGATAGAACTGACTATCCTCAAAGTGATTCCTACACAGGACACATGAAGCATTCAGCGCCTTGGCAGTCTTGTGCATCAGGTCTTGACGTCTGCAATTCTGTTTCCAAACATCACACCTGAAAAAATACCAATATAATTTGTGTTAATTTTATTATCACACAAAAACTGAAACAACCCATTCCAGGAAGTGGTAGGTGGGGCCAAGGGGTGGGTTGTTATTAACATTTGAATTAACATTAGCAACCATTGTATCACTAGCAATCTCTACCATTTACCTTTCACTTATATTCCCATAAAAAGCAGAGTGCCTACAGTCAGTACCTTTAATTGACATAAGCACAACAAGTCCAAATTTGAGCAGTCTGCTCATAAACTTGCCACACATACATGTATGTATGCAGTTTTAAAAGCTCATCTTCATCCTCGTATCTCATTTTCTCAAAACTGTCCTCTGCACCCCTCCAGCCATTAAACTGATATAACTTCCTCAGTTTTTAAAATACAGGGACCATTCTTATGTCGGCAGAGAGCTAGTTGCACGTAGTTTTCATATATAGTCATAACTCCATCAAAGTTCCGACTAAACCCTGGTTTTCTCAGGATGGGTCACAGATCGCTAACACTGATCGGTAAACACGTGTGCAGAATGATCAGCACCAAAAGCTACATAAACTTCGAAGAAAAAAAAAACAAACTCACCTTGCTTGTTCTGCAGGAAATCTGAAGAATGACCATCCTACGCAGTTCACAGAATACCTCGCATTAGTGCAATTAGGCGCAGCACAATGCTGGCCACCTTTGCGAGTGCGTTTCTTCTTCTCTCCGACCTCCATGTTGACAGCCCGGTCGCACGCATTCAGGGGCAAATCACTCTAGCGAACGCTGCTACGCTTTTTCAGGCCTACTGTCCAATCTTGGTCATCCATTATCTTTGAGAGGGGGGAAAAAGTGAACATCACCAGTGCTGGCCACCGGTCTTTGGATGCCAAAACCGCTTAGGGAAATAACCGCCAGTAGACGACACGGGTCAGAATGGAAAAATACCGGTAGACAAGAAATGTCGAATAATACTGAAATTAACTGAGAAGTATTTTTTCATCAGCTGCTGTTTTATCAGCTTCGTCGTTCGATTTTCCACGACCTAAGTAGATTTAATCACCCCCCCCCCCCCCCCGACCTCGTCGCCCCCCCCCCCTACACACACTCACACACACACACGTACACACACACACACACACACACACACACACACACACACACACACACACACACACACACACACACCCATTACATACACACACACACACACACACACACACACACACACACACACACACACACACCCCTTCCGGGTTGATTTTCTGATACCTCGAATAGATATCGCCACGTGGAGACGGTATTATTGCTAGGTACAAAGCAAAGAAAATATCGGTTGTCAAGAAAATTAATAGCGCGGACACTGTATCGCTGAAATGCAAGAGACATAGAAGTCGCGGGGGGGGGGGGGGGGGGGGGGGGGCTTATGGGGATCTATGCCTCTTGCTGGCCACACTTTGTGCCAAGTTCTTGCACGGGTGGGGTTCATTGACGTTCAGATTAACCCCTGAACTTCCAGGGGCAAGGCGAACGCTACCAAGCTGCAAGAGACATAAACCCTCACGAATCCCCGCAGTCAGACGGTAGTTCATGAGGATTTATGTCTCTTAATCCTACGCTCTTTATCCCTATTTTTGTCACACCTATATCTGTGGTTTTCACGCGAATGTCGGTCAGTGTGCAATCGTTTCGGTCGTGAAATTCATGATCACTGGCAACGGGTGAGTTAACAGTCTGCGGTCAATAGTTTTGAAGGAGTTAACTCATTCGAGACGTGCCGCCTTCGGATACGCGGCTTAAAGCCGCGTATCCGGAGGCGGCACGTCTCGAATGAGTTAAAACTCTGAGAAGCCAACTTTATTGAGAAAGAAAATGCTCACATGTCAAATCTGCCCGTCTCCAAGATCAAAAGGCAAAAGACACAAAGTATCACCTTGTGACATTTCATTTCGGAATTTGCTACATGTCAATATTCCGCGCACGCGCATTATTCTGTGTTCATGCCTGTGATTTTGGACAGTGGAGCTCTAGGCCATAATTATCCTCTTTCCTGTCGCTAGACGCATATTCTATTTCTGAAATCGTTGTTCGCTGAACCACAACAGTTCAATGGACATGGATATAAATTGGACTCGGCCAGAGGCATAGATCTTCATGAGGCCCCGCAGTCGCGGGGGCCCATGAGGATCTAAGTCTCTTGCAGATGGATCGTGTTACATTTTTCTCAGCAGCGAAGGAGTTAAGGTCTAAATTTACCAGCATTCATCAATTGTGTCCGACATCGATACATTTGAAACAAGATGATGATTTCATTCCAAAGTCTACCGTATTGTTTGGAGCGCACATGCGTTTTTCTTTTAGGAACTTTCAGAGTTCATGTTCATATTAATAAGCTTATCCTTCTGATCCATTCCCTCCTCTCCAACACAACCTCTAATCAACAAACACCGGCGCACACAAATAAAGACGGACACATGGCGCTTCCCGCCATTAGTACGCTCTGTGGGCTGACATAGCGACAGAAATTCAGAACAAGAAGAATAGCACGAGCAGCAAAATGACGTCACTATAAGCTTCACGGCATGGCATCGCTAGTCCCACGACGCCGTGTACACACTGACGAAGTGGATGTCAATTCAGAAACATTGTATAACACTTACGTCTGGTGCTTTGCGACAATTTAGGAACATTGTGTAACACTGATGTGTTTGGCGCCTTTACGTCACCGTCACTGTCTGATCCTTCTGGAGAGTCGACGATTCTTACTTTGTATTTTTTTTTCTGCAATGAATTACCTTTTACAACAACAACAACAACAACAAAAACTGAAACGGTACAAAGCTGGTTAACGAACTCATCCAATATCTATATTCAAGATAGCTATATGCAAAATTCAGAGTGAATAGAACGAATATTTCGAACTCAAATGCAGATCAACCGACTTTATATAAACGGCAATTTTTGTTTTTAACGAGTCTACCGTTAAAAATATGTCCATTTTTGTAAAAAGCGAGATTTTCATTGAATTACTAGGAAAGTCTCGCTTTTCTCTAAAACCAATCTTTACTGCCGTTTGCTTCACAGGGCAGAAATCATTTGATATTTCATTAACTTTATCTTGTATTTATTTTGTCTTTCATTCCTTTTGTTTTCATTAATTTTGTCTGATATTGGTGGATCAAAGAGAAAAGAAAAGAAAAAAAAAAAAAGCTCTGCAAGGCAATTAATACTTTGTGACCAGGAAATACTATCCGTAGTATACTTAGATTATCGACTAGCGTGACATCGAATGAGATAGAGCGATATTTGTTTTCTCACGCGCCTCTTCCGTTCGCGTGATCAAGGAGTATATTCGTCTCTCCGCACATCACAAATGCGGAGAGACGAATATATAGCATGTACCAAAACCAGTTTGACCACGGAAAGATTAACTCCTTCCCTGCCACAGGACCGATATTTTGTTGTTGGAATCTTCGCCCATTCAACGATCATAAGCCACAACCGTTCATGATACGTGGGTCATACACACTGGTCTCAGCAAGAGGCATAGATCCTCATGAGCCTCCGCGAAAGCGGGGGCTTATGAGGATTTATGCCTCTTACAACTGGATCGTGCTCACTTTTTAAACAGCAGTGCAAGGGTTGAAAAACAATACATTTTCCGAGCGGGCGAATAAGCAAGAACGAAGCGCAACTTCTATTTACTGTTTGAAGTCAACTTCACCCAAAGCGTGTCTCTTTCTTTCTTTTTTTGTTCTGTCTTCAAAAAAGAGAAGTAGCTCAAATATTCCTCTTCCCCGCCACTGGACGCGTGTTTTGTTTCTGAAATACAGCCACAACCGTCTAAACAACGTGGACGCACATTGGTCGCTGCAAGAGGCACAGGTCCTCATGGGCCCCCGCGACTGCGGGGGCCCATGAGGATCTGCGTCTCTTGCAGTTGGATCGCGTTCACTTTTTCCCGGCACTGAAGGGATCATACGCGTTGGCGGCATTCCCTTTAATCTGGACTGATATTTTCAATTCGTAGATTACTTTTGCTTTTCATTACTTTTGGGTGAAGCGTCGAGTAACATTGACTTCGGATAAGACAAGATGATTGAATGGTGGGCGAAAGGGTCTATGGTTATACGCGGTATAATTGGCATTGAAAAATGAGGTCGAAACCTCTTGGGGGGGGGGGGGGGGGGGCACTTGTTTACAATGAGACTGGCCCAGTTGGCGCCCATATATATTTGTGAATTAAGTCCATGCTTAATTGAATGATTGATTTGGCCGACATCAAAACCAGCAGAAAATACGTGGCTGTCACCAGAGCCTCTCAGTGCATTCTATAAGACCCTAATGGTATCCTATTGTGAATTTAAAAAAAAAAAATCGACTTTGCATGAAATGTGTCGCTGCCTGGACAGATTGATGCTGAGGTTACGTTTGAAATGACCGAATCCCAGCGAGCGAAATCACAGCGAACAAGCACCTTCTACCAAAAGCACAGACAACACTCCAAACAGCTCCAAGAGGCATAGATCCTCATGAGGATATATCCCTCTTGGAGATGTTTGGAGTTTTCTCTGTGCTTATGGCACAAGCTAGTTGCCCGCTCTCGTTCGTTGTTGGGAGTCGTTTGTTGCAAACCTAACCTAATTTATGTATGATTTGCACCACTTGGAAAGGCTGTGCACTCATTCAAGGCGAGAGAACTAATAGCGGTTTTGAAACCCTGACCTTTTCACTCGCCGGACACAGATGCAAGTGGCATAGATCCTCATAAGCCCCCGCGGATGCGGGAGCTCATGAGGATCTATGTCTCTTGTTGTACTCATCCAAATCACAGGGATCTATGCCTCCGGTTGGACTTGTCACCTCATGAGGATTTATGCCTTTTGTGGATAGTTGTTTTTCGCATCTCCGGCTTAAGAGGCTGCGCATGGTGAATCTGAGATAGCCACTGGCATTGAAGGGGTTAACGGAAATCAAACCATTGGTAAATTAATATTCATCACTTATGTAATACTACTACTACTACTACTTATAATAATAGTACCAGTCATAAAAAAGTATAGTCGTTTTATTCAATTCTGCGATTCAGCTCAAAGCGCCGGGAACTGAACCCAACACGCAAGCTCACGTGAAACACACGCATTCACTCTGAAGACAAACACAGTACAAGACAAACACGGGACTCGGACATTCACGTGGTGCAAAGGTCAGCTCAGCTACTGAATTTTCAGAAATTTTGATCGCTTGTATTTGAAATTCATAAAGTGGCCTAAAACCGGCACGAAAGCGGAGAGTAGAAAGAGCCGGAGTACCCGGAAAAAGAACCCCCGACGTAAAACAAAGCGTCCAATTGGCTATGTGTATCAAAGCAATCCTGATAAGATAAGGGTAAAACTGTAGAGTTGGCATACAACATTGGATGTGTGTGTGTGTGTGTGTGGGGGGGGGGGGGGTGCGTGCGTGCGTGTGTATGTGCGTGCATATGCATGTGTGTGTGCGCGCGCGTGTATGCTTTCGCTGAAAGGTTGTCACCATCTTAACCCATTACATCCTCTGGAGGATTTTTTGTTGTTCCTATTTAAAAATAAGAACAACTTTAAAATGGGGCTCGTCGGAGCGCATTCCGGAGCATGTACACGATATTTTTGGTGTGCGGGGTAAAAATTCTTGAAAAGAAGTAACAAGATGAAAATGACGCCATGTCTAGATACGCAAACCTTGCTGGAGAAGGTCTTTTTGGCGCCAAGCGTCGTGTGTATGTGTGTGTGTGTGTGTGTGTGTGTGTGTGTGTGTGTGTGTGTGTGTGTGTGTGTGTGTGTGTGTGTGTGTGTGACAGCGACTAGAGCCCGCGTTTGAGAACGGACAAGCTTGAACTATAAGGATATTATCCCTAAAAGAATAATCTCGAGGCCCTTTTTATATTTTTGATTAAGATGTTCTTTGGTGAGAAATGGCCGTTTCACTAACACCGGTTGATCCATACTGGAGTCCGTAATTTTTCATATTTTTACTTGATATTTTGCATATAGCTAGATAAAAGGAAAATATTGAACGAGTTTGTTAACAAGCATTGTACCTCTTGAACTTTCTGAGTGATAATTAAATATTTTTGGGAAAATATAGTTTTGAGTTTTTGGGATTAATTTCACGAATTATTTGGGATTAATCTTAAAAGAACTTATCTTTTTTTTTCGAAAAAAAATATTTTCTCATTAGCACTCGCATGTTGTTGTTTTTTCATATACGGTATTTTACATAAGCCTGCAGTTTGTCTCGGCTGTCGGGTACGATTAGGACAATTTTGACCTGTAAGCCCTAGGTGTAAAAATCAGATAATTTTCTGCACCACTTTTTCGAAGTTATTTTTAAAACAGCTAACATATCTTTGGTTTTTCTTTTAGGAAAAAAACTATCTTCTCATTAATACCCGCATGATTTTTCATAAACAGTGTTTGCATAAGCCTGCTGTTTGTCGCGGCCCTGGGGTAGGATTAGGTCTAATTGTGTCCTGTAAGCTCTAGGTGTGAAAATCAACAAGAAAATTGTCAAGTTTGATTCTCTAATACGTTAAATGTTAGTACTGTGATGAGTGACTTAAAACATCGAGTCGTCAGTATAAAGCGTCGTGGGACTAATGATGCCATGACGTGAAGCTTGAAATGACGTCATTCCGCTTCTACTAGCATACTATCATTCTTCTTCAGAATAGCTATCGCTACGCCCGACCACAGAGCTTACGAATGGCGGGAATTGCCGTGTGTCCGTCTTCCATTCTGTGTGCCTGTGTGTGTGGATCAGAGGGTGGGTTAGAGTAGAAGGAGATGGATCAGAAGGATAAGCTTGAAAACAGGAACAACTTTGGGCTGGGGTAACATCTTGTTTTAATTTGCTTATTGCTTATTGTCCTATGAAGCCCACATTACAGATTAGGAGATAGATCAACCATTTTAGTTCAAGGGTGGTGGCAGAATAGCTTGGCGCCTCAGGCGCCAAGCTATTCTGCCACCCCCCTTGAACTATCGTAGCCCAATTTATTTCAAGTAGTAGTGTGTCTAGACGAAAAGGGTTCACATAGTTCAGTTTGCAAAAGGCGTACACGCTGTTTTCTTTGGTTTGTTCCTTTGATAGCTGTTATGTGGACCAAATCAACTTTAGAGTAAATGTGATCTAATAATGAATCGTCAGCGGGGGTCATAGATTACGCTTGCACGTACGTAGCCTAGAGCGATGATGCTATAAAAGGCATAGATTTGACGTAGACATTTCTTTAGTTGTCGGTTTTGATTTTTCTTGTAAAATGCGCAGCTAATGAGGTTTCTATTTGTATAAATCAGTGGAAACATAGCCTGTCAAGTTCTTTCATGACGCTTTTGGTGAACTGATTGGCTAAATTGATCTGCGATCTAAAGAGACTTTTAAATGAATGGAATAAAAGGGAAAAAGAAAACTCACAGGAAGAAACTGCAAAAAGGCATAGAACCTCATGTGCCCCCGCTGAAGAGGGGGCACATGAGGTTCCATGTAATTTTGCTTTGTCAGTTAATATCCGTATTCCATGCTTGACCCAATGTGGACATTTCAAACAACTTAATTCGTAACAACTCGCAGTTGAGGGGATAGTGACATCAAGGCAAGGATGGTGAACGATGTGTGTGTGTGTGTGTGTGTGTGTGTGTGTGTGTGTGTGTGTGTGTGTGTGTGTGTGTGTGTGTGTGTGTGTGTGTATTTTTACACGATGAAAGGACTTGGGAAAACAAAACCTAAAACCAAGAGCAGAAAAATTGCATGCCTACAGCCCAGTTAATACTTGGAGTTCATCTCGACAAAACCGCTACCACCACACAAAGGGTTAAACGCAGAGCGGCAGACTAATATATGGCCATCTGACGGCGGGTCCAGACACAGCCTATTTCCACGCGAAAGGGTAGTTTGTAGTTGATTCCTTTTATTATTATGGTTGTCTTCTCTCAGCCTCTTTACACTATTTCTCATTGGCCTGGCTCTATTCGATTTTTCCCTGACCGACCGTTTTCAAGGCAACGGAATCTCCTTGCCACATATTACCAAAATAGCATGTGATTAGAAGACTCCCTTATTACATGTTACGATGACGTTAGTCGCTGAGCAAAGCGTCCTCCCCCTCCCAAAAAAACTTTTGCCAATCACATTTATCGGTCCAAATTACCCTAATCCTCATTTAGTCAAATCTCTAAACAAAAAATACCAATAAATAAATAATATAGAGGGCTACACAACAAAACGAACTACACGTAGCTTTTATGTAATGCCGCTGGTACCAGTTTCATACAAATCATAACTGAATAATTTTATAAGTTAGGTAATATCAACGATAGGAAAATTCAACTTCAAGCGAAGGCCCTATCACGTATTGACCGTATTCGAAACGGCGAAGAAACAAACAGGTGGATAAATAAAAATTGAGGTTGGTTACTCAACAAGCTAACTAACTATATGCACGCGTTGTGTTTGGCCTATATTACGAACCTCGTACAAAAGAATGACTGAAAACGTGTTAAATTAAAAAAACAAAAACAAACATAGACAAATTCCAGACGAATCCAGTTCGCGCGAGGTTCTTGACTGATAGTCGAAAGTATGAAGATAAAAGTCCCATGAGTTTATATGTCACACGTAAAGTTTGTGGTCCTTTCAAGTGTATACTTCACTCATATATGTTTTACAGTTGAAGACAAACTCGTTGTATTACGAGTTAGGCTTTGCCAGTGGTTTTTGTCGTTTCTCGGGTCCGGTCGGGGAGGGGAATGGGGGGAGTCAATGCTGGAGGTAAGAGTCTCGGGCTAAAGCCCTCGACTCTTGCCTCCGACATTGACCCCTCTGACTGGACCCGAGAAGCGACAAGAACCGCTGGCAAAGCCTAACTCGTAGTACAACTATAGGTTCTTCTTTGCATTTTACACGCTTGACAGTCACCTTTTAGGTCTGGATGTGTTACGTGGTGGAGTTGTAGTCGAAGTATGATAAACACACCAGACACACACGCACATAGAGTTCTTTTAAATAGACCTCATTCAGCTGCAATCCGTCAACCGTGGCTTAAGGATGTAGACAAAACTGGAGTAACAGTTCCAACAATATTTAATTCAGCGATGCGATATCCTCACAGTAATGCTCTTTCAAATGCACAAACTACTGAATACAAAGTCTCTTCAGCGATGTCCTCACTGCGACACAAAGTTTCTCATACACAGCGTCTCTCGCAATAAACTACGTGTCTCTACAACTGACAAAGCAAGACAATGTACTAACGGGCTTTCCCAGCGCCCTCCTTATATACACTATCAAAATCTAGAATCTTCTACGGAAATCATGTAACTCAACCAATCAGAACGAAACGCGCAGCCGAAACTCATTAACATGAATTTTCCTGAAACAATATAACAGGCTACAAAAATACGGCTGCTCACTTCAGCTCTAAATTCTAGCGTATAATAAAGACATATAAAAGTATGGTAGCCCAATCTATGATAGCTCAAAAAGGTACGAGAACATTCACCAAACAAAATAAAAGCTGCTCACTTCACGCGCACAATGAAAACAAAAAGTAGCGAAAATGTTGCGATGTCAACTGACTAACCGACGTGACACTTACGAGGCCACCAGACAGTGCGACCTGTCTACAACGTTCCGGACTAAACTTAACAAAACGAAATCGGCTCTACTCACGAACAAAAGAAAATCTTAATAAAAAGACACGAAATCATAACCGTGATAGCTCAAATAAACAACATATCGTTACCTACGAATAACACATGTACGCTCTCACAGGATAACACAACCACAATCGCAACATTACCCCCCTCTTAAGAATGAAATTTCACAAAAATTTCTTCTCAAATTTCAAAAATACGGTTGTGGCTGTGTACACCTACACAAAACCCTAAACAAAAATAACTACACATCAAAAATCGAATTAAAATAAACGTCTCACAGTTCCTGTAAACAGTCCTGAGCACCGAAATGTTTCATACAAAAGTTCTGGACACAGAAATGTTCATTTTTAAACTGCTCTGCTTAGGTAATCTGCTCCAAAGTTCTGCGAACCCTTGATAGACTGTAGTTTAATGTCAAAATTCTGCAAAAACATCGCCCATCTCATAATACGAGAATTTGTAAACTTTGCAGAGTTTAGATAGTTCAAGGGCTGATGATCTGTTTGGAGAACAAATGGAACTACCAGAAGGTACAGTTCGAATCGCCTTACTCCCCAAATGATGGCTAGGCACTCCTTCTCGATGGTCGAGTAGTTTCTCTCAGCTCTGGTCAACCTTTTGCTGGCGTAGCTCACTGGGTGGAGTTTTCCGTTATCTTCTTGCATCAAGACTGCACCTACTCCTTCGTTGGAGGCGTCTGTTCTCAGGAAGAACGTTTTCAACGGGTCAGGAAGGTGTAGAACAGGCTTCTCCGTTAGGATGTCTCGAACCGCCTGGAATGCTCGCTCTTGGGCATCTTCCCACTTCACTATGTTAGGTTGTCCTTTTCTCAGCAAATCAGTCAGGGGTGCTGTGACTGCCGCAAAGTTTGGTATGAACTCCCGGTAGTAGTTCGCCAAGCCCATAAATGAACGGACTTGCGTCTTGGTCGTAGGTCGCGGGGCATCCCTGATCTTCTGCACGTTGGCGTCGAGTAGTCCCTTTAAACCTTCGCTCAATTTATGTCCAATGAAGTCTATGTTGTCAGCCCCAAGAATACACTTGCTTGGACGGATGGTGAAATTCGCATCTGACAGTCTTTGGAACAGTTCTCGGAGGGCTTTGAGGTGGTCCCCCCAAGTTTTGGTATGGATCAAAATGTCGTCCCAGTAAATGATCACATTTTGCATATCTTCTAGGATCTTTTTCAGTCCTCTTTTCAATGTGGCACCACTGTTCACCATACCAAAAGGCATCTTCAGGAACTCCCAATGACCGTCGGGTGTGACGAACGCTGTCTTGGGGATATCTTCTTCTGCAACCTTGATTTGCCAATATAATACCCTTTGCTTAGGTCAATTTTGGAGAAGAATTGGTCTCCACTGACTTTCTGGAACAGTTCTTCCGCTGTGGGCATAGGCTCTGGATCAAAGATTGTTAGTTTATTGAGTCTGCGATAGTCCACACACACTCGGTTGGATCCATCTGGTTTCTTCACAATGACAACTGGGGACGCATATGGTGACTTGGACTCTCTGATAACATTCAGACTCAGCATTTCCTTGATATCCTTTTTCAATTCTTCTCTCGTGTTATAAGGAAGACGATAAGGTTTGCTGCGAACTGGCTCGTTTGACGTCAGGTTTACCTCGTGCAGGATGGTGTCTGTTGTCCCTGGGTCAGGTGTAAACCGATGCTCGAACTCTTGAGTCAGGACGCGCAGTTCTTCACGTTGAGTCTGGGTCAGATTCTGACCGAACTGGATATCTTCTACATTCTCTTTGTGTCGGAGTTCATTAAGGTCAAACAGGTTCTCGTCGTCTAGTCTTTCGTCATCAGCAAGACACACCGATTCCGCCAATTTTGGTTTGTCTTGACCTCTCTGTAGCTGCACCAGCCTTTCTTTATTTACCACTGCTGCTTCCGTGTTGTCTGCCACTTTTAGAGGGATGGTCTGGTGACTCTTCTCTGCTTGACTTCTCGTGGTAACAGAACATATTTCAGGTCTCCACTCTGGATCTGGATCGTCTGCGTTTCTGGCACCATCAATGTTTCCGATGATGAGGTCGTAGACTGGCGTCTTCACGCACAACGCCTTCATCTCTCCTGTCAAGTATGGGGTGTCGACACTGACTTTGGCAAGGGGGATAATCCTTACAGTTCCGTCAGCCAAAATGAGGGTGGTCCACTCCTGTAGCTTCTGGTCTTCAGCTACTAGGTCCTCTCTCACGATGATGCAGCTACAACCAGTGTCTCTCAACACTCTCACTGGTGTGTCGCCGACGAATCCTGACACCACCGGCATGTTCGGCACTTCATTCTCAGGTAGCGCGATGTTTGAGACTGGTAAAAATGTAGTCCCATCTCCTATTGGGATGCGTCCATTCTTTCTGAAAGATTCAATCAGTTCTGGTGTCGCTCGCTTTTCTCTGGATTCAAAGTCATTGGATGATGTCATATCATTGGCTAATACAGCGGTAGCTCTGTGTTGAGATGTGGTACTGCTTCTGCCTGCTATCCCACGATCTTGATTGGATCTTCTGATGTTGTCGCCTCGGGGAATGTCTTTAGAAGGACACCGTATCGCCTTGTGGCCTTTCTTTCCACAGAGAAAACATGTTAGGTTCTCCACTGGTTTATATCTCAGGGTGTCTCTGACATTATGGATTTCCTCTGCTGGTGTAGACACACGCTGTGGCTTACTGGACCCGAACTTCATGTTGTGAGCGTCAAGGTATCTTTGAGCGAAGTCGGCCAGGACCTTTAGTGACTGGTCTTTTTGCTCTCTGAGGTGGGCGGCCAGGTCCTTAGAACATGCGCTGAAAACTTGTTCTTTGATGATGAGGTCGCACAGGTCTTGGTACTCTCTGTTTAGGTCAGCCAGCTCTATCCATTTCTCCAGGTAGCTTCTGATTCTCTCAATGAATAGGCAGGGTGTTTCTCCTTCTTCAGGCTTGCAGTTCCGAAATCGTCGCTTGTAACCCTCTTCAGTGAAGTCGTACTGTCTCAACAGGGCGGCTTTCAACTGAGTATAATCTTCGGCTTCTTCTCTTGGTAAGCGGGTGTAAAATTCAAGCGCTTTGCCAGTTAGAAGTGCGCTCAGTTTAATAGGCCAAGTCTCTTGTTTCCAATTGTTGCTATTTGCGAAGCGCTCGAATCGCTCCAGATAAGTGTCCATCTTATCTGAATTTTCAATGAAAGGTGGAAGTTTTGGCGCACGGGCTGTTTGTTCTCTGCTCGCTAATGCTGTTGCTTAATTAGTTCTCTGGCTCTGTGCCTCAATCTCCATCTGCTTTAGATGAATTTCGTGTTGACGCTGCCTCTCCGCCTCTTCTCTCTCCTCTTCTCTTGTTTCTCTGCCTCTCTTCGCTGTTTCTCTGCTTCTTCTGCTTGGATTTCGAGTCTCCTGATTTCACGTTCTTTGGCTCTTTCTTCTCTTTCCAGTCTCTCCTTTTCTTCTTTCTCTCGTTTCTTTTCTTCTTTTTCGTCTCTCTCCAATCTCTCCTTTTCTTCTTTCTCTCGTCTCTTTTCTTCTTTCTCTTCTCTCTCCAGTCTCTCCTTTTCTTCTCTCTCTCGTCTCTTTTCTTCTTTCTCCTCTCTCTCCTTTACAAACGCGAGGAGTTGAGCTCCTTCGAGTCCACATTCCTTTCCAATTTTCAGGAATATCTCCATCTCCGATGTCGCCATCTCTGCTTTTCACTGCTGGCTGTTTTCTCCTCCTACCCTTTCCACTGAACCAACTGAAGAGGTCTCGTCGGGGTCGCCAAAATGTTACGTGGTGGAGTTGTAGTCGAAGTATGATAAACACACCAGACACACACGCACGTAGAGTTCTTTTAAATAGACCTCATTCAGCTGCAATCCGTCAACCGTGGCTTAAGGATGTAGACAAAACTGGAGTAACAGTTCCAACAATATTTAATTCAGCGATGCGATATCCTCACAGTAATGCTCTTTCAAATGCACAAACTACTGAATACAAAGTCTCTTCTGCGATGTCCTCACTGCGACACAAAGTTTCTCATACACAGCGTCTCTCGCAATAAACTACGTGTCTCTAAAACTGACAAAGCAAGACAATGTACTAACGGGCTTTCCCAGCGCCCTCCTTATATACACTATCAAAATCTAGAATCTTCTACGGAAATCATGTAACTCAACCAATCAGAACGAAACGCGCAGCCGAAACTCATTAACATGAATTTTCCAGAAACAATATAACAGGCTACAAAAATACGGCTACTCACTTCAGCTCTAAATTCTAGCATATAATAAAGACACATAAAAGTATGGTAGCCCAATCTATGATAGCTCAAAAAGGTACGAGAACATTCTCCAAACAAAATAAAAGCTGCTCACTTCACGCGCACAATGAAAACAAAAAGTAGCGAAAATGTTGCGATGTCAACTGACTAACCGACGTGACACTTACGAGGCCACCAGACAGTGCGACCTGTCTACAACGTTCCGGACTAAACTTAACAAAACGAAATCGGCTCTACTCACGAACAAAAGAAAATCTTACTAAAAAGACACGAAATCATAACCGTGATAGCTCAAATAAACAACATATCGTTACCTATGAATAACACATGTACGCTCTCACAGGATAACACAACCACAATCGTAACAGGATGCATAAACAAGCACGCTCACAAACTCACTATTAAGTTGTCACTTCTGCACGCACAGATACAATACGATAAGTAGCGAAGTGTATTCTTGTTTGTTGGTCTATTTTAAAAAAGGGGTTTCACCAGAAATATTAATATATTTTGTCTTTTGTAAGCGTGCTTCTTTCTTCGTTGGGTTATTCTCTCACTGCTATCGATAACTGAGAGTAAAAAATAAAATTCAAAGGAAAGACCATGGAAAATCACTGGCTTAAATCATCATATACTGACGAGCAAAAGAAACGCGACATTTTTGGAATCATTCTAAAAATGTTGCATTTCTTTTGCTCGTCAGTATATGACGCTTTTTCAAAATTGCTTAGATTTGAACATGAGAAAAAATTGAAGATAAAGTCGTTCAAACTTTAAAATTTGTTACACCGAAAGATTCTTTGTTTATTCAAGTGAAATATAAAATTAAACAATTTCAATCTAATAAGAGAAACTTTACTTTGATATTTGAAAAAATCATCGTTGAAGTCACTAACAAATTCTTTGCTGTTATCAGACGTGAAATTGTAATACATGTATGATTTAATTGGGCCTTACCAAAACAAACACTAACAAACAAAAGCCGTCCCTTTACAGATATGTGAAACCAAATTAAACAAATTCGAATGTGTTTTGCTGTTCATACATAATCTATATATTCTATCCCGTATTCTTGCCGACCGTTGGGGCACCACTGATGACTTGGCAACCAGCTCCCTCCATTCCACTCTGTTTTCTGCCATTCTTAGTGTGTCGCTCAGCTTCAGTCCTGTCCACTCTGAGATATTGTCCTCCCATCTTTTGCTCTGTCTTCCTCTCCTTCGCCCTCCTTGCACAGTGCCTTGCAGGATTGTCTTGACAAGCCCTGCTGATCGCGTGACATGCCCATACCACTTCAATTTGCGTTTTATCACAATGGCTAATATGTCTTCATAGGGCCCGATGGCTTGCCTGATTCTGCTTCCCACTTCCTCGTTCGTGATGTGATCTCTGTACGAAACGCCAAGCAGCCTTCGAAAACATCTCATTTCAGTGGCTTGTAGCCTCCTTTCGAGGTCTGCTGTGAGGTTCCATGACTCACAGGCATTTAATAACACTGAGATGACTAAGGAGCGCATCAGTCTGATCTTGGAGCAAAGTGTGATGTTTCTGTCCTTCCATATGGTCTTTGGTCTTGTCAGCGCTGTTGTTGTCTACGCAGTCCTGGACAGTATTTCTGGTTTTGATCCCTCATCTGTCACAATGGCTCCTAAGTATTTGAATTTCTTAATTGTTTCCAGTTTTTGACCTCCAATCATTATTTCAGTGCCAATGCCACTGGCGTTATTGGTCATCAGCTTGGTCTTCTCTGCGCTGATTTCCAAACACAATGGCTGAACTATCCACCTTTACCACCAGCTGAGCTAGCTCTTCCTCTTTTCCTGCAAGGCAATCAATGTCGTCCGCGAAGCTGTTCTGCCTCCAATACTAACAGTTCCTTCATGATCTTTCAGAGCGTCCGTCATGATTCTTTCCAGGAAGATGTTGAAAAGAGTAGGTGAGAGAAGCAGCCTTGTCTGACTCCGACTGTTGTCCTAAACCAATTTCCTATTTTGCCATTGAAGCAGACTGCGACAGTGGCCTTGTAAAGGTTTTCTATTACTTTGATCAGGTTGGCATTGATGTTGTTCAGCTTCATGGTGGACCAAAGGGCTGCATGCCACACCCTGTCAAATACCTTCTTAAAATCCACAAAGACATGATAGAGGTCTTGCTGGTGCTGGAGGTACCTCTCACATACAACTCTCAGGTTGAAGATCTGCTCAGTTGTGCTGCGCCCTGGTCTGAAGCCTGCCTGTTCCTCAGCTATGATTTCCTCTGCCTGTGGCTTCCGCCTGTTCAGTAGGACCTTTAACATGACTTTGCTTGGGTGGCATATAAGACTGACCGTGCGATAATTCTGGCATTGTTGTAAGTTGCCTTTTTTCCCCCTGACTGCCAGCTCTTATTGCAGATAGTTAGTAAGGCGCTTATCATGTCTTCTCCCCCTTCTTGGACTAGTTCTGCAGGGAATTTCTGTTCCTGCTGCCTTCCCTTTTTTCAACGACTTCACTGCAGCCTCTACTTCTTCTCGGAGGATGGGATAGTTGTCACTGTTGGTGACTGGTGGGGTGACAAGTATGCCTGGGTACATAATAAATCTCCGAAATTACAACATTCTGTTTTTGGTTGATAAACTTTAATATGAAAAATATTGCGTCATTAAAAAAAAAACTCGGACCAATTTTAATGTAAAGTATTTACTGAGAGGTACACAGCCCACACAATGTTTATTTATTTATTTTTTAACTTGCTAAACTTCTAAAAATAGAATGGCAACAGGAAGGATATTTTGTACTAGAAAATAAAAAAAACTTTAACAAAATATGCAGCATTTATATCTTTTCTTTGAAAGTACGTTAGGTCAAGTATTCACACACACGGACTTCCAATTCCTCACACTTTAATGGAAAGTTTAAGCGTTTGAATTGTACACAAGGCGTTTGTGCCCGATGTACCAGACTCGTCACCGAAACATCTCTGCACAAGCTTGAGGTTATGGGGTGGGGAGTCGTGGGGTTATGTTCTGGAGACTGCCGAACAGGTCAGGAGACAACAGACCGATCCACTTTTTTGGCGGGCAGATTTAGGTATACCCCCCCCCCCCCCGCCCCCCCACCCAATGATAGTTCAAGGGTGGTGCCAGAATAGCCATTTTTACGATGGGATATATTCTAAACTATTCCATAATAGGCGCTGTAAAAACATCCGAACAAACTAGGTATTGGGTTTAATCAGCACAGCAAGTGAGGATATTGTCAGTCTGGAGATTATGTAGGTATGCAACCGTAAACTTAGCATTTAATGAAATGAACAGATCGTCTCATTTTCGCCAAATTGTGACTTTTCATACACAATAAAAGGTAGAGCTGTAACATTTTGCACGGCCACACATTTGTATGTGTTCTCTACAATTGTAATATCAGTTTTTATGTGTCTGCTGTCTGAAAGTATGGGTGATCATACTTACATATAGACATACCCGCTACTGAGTCTGAAAGCGAAATTCTCTTGCAGGGAATCAACAGCACACTTTTCTGTGTGCACACAAATCACTAGGAGAAAAAATACTCTAAACATTTCAGTCTGACTGGAAACGCCAGGAATGGGTCGGTCTATACACTCATGACTGTACAAGGATGGTTTCCGAATGGCTTTGGCGCCACCAGGATGCAACGGCAAATGGGGCCAAGAAACAGAAGAAGAAAAGCAAAACAAAATGGCAATTAATGCCCTCTAACATTTCCCCGTCTTTAAACAGGTTTTCCGCAGTCTAGACGTTAGAAACCACGCACACACATTAGCTTGGTAACTGGGTAACGAAGGACAAAATTCATTTCTTACTAGAAATCAGAGAGAGATCTGAACTGAACTGAACTGAAACTTTATTTTGTAAGGATGAAGACAGTAGGCACGCAGGCCCTTTTACATGGCTGTTCTTAGTAACATTTATATATAACATCAGAAAAGGGAACAATACAAATATAATTAAGTGTTAAAATGATAATAATAATAATAATAATAATAATAATAATAATAATAATAATAATAATAATAATAATAATAATAATAATAATAATAATAATAATAATAATTAAAGACACACAGACACAGATTCAGTCAGTTGTAAGGCAGCACAGGGGTAACGTATGATGTCTGTTACAGGAGTGATGCGTTACAATCACGCACACGCACGCACACACGCACGCACGCACACACACACACAGACACACAAGCACGCACACACTCACACATGCGCGAGTGTGAGCGTGCGCATACATTATATTTATATAGACGTAAAAGTGATCATTAATAATGAAAGAATTTTAACTCTAAGATTTCAACTAAAAACTGAAAGAGTAAAATTAAAATTTCAAAACTTCAAAAGTAAACTACTAGAGAGAGAGAGAGAGAGAGAGAGAGAGAGAGAGAGATTGGGGTTCAACGCCGAGTAGGCGACTAAGGTCATCGCACGGTGGAAGTGAGAGAGAGAGAGAGAGAGAGGGGGGGGGGGGGAGGGAACTGAACTGAAACTGTATTTTGTAAGGATACAATCAGTAGGCACGCTGACCTTTTTACATATCTGTCCTTAATAACATTTTACATATAACATCAGAAAAGGTAACACTACAAATAAATTACAATTAAAAATAATAATAATAATAATAATTTTAATGATCATGAGAGAGAGAGATAGAGAGAGAGAGGGGGGAGAGAGAGAGGGGGGAGGATAGAGTGAGGAGGGGGGAGAGTCTCAGTAAGAAAAGCTCCTCGGGCCCACGACGGCCGCAGAGGGCCCGCGCACGGTTGTGCCCCGACCCACTGCGGCTGTCTTGTTTTCGAAGACGTTTTACTACTACGGGTGAGATTACCGTAGGCCTACATATTGTCTGTACAATGCCGTGCCTCTAAGACATAAATAAAAGCCGGTTTAAACAACCTTCGAAAGAGCATTGTCTGCAATGCTTATTAACTTGGGACGAATCTCACCTGTTAAAGCTCGTTCTTAATTGGACGAACCTTTGGTCATCAAACCTAGATCGAAGAATATCGGCGTTCTTTTGGTTTGTATCTTAATTGAGGTTAAACGAACCTGAACAAACCTAGGTGAACTTGAGGAAACCAGGTTTGCCATGGTTCTCTTTCTTAATTGAAGTGCTTGGTTCGGCGGGAGTATGTATGCGAAGGTGTTTAAAATGCCGCTTCGCGATTTGGAAAATTTTTGTTTTTGTACTCCTTGCAGGAGTGATCCCAGAAGCAGCGTTGCGCCTTCCACAAATCAATAAAATAGGCCTTGTTCTTCGCACGAATGTGAAATATCGCCGTCCGCCATGGTTGTTGGATCGGTGACTATCTTCTTATCTCCAATGCAGAAGAGTGTAACAGTTCTGACCAATCAGAGAAAAGGATCGCCTTGGATTGCACAACATGTCATGCGATCTTTTTTCCGACAGCGAACTATGGTTTGCCGAGGTTCGCGAACTACTTCGAACTAGTTCGCCGTATCTTTGGATCGTCCAATTAAGAACTAACCAGGTTCGCCCGAGATCGCGAACTCTAGATCGTCAGAGCTGGTGAACAAATGTACGGGTAGGTTCGTCCAATTACGAACGGCCTTAAAGTAAAACTCATGGTGCAGAGTTCGTAGGTATCATGGGTATTTACACCATGGGTTTTTGCGCACAGGATCTGAACATGCATCAGCTTTCGCACATGCTCATTTAGTACAATCAGTCACGTGACAACAACAACAACAACAACAACAACAAAAAAGAGATTGCGAACAAAGACAGCATGTTTTGTTGGAAATGCCTGTGCATTTTACACACCTGATAGAAATCTTGGCAGTCACCTTTTGGGTCTCGTGGTTACAGGTAACTCAGTCGACAATTGACGCGTATCCGCATGAGGCACGTCTCGTATCAGTCATCGCGTTTGTGCGTGAAGCCATCGGTGCTGTAAACAGCACGAGTTTCTGCATTTACAAAAATGTTAAAGAAGAACCCAACAAACAAAGAATTAACACGCTTAGAAAAGACATTTACAACACAATTTATTAATATCTCGGGTTAAAACCCATTCAGCCCTGACGCACTACAGCAGGAGGTGGGTCGACCATGATAATTCAAGGGTAGTGTCAGATTAGCTTGGCGCCTGTCGGCGCCAAGATAATCTGGCATTGCCTTGAATTATCATGGTCGATCCATCTCCTGCAACAGGTGCATAGTCGTTAGATGACGCCTCCAAAATTTGGGAAATACGTGCGCCAGGCTGAATGAGTTAATATTTCGGGTTAAACCCCGAAATATTAATTAAGTATGTTGTAACTGCCTCTTCTAAGCACGTTTCTTCCTTCGTTGGGTTTTTCTCTGCATTTTACAACCAGGCAGTCACCTTTCTAGTCTGGATTTCTTTTCTTTTTTGTACAAGATGGTTAGGAGAATGTTTAAAACTGAAAATGCAGTTTTCCAGTCATGTTGGTCCAAATGTACTGCTAATTCCTACACGAATTTTGAATGCAAGTCCAGACATGTTCAGCGATCCATCAAGATCACCTTTTGTGATCCTTAAAGTCTAGATCTCGCGAGAGTTGAAAGCTGGGTGCAAGGATTAGTGTGTGAACAGATTCTTAGTGCGAAAGCGCAATGTGCAAAATATGATAAAACCACCGAAAGTTCCCCCAAGAGCTATAATACAACAATGCACTTCAAAAGAAAATGGATACCATTAAAGTGTGTCGTCTGCCTTTTACGTCAGACAAGAGTTAGTTGGATCGGACGTAATAGGTAAGGAGTAGAGTCATACCTGTGTAGGCGCCAAACTAATCAGACGCAACCCTTGCGCTTTCACGATATATCCCAGCCTTTCAGTCTATCCAGGCTATCACAGTCTAACCAAGATGACATGGTCTATATTCAGGTTATTACGATCTATCCAAACTGTCACAGTCTAAACCAGGTCTATCTCCAAAGTATCAAAGTCTATCCAATGCTGTCAGTCTATCCAAGCTATCACTGTCTATCCAGGCTATTACGATCTATCCAAGCTATCACAGTATATTGAGGTATTTACCAGGCATCTTTCCAAACTATCGGTCTGTTCATGACCAGTCTATCTAAGCTGTCACAGTCTATCCAAACATCGCAGTCTATCCATGCCATTACCTTTTATCCTTGTAACTCTTATGTCTTATTTATTCTTAACCCCTTCACGGCTGAGAAAAAGTGGATACGATACAAATGCAAGAGACATAGATCCTCATGAACCCCGCAACAGGCGGGCTCATGAGGATCTATGTCTCCTGCTTAGAACAAGTTGCATCCGTGTTCCTTTGACGGTCCTCTTTTGATCGTTGAGCGAACGAAGATTTTAGAAGCAAAATAAGCGTCCTATGCCAAGGAAGGAGTTACTGACACTGTGAGACTGTTCATGCGCTAGATGATCAGGCACCACCGTTTATCCATCAATGGTCGTTCCATCTCCTGCAGCAGCTCCTTCTAGGAAAACGCCAAGACCACCCAACTACAAGAAGCAAAGAAAAACCTCGTGAACTCCAGCAGATGCATGGGGGCCTCAAGGTGTTCTCTTGCCTCTTGCTCGCCCCATTTACGTCCGTGTTTCTCGGATGGACGGTGCAAGCTTGTTGAATGTGACGTGTGCATGAGTTTTAACCCGTTTACCGCTACACTAACGATACCGTTCAGGAGGAAAATACGCGTATTGGTTACGCGTCTTTTCCACCCGCCGAGCCGCATCGTCAGTAGCAGCAAAAGGGATCATCAGTTCAGTGCCGAAAAAATGTTGAACGCCACCCAACTGCAAGAGGCATAGATCCTCATGAGCCCCCGCAGTTGCGGGGGCTCATGAGGATCTATGCCTCTTGCTGACACCACTTTTAATCCACGTTCCTGGGACAGCTAGGGTGTTTTGGTTTTTTGTTGTTTTTTTTGTTTGTTTGTTTGTTTTTTGGTGTTGGATTTCACAAGGACTGCAGAAACACAGTCTGTGTCAGCTTGCAATGAATGGGTTAACATATTCTTAGAGTATTCATAGAATAACAAAGACAGCAGAAACACAGTCTGCGTCAACTGGCTTTGAACGGGTTAACGGCAAATTTTCCCCATATTGTTATAGTTAGTTATTTGGGTTTAACGCAGAGCAGGCAACTAAGGCCATCTCGCGGCGGTTCTATATTATAACGGCAGTGAGGCTGTTAATCCATACAGACTGTCGGTGCAAGACATTAGATTTATGAGCTCGCGTACATTTTTATCGTGCCGGAGAGCTTCCGACATAAAGATAACTAAGCTTCCCACCAAGGTCGATCCCACACTCGTCTCCCTCGATTCGCTACCGCGGTAGCAACCAGCGTGGGTCGATTCGTGTGACAAAGCTGGCTTATAATAGGAAGAATTATGAGCTATAAAAACTGTCAGCAGATACGTCCTAAAGCTTTAAAGACTATAGAATTTGCGACGAATTAATGCACTCGTCGTTCTTTTTCGCTGAAAAGGAAATCCTTTTTCTTTGAGAAGGTGCATTAGCGCATAAAGTGCGTCAGCGGCGATTGAAGTTTTTCTACCTCGTTTTTCTCCCAAACTAAAGGTTATTCTATTTGTTTCACGGCAGAAACTTCACGAAAAAAATAAACGTTTTTTAATTGCATGTGTGTTTCTCGATAAAGACATTACAAACAGTTTAATCACCGCCGTGGTTCCGCTGTAGAAGAAAAATGTTCAAATTTATCTATTGGACCCCAGTATTGAGAAAAATTTCAACTTGACTTATTTTCTCTGTATAAGGTTTATTTGATTAAATTTTAAATTAATTCTAAATTCACAAATGAGAGTTCTATGCTTCCCAAATATTCTACCTAGCGGCTAAAAATGTACTGTTCACGCATGTTTTACGAGTGTTGTGTTTATGCTATAAAACAGTTCAAATCCTATATATTCACCCTGTGCTATTCGAATGCCCGATTATTACGATTTTTTAAACACATTCTACCCCAGGACCGAAATCCCCAAATTTTGAAGTTGCCCTCTGAAGGACTGTATTACAATTCTAGAGACAGATCGAGCATGATAGTTCAAGGGTATGGAAAAAAAAAATTCAAAGATTTTTCACTTTAAAAAATATCCCGACAACTTTGTTCCGAAAATTGCAAACGCGCTATTCCTTTCACTCAATAAATTGAAGAGGTATAAAGCTGTGTAATAAACTAATTCAATGCTTTCCTCCAACTTAAAAAAAGAACTTAAATGAGCGACAACCGCTTTTCATAAAACGGCAACTTCAACGTCGATGTATACCTCCTTTTCAATGCCGTCTGAAGCCAACTCGAAGACATCTCCTTAGGCTAAAATGCAGATAGTTTTGATATTATTTCATCACTGTGGGACGTTTTAGTTTTCCTTAATACTGATTTTTTTCTTCTCCAAAAACGAATTAATTATCACTCAGAAAGTTGAAGAGGTACAAAGCTGGCTAACGAACTTGTCCAATACCTTTTTCCAGTCTAGCTATATGCAAAAAATATCGAGTATGAATAACAAAAATTACGCTCTCAAATGCGGGTCAACCGGTTTTCTTGTAACGATCATTTTCTGGTCAATTACAAAATCATCAAAGCACCTCCGGGAGACATCTCATAATAAAAAATCCTACAGTTTTAAGCTTGTCCGTCCTCAAACGCCGGCGTTGTTCAGTCGCGCGCGCGCACACACACACACACACACACACACACACACACACACACACGCACGCACGCACGCACGTACGCCTAGCACGCACACACACACACACACACACACACACACACACACACACACGCACGCACGCCTAGCACGAACACACACACACACACACACACACACACACACACACACACACACACACACACACACAAAGACACACACATGGCGCTCAGATGTATGTTCTATAAGCTGGCGTATCACGATATGACATCATTTCGTACCATTCAAAAAGAATCTGGCCACGTCTCCCCTGACGTTATTGGCATTGAGTACACTTGCTACTCAACGCGCTCCGTCGCGCGCGGCCCATTTCGAACTTGTTCCCGCAACATCAAAAAAAGAAGAAAGAACTACAAAAACTTCCATTTCTTCTATTTTGGGTGTTAGTAGTTTTGTGTTTGTTTGTTTAAAGTATCTATTATACTAAATTTTGGTCCTAGCAAACTCACCGTAAGTTCGTTTGCTACGGCAAAAATTGAAACCAATAGGCTAGACGTTTTATTTCCTCCGGTAAATATAAGTTATGCTCTATTAAACTACTGTTGCAAACATAAAATGTCAATTTTTCCATTTGTGTGTGCAAGTGTTCGTACATATTTAGCATTTGACAATAGGCACGAGACAAAAATTTAAAAAAAATCATAACCTTTTATGCCTTAATATAACTAATCAATCGAGAAAAAAAGAAAAAAAGGAAGCCATTTTTGACACAATTATTTTTTGTGTTTTGAACATTACGCTGAATGTAAGGGTGATGTCAGATATGCTTTGGTTGTGGAGTACTGTCCCTTTGATCCAAAGTGTGATTAACCCCTTCAATGCCGCGAAAAAGTGAACAATGAGGTCAAAAACTCAGGCCAGACAAGTGTATTAATGTGATAAATTGGAAAGAAATCCGATTGCCACCAGTCATCTTGTAAATGGAAAGACTTTATTGATTGATTGGCATTGGCATTCCACCCAGTGCTTGTCGAGTTTTTATTGTTGGAGGCTATATGTCGGGATTAAGGACTGTTATCAATTGGACAGAAATCCGATTGCCAACAGCCATCTTTTAATCTTAAAGATTTTATTGTTTGATTAGTATATTCCGCACAGAATTTGTCTCGTTTCTATAGTCAAAGGCTATAATTATATCGAGATCTAGGCCAACCTAGCTGTCGCCTGTCGGTAGCGCTTTTTGTCGCGGTGATTCCTGCAGGAATCACCGCGACAAAAAGTGCTACCGACAGTCAAACTGGTAAGTGAAAATACAAACGAGACAATCATTTTAATCCCGACGCGAAGATCAAAACAGACATATCATACTCATACCGGATACTAGACTCATATTTCTGTCCACATGCAAGAGGAAACTGCTCCAATGCGAGTCAGGTTCAGCTTCCAGATGTATAAATTCTCATGACCCCCTGCTAACCCATTTCAATCCGTGTCCATTTTGCGGAGTAGGTCAGTCGTTATTCGTTCAACCTGAGATGACTTTCACAGACCTTTGTACTAATTATCTACGAACATGTTTGATATTGCGATATTTTCGTGTCAACAGGCTTAGTGGACGCGGACCGTGAATTTGAATCATTGTAAATTCAACGTCAAAGATCCTCAGCCGTCAAAGGAACATAGATACAAATGGTTTCAGCAAGAGGCATAGATCCTCATGAGCCCCCGCAACTGCGGGGGCTCATGAGGATCTATACCTCTTGACAGTTGGGTGGTGGTCAGTTTTTCTCGGTAGTGAAGGAATTAAGTGGGATAGTTAAAGCTGCCTGCGTTGCTCTGCGTTTTAAAATTCGCCAGTAGCACGGGTTCTCGGCGTTTATCTGTCTTACCGAAGTCTTTCTTAGGTATCTTTTATCAAGCTATGTGTCCTTTTTGCCCATCGCTTTCGAGGGAACTATGCTACGTAGCCAAGGCAAAAAGACGGTAGTAAACGTCCTTCATTTTACATTCAAAATTCATATTTAACCCGTTCAGTGCCAGCTGCCGCAGTCTGTGTTTCTGCAGTCTTCGTTCATGCGACACCAAAAACACCCTAGCTGAGAGAGAGTATATAGGAGAATACAACCCCACCCATTTAAGAAACAATTGATTTATTTAATCCTTTCCGTAAATAAACAAACGCACTTGACCAAATTCATTTAACAGATTTATCTGCCCAGTCAGGTCCCCCAACCCCTTGGAAACAAAAGGCTAGTTAAAATATCTTCCCGAGAAATACACACCACCCACCCACCCCCCCCCCCCCACACACACACACACACCCACACCCCACCACTCAATGCTGTCAGAGTTGGCCTTCCTGAGAAATAGTGTCTACTTCCTGTTCATACCACCATTGTAAACAATAGTCTTCTGTGTCCAAATAGTGTCTCTCTCTCTCTCTCTCTCTCTCTCTCTCTCTCTCTCTCTCTCTCTCTCTCTGCACACACAAAACAAATTAGCATTCCTTTTTGTGTCAACGCTTCAATGTATGTCACTAAACCACTATGTCATTTTTCTTACTCTGGGGCAAACCAAAAATATAGAACAAATCTCTAATATAGGTTATTTCGTAAATGAAACGTCCAACGTGAAAAATTGTGTGGAGGAAAATTTATCTGTGAAAAGTTTTCACTTCACACATCGTAACTGCTGCGACGCACACGGACATTGCGCTGTTGAACAATCGGCCTTTGTGCTCAAGACTGTCGCGTGATGAAACCAAATCCCTGTTGCGTGCAGTTATTGTCGTCATAACCTGTAGGTAGAGACAGCTGTTGTGTAGTCATGTGAGTTTACAAGATTGCATCTCTTTAATAACCAGAAAGTTGGGCTTGAAAATTGGTTGTGAAACGGTTTCCTGTTTTCGCTCCAGTGGGTGACAATCAGCCTTTCATACAGTTATTTATTACCCTGTCGCGTGATGCCTTTAAATTGAAACCCACAACTTTAATCCCGGGAGAGACCTCAATTATTCAATTTAGTATACACCCCACCATGTTTTACAAGTGTTTTAGATCACTCGAGGAGAAAATCGGGGAGTGAGTTGTTAGTTTGAACCAGATCACGGACATTGCCTTGTCCTGTTATGCATTTAAATTGAAACCAGATCACGGACATTTGTGTTGCGTGCTGTTTACCCAACCAACATGATAATGGCGGACCTATCTGTGATTTTAGACCTTGCAGCTTCTGGGTGTAAGGTCTAAAATCACAGACCGCACACCGTCACTGACGTCCAAGTAGGGAGAAAATAAAACCAGACAAGCTTTTCGTAGTCATTATTATAAGGCTTGCGGTGTGAGTGGTTAGTTTGAAACCCCTTTTATAACCAGAAAGGCAAGCATAGTGTTTTTGTACAAACAGATTATATTGTGTTTTTAAAATGGACTTAATGACGCACGATTCACATTGCGGCCTATTTTGTGGCGCCACTTCGTGTGGGAAGACTGAATTTGTTCTTAACCTCTTACAAACAAGATACCTTCATCATTTCGAAAACATTGTAATATTTTGTCCAACAATCAAACACAACAAAGCTTATCACAACCGTTCATTCATTTGGACTGACAACAACATATACTTAGTCGACCCTGAGAAAAAACTGAATGATTACCTGCTGTATTTTTTCAAACAATTTGAAGGACAGCCAACATTGTTCATAGTTGATGACTGTTCTGCAGAAAAAGACATTGTCAAAAAGAGAAACATATTAGCAGAACTTGCCTTCAGTGGTAGACACGCAAACATCAGTGTTTGGATTCTCACTCAGAAATATAATGCTGTACTAAAAGATTTTCGAGAACAGTTAAAGTTTATCTGTTTGTTTTACTGTAAGGATCGTGACAGCTTCGAAGACTGTCTCAGAGAAAACGATGTCATTCCAAATAAGCAAGAACGGGATGATGTAAAAAATAAACTGAAATCAACTAAGCATCTAAAGCTCATTTTAAAGACAGATCAGCCCACAGGGTATGGGTTAGTAAATTAATTTATCTTTTTGGTTTGTCTATAAAAATGACGGACGGACAAGAGGATCAAAATTGGCCTATTGGTAAATTCATGAATATTACATCGAGTTTCAGGGATTTTATGCTTATTAGTGACTTAAAAACACAAGTTAGACGCCCTTTTTCAGAACTCCCATCACCGATGAAGATGTACATGACATATAGTTTTTATCTTGGATATTCTAATACTTTTCCATGTTATAATAATAGGACAAATGATTTTTTAGTTTATGATGCTAAATCTGACTGGTTTAAGATTATGTGTTTACAAATACACCATCAAATAAAAAAAGAAAATAAAAATGTTAAATTTATTACTGTTAATAAAACAATATTACACATGCAAAAGATTGAACATGATACAACAGAAGACATACCAGGAAAGTGGCTTATTTGTTGGTAATTAATTTTGTCTATTATATAGGTTTTTGTCAATAAAGTGCCATTTTACACTATATAATTTTCTATTTATTTTTTTGTCGGACAAATAAAAAAGATGGACAACCGTCAAAGATTAAGAAACGTGTTTCACACAACTGACTTACCTATATATAATATTTACAATGTCTATGAATCAATAGAAAGATCTTTTTTAGTCATACAAAATAACCTTCTTTCTGATAGTGTAAAGATTCAGATTGTTGCAAAAATAGAATTTGTCAGAGATGTTGGTAAAGTTATTGTAGCGTATATCTCGACAAGGCAGCACACAGTTAATTCGAGAAGAGAACTAGAGAAAGTGTTTAGAGAAAGATTGTTACCAGACTTCCATGAAGCAATTGACAGAGCAGAAATGCAAGGGTCTGGCTGGCATGAAGGCCTTGTACATGAACTACAACTAAAGCAGTCAAGATATCATCCTATTTTAGGCAAATCATGGATACCACTTCCAACTGAGGTTGCAAAAAAAAAGGGTGTCGTCAATATTCAGAACAATGATAATTTCTGTTTCATGTGGTGTGTGCTTTCTAAACTTCATTTTGTAAAAACAAAACCTGAACGTGTATCTAACTATACCAAATTTATAAACGAACTCAACTTCAGTGGCATTGAGTTCCCTGTTAAAATAGAGGACATAGACTTGTTTGAAAAACTAAATCCTGGTATATCCGTGAATGTGTTTGTATGGGAAAATGAGTCAGAGAATAAGTTACAGCCAATTAGAGTATCACCAATTGCCCCAACATATGGACAGTCAGAAGATAAACATGTTGATATGTTGCTAATAAGCTCTGGTGATAACTTTCACTACACAATTATCAGAAATATGTCACGTCTAATTCATAATCATGTATCAAAACATAATGGTAAACAGGAAGTGTGTAAGAGATGTTTACAAAGATTCTCCTGTATAAAAGTGGCACATAAGCATACCCAGCACTGTAGGTCGGCTGATGACATTCAAACAATACTTAGGTATCCAGATCCTGGCAGCAAGGTTTATTTTAAGAACTATGTTAATCAACAAAAGCTGCCGTTTGTAGTATACGCAGATTTTGAATCACTCGTCGTTCCATATGAAGGTCCAATTCCAGAGTCATTACCAAAGACTATAAAATTGAGTGACCAAGTGGTGTGTTCTTTTGGATACATTATTGTTAGGTCAGACGGTCTTCATTCAGAGCCTGTTATCTACAGAGGTGAAAATGCAGCATGTCTGTTTTTAACAGAAATGAGACATCTGTATAGTCAGGTAGTACAGTATCTCACAACATGTCAGATGCCTTTGGTGATGACAGAAGAAGACAAACTGAAATTTGATACAGCTGAGATGTGTTGGATTTGTGAACAGCCTCTGGGGGGTGATAAAGTTCGTGACCATGATCACATAACTGGATGTTACAGAGGCGCTGCACATAACAATTGTAACTTGTTATTAAAAACAGATCCTAAGACATATAAGTTACCAATCTTTTTCCACAATCTGAAGGGATATGATTCACACATCATCATGCAGGCTGTTGATGAGTCTTACAGAAAAATTAGTTGCATTGCCCAGACAACTGAAAAATACTTGACTTTTAGGTTAGATAAATTAGCATTTTATGACTCCATGCAACATCTGTCTTTAGGGTTGGCTAGTCTAGCAGAAGGACTGACTGAGTATCCAATAACAAGTAAATATTTTGAGCCGGACTTGATTAAGAAAGGAGTCTATCCATATGAGTACATCAGTGACTGGGTAGTTTTTGAAGAAACAAGACTGCCACCAAAAGAGAAATTTTATTCTACACTAACTGGTAAAGGTATTTCTGACTCTGAATATCAACACGCACTTGATGCATGGGGGAAGTTAGGATGTCAGACAATTGGTGACTATCATGACCAATACTTAAAGGCTGATGTCTGTTTGCTAGCAGACGTATTTGAAAGTTACCGTGAAAAGGGTTTGTTACACTACAAGCTTGACCCTGCTTGTTACATAACTAGTCCTGGCATGACATGGGATGCATTTTTGAAATCCAGTAAGATATTTATAGACCTGTTGTCTGATCGTACGATGGGTGAAATGGTGGAACGTGGATTGAGGGGAGGAATTAGTCTAGCAGCAAACAATTATGCCAAGGCAAATAATAAATATCTTGATGACTTTGACCCCTCAAAGCCAAGGTCATTTATTACGTACGTGGACGCTAACAATTTGTACGGATTTGCGATGTGTGAATTGTTGCCATTAAAAAACTTTTGTTTGTATGATTTGTCACAGTATGGTATAAAAAAATTAACAAAATATATTATGGATCGAGGTCAAAATGATGAAAAGGGTTGGATCTTTGAAGTAGACCTGGAGTACCCACACCACCTACATGATTACCACAATGATTATCCGTTAGCTGTTGAGAAAATGAGTATGACGGGGAAAAAAGAAGACACTAAACTTGTACCCAATCTGAATGACAAATTTAATTACGTGTGTCACTATCGCTTGTTGCAGTTTTACATCAGACATGGGTTAGTACTAAAGAAAGTTCACAGAGGCATTCAATTTGATCAGAGTGCTTTCATGAAAGATTACATAATGAAGAACACCACATTGCGTGCCAGAGACGGCAACACTGCATTTGACAAAGACTTCTTTAAGCTTATGAACAATGCCTGTTTTGGTAAGACGATGGAAAATCCTCATCACAGAAAAGATGTGAGACTAGTCACAACTGAATCGGGTGCAATTAAACTTACAGGCAAGCCTCAGTACACAGGGTACAAAGAATTTCATTCATCATTGTATGCAGTGTCACTCAAAAAAAAGATTGTTAAACTGGACAAGCCAGTATTTATTGGTATGGCAATTCTTGAGTTGTCAAAATTATTAATGCTTGAATTTTATTATGATTACTTTAAACCGAAGTATCCTGACTGCCGTCTGTTATACACTGACACTGACTCTATGATCATAGACGTATGTACTGAAGACTTTTATGAAGACATGAAAACAGAGTTACACATGTATGACACGTCTGATTACCCTAAAGACCATCCACTGTTTAGCACACAAAACAAGAAAGTGCCTGGAAAGTTTAAGGATGAACTAAATGGTGTGCCTATAGTTGAGTATGTTGGACTGAGATCAAAAATGTATTCTATACTGCATCAAAAGGGAAGTCAATCCAAAGCCAAAGGTATCAAGAAAACAGCAATAAAAAATAAAGACATTCGACATGAACATTATAAGCAAGTATTAGATGGAGAACTGATGCCTGATTATCCAAACAAAACACTGAGGTCAAATAGACACAATATTGAAATGATCCAAACACATAAGAAGTCTCTAGCAGTAGGGGACACGAAACGAGTGTTTTTCAGTAAGGAGAAAGCTTATGCACCAGGTCATTACAGACTCAAGTTATCTGAAGAAATAGCTGATGAACTGGTTGATGAACTAATCAATGAGTTAGTTGATGAAATGATTAAAAATGCGTAACGGTGTCTGGGGGAATAATCTGTAATTCTTCTCTGATAAATGCCCTCTGAGGCGCAGGCTCATACAGATAATATATTGTTGCATCTGGACCAGGGATT
>BTPG01000003.1:195907753-196135532 GCA_036245525.1 Semisulcospira habei | reverse complement strand
CAGTGCCAGCTGCCGCAGTCTGTGTTTCTGCAGTCTTCGTTAATGCGACACCAAAAACACCCTAGCTGTACCAGGAACATGGATTCACAGTGTTGTCACCAAGAAGCATAGATCCTCATGAGCCCCCGCAACTGCGGGGGCTCACGAGGATCTATACCCCTTGCAGTAGGGTGGTGTTCAAATTTTCTTGGAACTGAAAAGGTTAAACAAATTGAAACAAGATCGTCTTTTTGTGTAGCATTATTGCCAGACATAGCAACAAGTCTATAAAGAGATATTGTGAGTTATTAACCCCTTCGTGGCTGGAGAAGGTGAATTTTAAGAAGTGACATCGACTGTGTGCACATCTTGTTCTTTAGTAGTTCATCGATCAAGATGATACAGTTTGCCGACAGCTGTGCACTTTCAGGCTGCACTGACGTATAAGAAGCTTAACTTTAGCATTAATTGTGAAGCATTATCACTATTTCAGTGTCAGTAACTGAATAGACTGTTTAACCGCTTCACTGCCGGTGGACACCAATTGTGTCTTTAAAATCTATACAGTAAAGCGAGAGTACATTTCCGTCCTTCCGTCCGTCGGTCAGTACTGGACTCTTCCTAATATGTGGCCAGGGGTTTGGGTCAGGGTTGGGGTTATGAACCCATATCATACTGAGGCTAAAAGCTTCAAATTTGTACGCTGCCATATGCAAGCTACATTACAGATAAGGATATAGACCAATGGCTTTAGTTCAAGGGTGGTGCCAGAATAGCTTGGCGCCTAGAGGCGCCAAGCTATTCTGGCACTACCCTTGAACTATTTTAGGCAAACTTATTTCACACACTGGTGTATTCCGAATGATAAGGGTTAACGTTTCCTTAAACCGACATGGCTACGTGGCGGGCTTGGACTGCTAACATTTGCCGATACTGAGTGTTATGACTGTTTTGTTAACAAAATAATAAAAAAAATAAAAAATAAAAAACTATGATATGACTACCGTTCTTTTCACAATCAAGGTGAGTAGGTATACACGTAACAGAGGTTATCTGTGAAAAACATTTCTGCACTTTTTCTCCTTTGTACAAAGGAGAAGAAGTGCAGAAAAGTGTTTCATTTTACATGTAAACTTTTTCAGCGCAGTCAGCCCTTTTGGCCAGCATTATTGTAAGACATGCTAAGAACACTCATAAAGTACATATTGGAAACTAGAGTCCTTTGCTGAATCCTTTAAGTCACTCAAGGCGCACCGCATCAATCGCTGCGAAAGTGTCGTATAGCATTGCCGCTGGCAACGCTATACGACACTTTCGCAACGATTGTTTCGGAACACCTTGAATGAGTTAACAGGGGGGGAGGAGTGGGGGGGGGGGGGGAGTGTATCCACGCCCCAGTGTTACTGGACACTCCCTAAAGGCCCCGCCACACGTGCTGGTTGTGCCCCGATTTTGAAGCCGATTCCGATCCGATTGCGATCGGGTGACGTCAATTATCCGATCCGGTCCCAATCGGCTGGGAGTCTAGAACCTGCTCTATTTTTCCGATCCGAATCGGCCCCGGTGGCTTCAACCAATCAGAGCGCGTCTCGCAAAGCATGTCGTTTCAGTTTGCAAATGGCGGAACACGCCTGTTGTGATCAGTACCACCGCCGTTGCTGATGTTTCGCACGCCTCTTCCCGAATATGATGCAAAACTGCTGATAATGCAAGCACATCATCATCACTGTCAAAACTAGCAGCCATTTTGCAGAACAGGTACGACTTTGATCTTCGGCTCAAACCGGTCGGCTAAACAAGTCAGGAAATGTGTGGCAGTGCACACGTTTTTTAGTCCGGCCCGATCACCTACCGATTCGAAACTGATCGGGAATCGGCCTCAGAACCGGGCATGTGTAGCGGGGCCTTAACAGGGGCTTTGGGTTCCGGCGCATGCGTTAGCGTTAGCACGCTTTCTAGTCTTTCTCTGAAATCAACGTCAAAGAACACCATCCGTTCTTTGACGTGTGTGTGTGTGTGTGTGTGTGTGTGTGTGTGTGTGTGTGTGTGTGTGTGTGTGTGTGTGTGTGTGTGTGTGTGTGTGTGTGTGTGTGCATGTACGTGAGCGGCAGCACTGAGGCACGAGTGAATGCGAATGCATGCAGTGACGTGTGTGTATGTACACGTAAGTTTTGTGCTGCGGGTTTTGTGCTTGTGTATTTGCGTCATTATGTGTTGTTTGTTTGTTGTTGGTTTTTTTGTTTTTTGTTTGTTTGTTTATTCTAAATTCTCTCTATACAGGATGACGTCTTTTCTTTCTATCGTGTTCTTTTCTGTTCTACGTTTGTTTCCATGTCACCTGAGGAAGGATCTTTGATCCGAAACGTCGTTTCTTGTTTCGATTTTAAAGTTTTTTTTTTTACCCCTTTCTTCTGATTTTCTTTCCCATGAAACCCTAGCGGCAACAGTTTTACTAACACCATCCGTTCAAAGACCGCGGGTGCAAAATAGGCCCAGCAAGGGGCATTGATCCGCATGTGCTCCCGCATCTGCGAGGGCCTCATGAGGATCTATGTCTCTTGCCTCTGGGTGGTAGCTGCCTTTCTTCTGAGTGAAACGGTTAAAAGGATCGATCAAGTTGCTATGGTTCCCTGACAGTGATGCTGTATGTGTATAGACGGGGAGTGAAAAAGAAGACGCTTTAATGGCTTTTCATTAACCCCTTCACTGCCGATAAAGGTTGACCGGCACCCATCTGCAAGAGGAATAGATCCTCATGAGCCCCCGCGAATGCGGGGGCTCATGAGGATCTATGCCTCTTGCTGAAATCATTTTGTATCCAATGTTCGTTCGACTTCTGGGGATCACTGTAGTTACCTTCACTAAGATTTCAAAATAGGAAATTTGCATCCACCGGCAGAGAAAGGGTTAAACATGGTGCATCATAACTATCGGATTATCAATATGAGTACAGTAAACTTCGCCTGCAACAAGGTCGTTAAAGCTATCTTCTACAGGTAATAACAAAAGGAAAGGCCACAAAAGAGAGACCACGTTAGGCCTCTACTGAAGTAGCTGCACTGGTTGCCCGTAAAATTCCGCTGCCAGTACAAAATTGCAATTTTCGCCTATCGGCATTTTGACGGATCTCTCCCGCCGTACCTTTCTGCCAAGCTGTCTGTTTATCAGCCATCACGCACCCTCCGTTCCTCTAGTGTAAAACTTTTTAAAATCCCAAAGCTTAACATGAAAACTGTCGGGGAGCGTTCTTTCACCTTTTTAGCCCCAAGTGTGTGGAACTCACTGCCAACTGAAATGCGGAATCTGCCCACATTGTCACAGTTCAAAGCTCACTTAAAGACTTTTCTTTTCTGTCGGGCATTTAACACTTAGCTCATCTTTAGCTAACTGTTGACTGCCTTTTATTCTGATCCTAGAGGAAGTGAATGTAAGGTGTTGGGAAGAGATGGGGTGGTTTAAAGTAGTGTATAATCGTGCGTGTGTCTGAGAAAGAGGGTTTGCTGTTGTGCATGCGCAGTCAGTGAGTCCAGTGTTTTCCTGGAGAACAGTGCTATACAAGAACTATGTATTATTATTATTATTATTATTATTATATTATTATTATTATTATTAATATCTGTTCAACAGCAAGTTTGAAAACTGGTCTCCAGTGTAACCAATAGCTTTTACATTTGGAAAATTAAAAAAGCGGTCATTTATGGACAGTCTTGGCGTTTCTCAATGCTGCAACAACAAACAAATAAATAACCCTAACTCTATTTTGCGTAATTGTGAAGAGTGAGTGTTGTGTAATTGTTGCCTAGTCCGCCCTTGAGCTATCCTGTTTGATCCGTATCGTGCTGTGTTGCGTCAGGGATGAGTGGTCTTAAGTATCAACCCCGAGACTGCCGGATCAAACGCCACTCAACTGCAAGAGGCATAGAAACTTATGACCCACCCAACCCAATACCCCTGACAGGGGCTCATGAAGATCTATGCCTCTTAGTAGTCCTTTTCCGTGTGCCTCTGACAGACCGGGATGTTTGGTAGTGAATCTGCGACGGTTCCAGAGGCACAAATTAGCTTTATTTCCGGACGACTTTGATCTATAATTATATTTCCCAAACTAGGCTTGCAGCGATCTCAGATAATAAAGTATTCATACTTTCGTTTCTTCGATCACTGCAAAAAAAAAAAAAAAAGGAACGTGTTAGTCGGCAGTGAAGGGTTAACTCTTTCGATGCGTGACTCCTCCGGATTCGAGGCGGAAATCCGCGAATCGGGATGCGGCACGTCTCGAAAGAGTTAATCCATTCAATGCCAATCGTCGCAGATCGTGCTTCTCAAAACTTTTCTCAGTTAACGCCAAAGAGCCCCAGACGTCAAAGGCTGTTGGATACGAAGTGGCGTCAGCAAGAGACATAGATCCTCATGAGCCCCCGCAACTGCGGGGGCTCATGAGGATCTGTGCCTCTTGCTGTTGGATCGTGTACATTTCAAGTTGTTCTCGGTAGTAAATGGACTAAAGTAAAAATACATTATTTTCTGAGATCTGGAAGCCTAGGCTGGAAAACATAATAATAGGTCGTGGTCGTCGAAAAATAGTTTGTGATGACGGATAATAACGGTATAGATTTTGTTTTACACGGACGTAACGTCACACTCTAAATCCGGCAGCTTATGGGAAAAAAATGTGTGTGAGGTTCATTTGTTTCATATTACCAACATATACCATGCAGAAACTTTAAGGACCACCTCGATTTTAAGATGTTAATTTTAAAAGGTCACAACTTGCTCAGATCAGCTAAATCGGTTTAGTTGATCACTTCTCAGGTGTTGGTTCTGTAGCAGAAAGAAATCTTGACCCGCTTAAGGTTTTGTAATATAGATTCATGCTGATGCATCAAATGGTCGATTGTCGGGATCACTACAGAACAGTCAGGCACTAATCACAAATGAATCCTGGATCCACCCATAGCACAGTGGTGGCCGTATCTTTTTTCTTTTTTTAATTAGAAAAAAAATGTTTTTATTGTCCTATGAAGGCTACATTACAGATTATAAGATAGATCAACCATTTTTGTTCAAGGGTGTTGCCAGAAGAGCTTGGCGCCTCAGGCGCCAAGCTATTCTGGCAACACCTTTAAACTATCGTAGTCGAATTTATTCCAAACAATAGTGTATCAGGTTCAAAAGGATTAAAGTAGAAAAGAACACAAAAACAAAGAAACATACATAGATAAGACATGTGTTTTTTTGTTTGTTTGTTTTTTGTGGGTTTTTTAAAAAATAATTTTAACATTTTATTTCTGTTTTTAGATCATATAAGTGTACATACACATAAATATACAAAACAGACCAAATACCAAAAAGGAAGTGGACAAAGTAAGTTGCCCCCCCCCCCCCCCACACACACACACACACCACATATATACTTGCAACATCGAACACATCATCCAGTAGTTTGGACGGTCAAACGGCGGCCGTATGTTATCTTCTGAATGTGAAAGTGACACTTTAGATATGGACAGAGAACAAAAGTAGACATGTCCCAAGGAAGTGTAGTAAGAGAGAGAGGGAATTAGAAAGTGGCTTTTGCAGTCAACTCTGTGATTAAATAAAGCACTATGACGCATTACAAAAGGACAGGGTCCAGATGCATGACTGAGCTTAGTCCTGCGCCAGCCACTAAGCAAGGTGCTCCGCGACATCGGAGCACCTTGCTTAGTGGCTGGCGCAGGACTAAGCTTACTCATGCAACTCAGTCGCTAAGCCCACTCATGCAAATGGCCCCAGCTCTCACTATCTAATCGATTCAGCCGAGAACAACACGTTTTAAGAACGTCTGAATTTGTCTGTAACTTTGAAATCCGCACATCCCATTTTGCAAAATTCATTAGAATTACACCCTTTTAGTCAGCAACATAAAACTCGGGGAAATAAATGCTCAGTACAAAAACTAAATTGTGTGTGATTTTCAGACTTATTGGTCGCACGGTTTTTACGTTATGTATGTTTGTTCTAATGGTCCTTAACTTATATTTGCATAGTATATATATATATATATCTACCTATGCCTCTTGCAGTCGAGTGGTGTTCAGATTTTCTCGGCACTGAACAGGTTAAGTTTGTTTGAAGAAATAAATATCAGGGTGGCCTGCGAAGTTATCTGCATTTGATATATGCGAACATGGACCAACTCTCAATACCATTTGTTTTGATAATATTGTTTAGATCAGCGACGTAAGTATGGCTTTTGGTCACATCGATTTGTCGCTTGAATACACGAGCGGCTTTAGCCGCGAGTGTCTTCGCGACGGTCGAGATGTGACCCAAAGCCATAATTTTGTCGCGCATGTTAACAACGAATTTGTCTCTGTTCACTACCCTCCCAACCCCCCCGACCAACCCTTCCCCCCTCCCCCTCCGACCTCGACTAAGAACATAGATGTTTAGAAGCAGCTGATAGATGCTCACTTACTAGACCTATGCTTTTGTCCCTGTTCTATGTATATTTTTGTACTTAGTTAGTCGTAGTTGTAGCAACGGCAGGTACGAAAAGTGACATAGTCACTGACTGTGTTAACATATTCACCGTTGTAAAATACAGATTCATTGATTCATTGATTCAAACATCCTCTCACAGAGACAAAGTTCCAAACATGAGACAAACTTCGACAGCATAAGAGCCTAGTTAACGTCAATTAAATATGAATTCGAATTTGAGAGTTTTACCCTGCAGACTGTTTCACTTTGCAGTCCAGGAGACAGATGGACCATGGTAGTCCAAGGCTGATGCCTGATAGCTTGTCGCCTCTGAGAGGCGCCAGGTTATTCTGGCACCACCCGGTTATCGTGGACAGCTAGCCCATAGGTATTGGGAACGTGTCAAGGCTTAATTCTAGGTTGCACGTTTTTCTGGCATCACTCTTGGAACTGGTCGATCCATATCTAGGCAGAGTATAGGGACTAGATGTCAGACTGTTCTGGCACCACCCTTTAACTATCACGGTCGAATCATATCTTGTTGGAGCGTATCAGAACTGACCGTTTTAACCCCTTCACTGCCAGTAGTAGACGCAGACTGTGTTCTCGAAACGTAAATTCAACATCAAAGGTTCCCAGCCATCTAAAGGACATGGTAACAAAGTGGTGTTAGCAAGAGGCATAGATCCTCATGAGCCCCCGCATCTGCGGGGGCTCATGAGGATCTATACCTCTTGCAGCTGTGTGGTGTTCAATTTTTCTCGGTGACCAGTGAATGCGTTAACTTTTATTTTCCATCTGTCATAACAGGATGACGATGCTGGTTCTTTGGCTGCCTGCATGCATCAAAGACCGAATTGCCAACAGTACTCCGGATGAGTGTGTCTGGGAGCCGTCCAAAAACAGAGAGTTCGTCGTGGTCGTGGCGGTCATAGGGCATCATGGATCTTGCGCTGTCATTCTCTTCTGCTACATCTGTGTCTTCCTCATCCTGAGGAAGCGGGCCAAAGTCGGCATTCTCGCCACGAAGAAGTTTCAGCCGTCTCAGACAACAGTACGTTGTGTCACCTGATCCTTGAAAATATTTACCCTCTTCTATGTGTGTTTGTCTGTTTATTTCTTTCTTTATTTTTTCCTTTCTTTTTTCTTTGCTTGGTGGCTTGCTTGTTTCTAGCAATGCTTTCAAAATACGTAACTGAGTTGCAAAGTGGTAGTTTCAGGTGTTAAATCACGTCTCCAATGCACTAATTTTGTAGAGATGGATCTACATTGTTAGCTCATCTTTCATTTACACGGTCGATCCCACTCAGTGTAGGCACGCACCAGCAAATACAAGCACGTGTAAAATACAAGAAAAAGACCAGAGAGATAAAAGCACAATATAACATTAAATAAAGAATATTACACCTCCTATGTAAAAAGTGTTTTATCACAACATCGTTTAGCTGAATATAAACGTCAAAGAAATAACCAAAGAAGAAAGAAACACGCTTTGAAAGATTGAGCTCAAAGCTCAAAGCAGTAAACTGTTTGTGCCCATCCTTTCAAAGCGCGTTTCTTTTTCCTCTGCTTCTTTTCTTTTTTTTACACGCTTTGCAGTCACCTTTTTGCACTGAACATAGTCTTTTCAAAAGATGCTTATAAGTATTGACCTGGCTGGGCGCGGTGTTCCCCCCACCCACACATACACACACCCTCCACCCACCCCTTTTTCATCAGAAATTATGAATTGATTCCTAAATTGTTTGTCGAAGCACGTCTGAACAGTCACGTTCTGACAACAATTTCCATCCATTTACTTCTATTTTCAGGAACTAAGCTAATCACTGCAATGTGTTTACTCAGCATTACATACAATGAGCGATGACGCGCTTTAATTTTGTTATCAAATTAGTTCCTTTTATTCATTTTTTTCACATATCACTGACTTCATTTACCAGTATCAGAATCTACCTTTAAGAACCAAAATAATTGCTTTGGGGTTGTTTTCTCCCCCAGTCGTCATGTATCTATACATATACAGTCTGTATTGTTCGAGGCGACTATTTTATTACGCCTCGATTGAGGTGTATCGGACGCCGGCTTTACTCTATCATGGCCCGTAAGAGTTACAATTATGGATCGGCCATGATCTGATTCAAAGGAAGTGTGGCACTACACGCGAACTATCAAGACAAATCCATATCCCTCAACTATGGGAGATGGATTGGTCTTCACCGGCGCTTCCAAAGTTAGGAACGTCACTATTATATTTGTTATGTTAACCCTTTGGGTGTCGGTAGTGGTTTTAGTCGCGATGATTCCTGCAGGAATCATCGCGACTAAAACCGCTACCGACACCCAAAGGGTTAAGAAAAACGTCGACAGCGTTTCATTGGCGATATTTCATACTACTCACATTTCAGACACTATCTGTAATTTACCATTAGAAGTACCCAACGGAGAAGGAAACACGCGTAGAAAAGACGGGTACAACACAATAAATTGTGTTGTACCCGTCTTTTCTAAGCGTGTTTCCTTCTCCGTTTTGTACTTCTTTGCATTTTATACGCTTGGCAGTCACCTTTGTGGTCTGAATTTTTTTGTAGTTTACCATTGACGCAAACCGGCCAATCGTGAACTTTAACAATCATTATTAACTCTTAAACTCCCAGAACTAAATGACTTCCATTCGATAGAATGGACGTCATTTTGTTCTGGAGTCTGGCTAATGTTTCGAAGGTATGAAAGAAAAATGCGTTCGTTTCCCGCGCTTTGTGCAGCACATTGGCGTGGGATGATACAATTAATTTTTCAGTTAGAAGACCGTAGTGCATAGGTCAATGTCCGTAAGAACGTAGGTCCGACTGAATTCGCAGACCAGCACAAATTGCTTGGTTCTACTCCTGTACTCCCTAGGTTTTCAAACTTTCATTGTCTTTAATATTTGTTATTATTGTTAACAGTAGTAGTAGTAGTAGTAGTAGTAGTAGTAGATGTAGTAGTAGTAGTAGTAACTCTTCGTCGTTTTGTCGCTGACAACTCTTATCTATACAGACGAGCAAAAGAAATATGATATTTTTGGAATCATCCAAAAATGTCGCATTTCTTTTGCTCGTCAGTTTAGTATGCAAAAGTTCAAAGCGAGCCTTTGGCACCCGTCGGCCCGCGCGCTGAATAATGTGCGCTGGCCATCTACGGCCGACTTTGGCCCGAAGATATTTTTCTTGCTGGATATTTATCAATAATAAACGATGACATTTTAGACAAGAGCTGTCTTTGATAGGTCACTCACATTTACGGTAAGCATTCAAGACAGTCCCCACATTTTACACCAATGCTGGTCCTTTAATTCTTGTGACATATCCCACTAGAATTTCCAAAGTGTAATGTTGTTCACCGTTCTGCTGATTGATGGATGGATGGATGGATGGATGGATGGATGGATGGATGGATGGGTGGATGGATGGATGGATGGATGGATGCCTTGCTGCCTGACTGCTTTTACTGTACATTTCATATTCATTCATTCATTCATTCATTCATTCTCAGTTTCGTTTTTTTGTCCGTCCGTCCATGCATCCATCCATCCATCCTTCCGTCCGTCCGTCCGTCCGTCCATCTATTCACCTAACCGACATACACGCCACCCATCCGACCACTAACCCATAAATACCCATCTCTCCATCCATTACTGAATTGATGTACTCACTCACTCCTCCAGTAAGCAAAGGTCCTCGGTCCCACAGCTGTGCGCGGGCCCGACTGCGGCCGTCGTGGGTCCTCGGTCCCACAGCTGTACGCGGGCCCGACTGCGGCCGTCGTGGGTCCTCGGTCCCACAGCTGTGCGCGGCCCGACTGCGGCCGTCGTGGGTCCTCGGTCCCACAGCTGTGCGCGGCCCGACTGCGGCCGTCGTGGGTCCGAAGACGTTTGGCTACTCGAGCCACTGAATTACTCACTCAGTCACTCACTCTGCCCAGCAGCACTTCCAGGGTTCTCCCAGCAAGGCCAACCACTACTCGGGAGACCCGGATGTCGACTCGGACACCGTTCACACCACCGTGCCCCACCCTGGAGACCACGCAAACTCCGCCGCAGTTTCTACAGCCACGAAAGTCAGCACGCTGAAGGTTGTAGTATTGTGTTATTCACTGTAATCCGTGCTAAACTGATACAAGGTTGGCAACGCTATACAACACTTTCGCAGTTACTGAGGCGGGGGCGCCTTGAATGAGTTGGGGCACATGAGTCACTGGCACCATGACACTGCTTATCTCACTCGATGGGCTGTGCATCCAATGAGGTAATTTACCGGTGCGTCCATCCGCCAGCACAGAAGATCCACAGATCCTAATGATCCCCCGCATTTAGCATCAATGGCCGACCTACGATGTACACCACGGAAGTCTGCACATTGAAAGTGGCCTTGTTGTCGTCATTGGCTTTGTACAAGTACATACATGTATTGATGGGCAAGTCCTACATACTCTACTCCCCCCCCCCCCACGCCCCCCCCCCCCCCCCCCACATACACACACACATATGCATAAACGCACAAATATCGACCAACATCTCCTCGATGGAAACCGCGAGATGACGATGACGATAATGAACATGTGCTAAAGGCTGATAGTGGATTTCCCGGAGTCCTTATTTGGAGTAACCACATTCACAATATTGATGGAGCTATGGTCTGTACCCAAAATTGTGGACTTCACGGGCGAAAACCTGTCATGTTTCGATTTGCAATTCTTGTAGTGCGATACCCCACTGTTCTAAAATCGATATCTGGTAAACAAATTGTCCTCGGGAAGGGGAAAGCCTTAGCTGTCCGGAACATACCTGTTTACCATGTCTGACCTTATGGCTCTCAAGTAATGCATTATATTATTTATTTAACCCCTTCACTGCCCGCGTACGATGCTATCGTTTTTGAATCAACATATATTCAATGTCGAAAATCCCCAGGCGTCAAAGGAACATGGATACAAATTGGTTTCAGCAAGAGACATAGATCCTCATGAGCCCCCGCAACTGCGGGGGCTCATGAGGATTAATCCTCTTGCAGTTGCGTGTTCAAGTTTTCTCGGCAATAAAGATTTTAGGGTTGAAGCTGACCTAATAACTATTTTCTAATTCTATACTGTCCGCTAGGTTCCTCCGCTGACGCATGGTGGTTCCAGCCATAACGATGTCAAAGCCAAGGAGAATCGCGGCGTGTTTACTATCACCGAAACCTCCGAGGCCACTTCCTCAGGGCCCACCCTAAACACCCTGCGGCAAGGGAAAGATCAGCAAGCATCACGTATGTTAATGCAAATCAGGGTAATGACGTATGTTACGTATGTTAGCCAGTGGTCGCCGACTGCGCTCCTGAAACCCTTTGTTTACTCAACACCAAAGGACACAAAGTGGTCCCAAAGCGTAAAAGGCCATCGGGCCGATGTGGGCCGCCGTTGGCTCGCGCACGGCCGTGCGCGGACCAACGGCGACCGACGTCGGCTCGATGGCCTTTGCGCACTGGGGTGTCAGCAAGAGGCCTCGTTATTTTAAGGATCTGTGTCTCTTGTCGCGGAATCATGCGGGCACAGTTTGTCTCGGCACTGAAGGGATGAAAACTAATTTTTTTATAAAAGAGTACTTTCACCTCAATGTCAATCAAACTTAGCGCGTTCGCCTCTCGGCCAATCAAACGCGGCGCTGTAGGACCATGTGCTTCTGTGTGCCGCAGAAGTAAGGCAAAACAACCGATTTTTACGCTTTCGAGGCTTAAAAGAGCGTCGATGTTCCATTATCAGTTTTAGCCAATTTCGGCGGTATTGGAGATGCCTTGAAAGCACAGTGCGGCAAAGTGAAGGAACTCACCCACGAGTTGAAGCGCTATCGCTGGGACATTGTAGGACTTGCAGAAGTTCGATGGACAGGCTTCGGAGAAACAACAACAGATGAAGGCCATAAAATCTGGTTCAGCGGAAAAGAAACCAAGCACGAACATGGCGTAGCTTTTATCGTAAGGAAAGAGGTGGCTGGAACTGTCATCAGCTGCACCCCCGTGTCAAGCAGACTAATCTCCATCCGCATCTCCGCCCGACCGCACAACATCACTATCATTCAAGTATACGCTCCAACAGCAGATCATGATGATGAAGAATTAGAAGAATTTTACGAACAACTGGACAACATCATCAAGAAAACACCTAAGAAAGACATTCTGACTGTCCTCGGTGACTGGAATGCAAAGATCGGCCCTGACGCCTACCAACAATGGGCAGGAACAGCTGGCAAGTTTGGCCTTGGAGAAACAAACGACAGAGGCCTGCGACTTTTAGAGTTCGCACAGAGTCACCGTCTCACCGTTGCTAATAGCCTCCATCCACACAACAAGTCAAGAACAGTGACATGGCAATCGCCAGGAGGCCTGGTCCATAACCAGATTGACTTCATCTTGCTGCCTCGACGATTCAAATCCAGCGTTAACAAAGCACAAACGAGGTCCTTTCCTGGCGCTGATATTGGCAGCGACCACAACCTCGTCCTTACTAGCCTCAAGTTGAAGATGGCATTGAAACGAGATAGCAAGAGCCCTCGCATCAGATTCGACCTCCAGAAGCTAAAAGACCCGGAAGTAGAAGAGCTCTTCCAAGCCCAGGTGGGAGGCAGATTTGCAGCCTTGGCTACTTTGGACTGTGACGTAGACACCCTTGCTGGAAATATAAAAGAGGTGTTACTTTCTACAGCAGAAGAAGTGCTGGGGAAGCAGAGGAAGCGCAAACAGCCCTGGGTCACCGATGACATCCTCGATCTCTGTGATGAGAGGAGAGCCTGGAAGAAAAAGAGAGGCCAAGACCTCACATCAGCAAACAAGTACAGACTTGTCAACAAGAAGATCAGGAAGAGGATGAAAGAAGCCAAAGAAGATTGGATTGAAGACCAGTGTTGTAGCGTGGAAGAGGGCATGGCAAACGGCAACAGCAAGAAGGCTTATGAAACGCTAAGGACCCTCACCAAGACTCAACAGCGAACAGCCACAGTCATCGAAGACAGCAGCGGCCAACTCCTTACGGAAAACACTGCTGTACTAAACAGATGGACTGAGTACTGCAGAGACTTGTATAACTACAAGGCTGAGCCAGACACCAGCATCCTCCAAAACAACCAGGCTGGAGCCAGGAAGGCTGAAGACCTGCCAGTGTTAGCTGAAGAGGTGGAAGCAGCCGTACGCGGCCTGAAGGGAGGAAAGTCTCCAGGTGTAGACAACGTACCTGCTGAACTGTTGAAACATGGAGGAGAAGTAACAACGAAGGTCCTCACTACACTCTGTCAAAAGATCTGGGAGCAAAAGAAATGGCCAGTAGAATGGACACAGTCTCTAGTGATCCCGCTCCCCAAGAAAGGAAACCTGAAACAGTGCCAGAACTACAGAACTATCAGTCTGATAAGTCACCCTAGCAAAGTAATGCTTAGAATCATTCTCAACCGCCTCAAAACTTTCGCCGAGGAACTGCTGGCAGAAGAACAGGCTGGCTTCAGAGTTGGAAGAAGCACTGTAGAGCAGATTTTCAACTGCCGCGTCCTGATCGAGAAACATCTGCAGCATCAGCGCGAACTCTACCACAACTTCATTGATTTCAGGAAAGCATTTGATCGCGTCTGGCACGACGGACTCTGGCAAGTCATGAGATCGTTCAACATAGAGGAGGGACTGATCCAAATGATAGAAGCGCTTTACAAGAACGCCTGCAGCGCGGTTCTACTTAACAATCAGTCAGGCGAGTTCTTCAGGACGACGATCGGTGTCCGTCAAGGATGCCTGCTCTCTCCTGTCCTTTTCAACATATTCCTGGAGAAGATCATGCAGGAAACCCTCCACGACCACCATACTTCAATCTCTATTGGTGGCAGATCCCTGTGCAATCTTCGATTCGCAGACGACATTGACCTCATGGCAGGCAGCAATAGTGAGCTCCAAAACCTGACAGACAAACGTTCAAGTAGCGCAGGGTCTTATGGCATGGAGATCAGTACGGATAAAAGCAAAGTGATGATCAACACCACAAGCGACAGCAGCAGCAACATTCACATGAACGGCCAGAAGCTAGAAGAGGTCAATAGCTTCAAGTACTTGGGAGCCACCCTGTCCAAAGACGGTAGTTGCATAGCAGAGATCCGTATCAGGATAGGTACAGCAACATCCGCAATGGCCAGGCTGGACAGGATATGGCGAAGTAACTCCATCAGCTTCACCACCAAGTTCAGGCTTTACAAGTCCCTCGTAGTGTCTATTCTACTCTACGGCTGTGAGACTTGGACACTGCTTGCAGACTCAGAAAAGAAAATCCAGGCCTTTGAGAACAAGTGCCTGAGGAAGTTGCTCCGCATCTCGTACCGCGAGCACGAGACCAACGAATATGTACGGAGCATCGTCACTTCCCTGGTGGGCCCACATGAACCCCTTCTGGCAACCGTGAAACGGCGCAAGCTTGCTTGGTTTGGGCCACGTGACCCGACACAACACCTTGTCCAAGACTATCCTCCAAGGCACTCTCGAAGGAAGTCGTCGGCGAGGTCGTCAGAGAAAGAGTTGGGTCGCAAACATAAAAGAATGGACCGAACTCGAGATGCCAGACTTGCTTGCCACCGCCCAAAATAGAACTCAGTGGAGAGCACTGTCTGTTGCTGCTGCCTTTCAGTCCCCCCAACGCCCAGTTCGGGCAAGGGACTGATGATGATGATGATGTTATGGGTAGTGTAAATCAGATTCCTGATTCCCCAATGATTTTTCCCCCGTTCACGGAGCCTTTATCACGACTGGCAGACTCGAAAGAATGGATTTTAAAGCACTATGCAGTCGGCCACATGGTCAACTGAACCCTCAGAGAATCACAACTGAGACATCATTGCGTATGTTCGAAAGTAAAATTTCTGTTTCTCCGTGTTCCACCATAGTATTCACAGACTGACTTGATCGCTTGCACTTACATTTGGTCTGCTAAATTGGATCCTAGATCTGTCAGTTCTGTGTGAAGCATTCGTTCTAAATTGGATCGTAGATCTGTCAGTTGTTTGTGAAGTATTGGTGCATGTACGCTGACCCTGTATGGCTGGGGTAAGAGACACCTCACTGATGTAAACAGACTAGCACAAGCAGCAGTTCTCAGAGGGGAAAAAGATACTTTTTCAGACAGACTTTGGAAAAGTGTGCTGATGATTGCCTGCACGAGAATTTCTTTTAGATACTCAGTAGCGGGGTATGCCCACATGTAGGTAGGATCACCCATAATTTCAGACTGTAAACACATAAAAACGGATATCACCATCGTAAAGAGCGCATGGAAATGTGTGGTCGCATGCAAAATTTCAAAGCTCTACCTTTCATTGTTTATATTTAAAAAAAATCACAGTTTGGCGAAAATGAGACAATTAGCATATTTCATAAAATGCTAAGTTTAGGATCGCATAACTACATAATCTCCAGACTGACAATATCCCCACTTGCTGACCTGAATAAACGCAATGCCTAGTTTGTTGTATTATTATTTTTTTTTTTTTTTTTTTTTTACAGCTCCAATAATGGAATATTTTAGAAGATATGCCATCGTAAAAACGGTTTAAAAAAATCAGCGTCGAATAGCGCGCTTTACTATACTAGCAGTCTACACTCGCACTGTTTTCCGTGAAGCAAGCGTAGGACGCATGCTGGAGCCAGGTTAAAGGGACGGAGCCAAACGTTCGCGCGAAAGAAAATGGATAGGTCTATTACTCTTTTCAGTCTGTATAACGAGATCGGAAGACTGTAGAAGCTCAATGTATACTATAATCAAATGAAGGAAACGGAAATATCGACGGAACGAAACATCCTGGCATTGACAAATAAAAATACAGGACAATCATGGCATTTATTTTTAATCATCAAAGACTTCACAAATTACTCAATCATCATTTATGGGATGATTGAGTAATTTGTGAATTCTTTGATGATTTATTTTGAGGGGATGACTGAGTAATTTGTGAACTCTTTGAAGATTTGTTTGTTAATGTTGCCGTGATCGCCTCTTTCATTTACCTTTAATCTTTTTCATTTTTTATTTGACCCCTTAAACTGCCGGGGCAAGGTGAACGCCACCCATCTGCAAGAGACATAAACTTCATGAGCCCCCACGAATGCTGGAGCTCATGAGGGTTTACGTCTCTTGTTAGTCCTATGTTCTTTATGCCTAATAAATTTTTGTCAATCCTATGTTCTTTATGCCTGATTCTGCCTAGTCCTAATTTTGTTAGTCCTATGTTCCTTATGCCTAATTTTGCTGGGTCCTAATTGACTGTGAGCGTCTATAGGCGTTAGTGTATATCTTATTATAGACCCTCTGAGTCAAGGGGCACAACTCTTGACATAACTGCCATAACTGTGGCTTTTTCCCCCTGGAGCCAGCTGCATGAACGAGCTTACCTTGCTTAGTGGCTGGTGCAGGACTAAGCTCGCTCATGCAACTGGCTGTAGCGGCGCACCTTGCTTAGTGGCTGGTGCAGGATTAAGCTCGCTCATGCAACTGACCCCTGTAGTTTAGTCCTATTTCAAAGACACTGGACGCAGACTGTGTTTCTGCAATCATTCAACGCCAGATAGCCCCAGCCGTCCAGAGGAGCACGGATACAGAGTGGTGTCGGCAAGAGGCAAAGATTATCATGAGCCCCCGCAAGTGCGGGGGCTCATGAGGATCTATGTCTCTTCCAGATTTTGGATTGCGCTCACTTCAGTTTTACGGCAGGAAAATGGTGTCAGCAAGAGGCATAGATCCTCATGAGCACCCGCAAGTGCGGGGCTCATGTTGATCTATGTCTCTAACTTTTGGATTGCGTGCACGTTTGACGGCAGTGAAAGGGTGTCAACAAGAGGCATTGATCCTCATGATCCCACGCAAGTTTCCAGGGTCGCCCTGATCTGCCCCACAGACGTTCTGGCTTAGTCTTTACTCAGGGGCTGCATAATTTCTATCTCCTCTTGATCAATTCATATGCATATTATATCTTCTCTTCGTCGTCTGCGTTCCCAGATTTCCATCTCAAATTCCCATCTCGAGTGCGCGCCTCCTGTAGATTTTCCAAGAGCACTTTTGTTAACAAGAGTGCGGCATTACTGCCTAATGGGCAGGATTCGATCAGTTATTTATGTATGTAGTTATTTGTGTTTGTTCAGGCAAAAAGACACCAGTTCGAAAGGAGGATATGCGCGTGAGAAGAGAGTACCGCGCCTTCGTGACCTTGAGTTACATCGTGGTCAGCTATGTCGTCTGTTGGGTGCCCTTCCACGTCGTCTTTGACATCAGCGCCGTTAACCCGAATACAGTTCCCGAACTGGTGTACCAGGTGACCTTTTGGATGACGTACATCAACTCCACCATCAACCCCATCCTGTACAACTTCTCGAATCCGGAGTTCAGGCGCGCCTTCGGTGAAATATGTAGACTGTGGAGATAATATGTGTTGGATATGCCTAAAAAAAATGGGGGGGGGGGGGGGGAGGGGGAAATGGGGGGGGGGGGGGGGTGTGGAAATACTGTGAGACTTCAAAGCAGTGACAGTGCAGGTCCGGATCTGGGGCAGAGGTTAGAACAGACTACCCTCACTGACTCCACGAAAAGGGAGATAAGTTACAAACAAGATTCAGATGTAAACGAAGTTGAAACTGCTCTAACATTTTTATGCTATTCACGGTGGCTGATGATAAGTTCGCGTGGATCATCCATCTTCGCCCTGTCTCCAGCACAGGCATAGTATGGTCGTTACGTAACCGACCGCAGAATCAGTCTGTACAACAGGGAGCAGGAAATATACTAACAAGCAAAAGAAATGCGACACTTTTGGAATGATTGGAAACGTTTTAGTTTTCCCGATCATTCCAAAACTGTCGCATTTGTTTTGATCGTCAGTGTGTATTTCCACTGCCTATTGTAGAGGTGATGGAGGGCTGATTCTGTAGCCAATTACGCAGTGATCACCCAATGCCCGCGGTCTTCAGTCTTTTCTTAGTGATTGTTCGGTTAACCCGTTCAGAATTTTTTAACACCACCCAACCACAAGAGGTATAGATCCTCATGAGCCCCCGCAGTAGCGGGGGCTCATGAGGATCTATACTTCTTGCTAACACCACTTTGAGTCTTTGTTCCTGGAACAATTAACAGTTTTGGTGCTGAACTAACGAAGATTGCAGAAATACAGTCTGCGTCCTCTGGAAGTGAACGGGATCTCTGGAAGTGAACGGGATCTCTGGAAGTGAACGGGATCTCTGGAAGTGAACGGGATAGCAGATGGATGCGAGTAGGTCGTGGAAGCTGCTTTCTTCGTTCTCAGCACACCCCTACCCATGATCTCACCCCCGCTACCCAAGCGTAAAGTAACCCCGGGTCGATCTCGCGTGACATTCATTTTTGCTTGTCAGTCCCCTAAAGCCTATACATAGACGAGCCAAAAGAAATATATTTTTGAAAAGTGTTTCCGATGATTCCCAAAATGTCGCATTTCTTTTCCTCGTCAGTATACAATCAGGTGCGTCGTCATGGCATTGCCTTCGGTGTCAGCACAGTGTTCAAAATGGACCAACCAACTAACTAACCGACCGACTAATCAACCAACCAAATCAATCAACCAACCAACCAAATCAACCAGCCAACGAACCAACTAACCAACCGACCGACCGACCGACCGACCGACCAAGCGGCCAACCAACCGACCAACCAACCACCAACCAACCAACTGACCAACCAACCAAACAAACAACAAACAACAACAAACAAATACTTTAACAATCAAATAGGTATAAAGTCAAACAACGAAACAGCCAACCATCCAACCAACCAACCACTTAACCAACCAACCAACCAACCAACCAACCAACCAACCAACCAACCAAATAACAATCAAACAGGCAAAAAGACATTCAAAAGCAAGCACTCGCATCATTAACTCATTCAGATCTGAAGAAATACAGCAGGAGATGGATCGACCATGATAATTCAAGGGTAGTGCCAGATTAGCTTGGCGCCTGTCGGCGCCAAGGTAATCTGACACTAGCCTAGAATTATGGTCGATCCATCTCCAGCAACAGGTGCATAGTCGTTAGATGACGCCTCCAAAATTTGGGAAATATTGTCGTCGGGCGGATTGAGTTAAGTTCAATAAATTTTCGTAATGTACTTGTCCTCGCATAGGTTTGGCCTTCACCGCCATAGTCTGAGCAGTGCAAATAACTGCGGTGTTGTCTGATTTTACCGGGGAACATTACGGCCTTGAGCCGCCGCGGAATGGCTCAGCATCAGACAGTTGAGGTACACATATACCATTCAAGAGTTTAGTCTCTGGACACATCGTGACTGCGCACAGATATAACCCCCCCCCCCCCCCTCACTATCGCGACACAGCAACTAAAATTTAAAATAAAACACCACCAAACTGCACGAGGCTTTGATCCTCATCAGCCCCCGCATCTGCGGGAGCTGATGAGGATCCATGCCTTTTGTCAGCCTTTGTTCGCATCCGACGGTGTTGCGTTGTTGTTGTTTAGAAACATTGATTATACCTAACCGCTGGTACTAAAGGCGTTAACGCAATAAAAAGCTAGCTTGGTTAGCACCAGTACCTCATATATCACGTGGATCCCATTAGCGTACCCTTAGGCTACATCAATGTGGAGGGTTTAACCCCACTGAGCCCAGGCCGACACACAACTGACGGGAGAGAACGCGATGGACCATCAGTGATACTGCAACTGGCCTTGTTTAACCCATTTAGACCCGACGCCCTAGAGCAGGAGATGGACTGACCATGATAATTCAAGGGTAGTGCCAGATTAGCTTGGCGCCTTTATCTCCTGCTGCTGATACATAGTCATTAGGTATCAACTTCAAAATGTGGGAAATGCAGTCGTGGGGTGAAATGGCTTAACTCATTCAGCTCGGACACACCACAGCAAGACATGGGTCAAGCATGATAGTTCAAGGGTGGTGCCAGAATAGCTTGGCGCCCATAGGCGCCAAGCTATTCTGGCACCACCCTTGAACTATCATGCTCGGTCTGTCTCTAGAATTGTAATGCAGTCCTTCAGAGGGCGCCTTCGAAATTTGTGGATTTGGTTCCTCGGGTAGAGTATGTTAAGCCATGCGGCCACGATTCACAACAGCACCAGCAGGCTGAAAGGCCAAGATAGTTCCAGGATGGTGCCACAACTGCTTGGCACCAAAAGTGTCCCCCCCCCCCCCCCCAAAAAAAAAAAAAAAAAAAAAAAAAAGTTACCCTTTCGAACGTGTCCTTTTATGATCCAATTTGCCCCGACCAGCAGCAACATGGGCACCCCGAGGTCAACAAGACTGAAGATGAACTGGCCGTGATAATTCAAGGGTGGTGCCGGAATAGATTTTGGCGCCAAACGGCGCCCAGCTATTCTGACACCACCCTTGGTCTAGTATGGTCTCTAGTCGCCAAGCAATTTTGGCACCAGATTTGAAATACTATGGTCGATCCTTCTCTTAACTCATTCAGCCCGACGGCCGCATTTTCCAAATTTTGGACGCGTCATCTAATGACTATGCACCAGTTGCAGGAGGTGGATCGACCAGGAAAATTCAAGGATAGTGCCAGATTATCTTGGCGCCGACAGGCGCCAAGCTAATCTGGCACTACCCTTGAATTATCATGGTAGACCCAGCTCCTGCTTTAGGGCGTCAGGGCTGAACGGGTTAAACGTGCATGAGATGTAGTCTCCTCCTGAATGTCGATCTCAGTGCCATAATGTGCATTAATTAACTGGGTGGATCCAACGGTAAGTAATTGCCTGCAGTAATTTAGTATGTTCGAGTCGATTCGTTCAATTGGAGCAATACTGAACAGAATCTAGCTGCAAGAAGTATAGATCCTCATAAGCCCCCGCAGTTGCCTCTTGCTTGAACCACTTGTATCCGTGATCTTTGGACGGCTGAGGATTTTCGACGGTGAAGTTACAATGATTCAAAACACAGTCTGTGTCCACGGGACTAATTAGTGTTTGTCAAACTACCAGTTCGAAAAGTAGTACCTGGATGAAAACGCCTGCCGTTGCTCGACAGTGGGAAGTTAATAGGTTTGCGAGGTAGCATACACATTTGCGTGATACGTTCATCCAGTTTGTCCTAGCCAAAGTATCAAAACTGAATTAAACTGCTACTTTATCTTTGCGGTCGCCTTTATATCCGCAGACCAGTAGCCGAGATGAAATTGGCTGTGCGGTGAAGTCTCTCTCTGCAGTCATATAATCAATGCGCAAAAGGCCTTCGGGCCGACGCCGGCCCGATGGTCTTTGCGCTCTGGGTAGCTTTTCCTGGAGTGTGGTGGGTGGCGTCCAGGTGTCTCTCCTCAGCTGCTGGAACAAGGGGCAGTCTTGGAGGATGTGGCCAACAGTTTGCTCTCTTTGGCCGCACTCGTAGACAGAAGCTTTTTTTTGCGGCACATGGGATAGATAAGCCTATTTTTGTCCCGTTCTAAGCCTGACGATTGTGACCTGGTCTTTTCGATCCAGCAGATGGACGTCATCACTCTGGCTCCTGGGCATCATTGTGGACTTGATAATAGTCTTCTGCTCTGGTCTCCAAGCGCACCTAGTTTTACAGCTGGTCTGCAGTCTCGTCTCCAGGTACACCGCGATGGTACGGTATCCACTGAATGACCACACGACGTGTGTTGCGGACCTAGCTGAGGCGATCCTGCGGCTCGTCAAGATGCTTGCTGTTGTTCAGTGCCTGGAGAGCCGACAGGGCATCTGACAGAGATTACCTGCTGACACTGACTGGTTGAGGTGGAGATGAGGTAGGCTGCTCGTCAAGGCCTTTTCCTCAGCTGCGTAGTCGAATTGAATCCGTTTCAAAGAACATCTTCAGTCTGTCAAGTACCAATACAACAGACCGGTCGGACGACATTTCAATCAGGCCGACCACTCCGTCTCAGACATTCGGGTTAAAGGCCTCTGGCTTATGCAAGCCAGTAATGTCTGGGCCAGGAAAGACCGTGAAAAATTTCTGATTAATAAACTGGGCACTGTGGCGCCACTCGGGATGAATATGAAAGATTAACATTTTTTACCTTGATTGTGTCTGCTAACTGTACCTTTACCTCACTGTATCGCTTCTGTTTTACTACTCACTAACCAGATAGGTGAGGTTGGCGCTGGTTGATATGTACATTTCCCTTGGGGACTTTCTCAGCGCTGGCCGAACGTTTAGTTGGATCCCTTGCCCTTCCCTGTCGGGCACCCGGTCTCCGGCTCCCGGAGTGATACGCGGTTTTGGGGCGGGGCGATCGCGTGCATCCCTTGGGATGTATGTGGTCGTCTTGTTGCGTGCCTGTGTGTTTTTCTGTGGGCTGGTGGGTGTCTGTTGGGTGGGGCTGGTGGCTCTAGCTGGTTGTCTTCCGCCCCAACCCCACTTTCTCTCTCTCTCTCTCTCTCTCTCTCTCTCTCTCTCTCTCTCTCTCTCTCTCTCTCTCTCTCTCTCTCTCTCTCTCTCTCTCTCTCTCTCTCTATCTCTCTCCCTCTTTCTTTCCCCCCCTACCCCCTTTAACACTTCTCTCTAGCCATCTTTCTCTCTTTACGCTTTTTCCTTTTCCCTTCTTCCCCTTCCTCCTTCCCCCCCCCCTCCCCCCCCTTCTCTCTCTCTCTCTTCCCCCCCCCCCCTTATTTTTGAGTTACCCTTAAAGACGGTTTCACAACTACCTACTCTCCACTTATACCAATATTCTCTTACTGAATTTGATTATTTGCTTTGTTTTAATGACTTATTACTTGTTGTGTACCGTGCTAAATGCTGGGTTTTTTTCCCGGGGTCCTCCCGTTTTTCCCCGAGGTAGTCCTCAACTTGAAGGTGATATAAAGTTTGCCTTCGGGTTGGTGTTTAGCAGGCTTTGTGTATTAGACACTCAGCCTACTTCGTGCCCAAGGGTACTCCCCGTTCGTTCTCTCTCTCTCTCTCTCTCTCTCTCTCTCTCTCTCTCTCTCTCTCTCTCTCTCTCTCTCTCTCTCTCTCTCTCTCTCTCTCTCCATCTCTCTCTCTCTCTCTCTCTCTCTCTCTCTCTCTCTCTTTCTCTCTCTCTCTCTCTCTCTTTCTCTGGCCTCATTTACACGCCTTTTCTTTTGCTTGCTCCTGCACGTGCTTGCACACACTCTTGTCTCTCGTGTTCAGGTTCTTTCCGAGTCTCTCTCTTACGATTTTTCGTTGACGTCATTTTTACTCTTTACGCACTTTTGTTCTTCCTTTTCTTTTATTTTACGTCACCTCCTTCAGTTGCCACATTCCTTCTGCCAATGAAGATAAGTAGCTGCTAATCTCTCTGTTTGTTTGTTTGTCTATTTTGACAAAGGGTATTTACCAGAAATATTAATAAATTGTGTTGTACCCGTCTTTTCTAAGCGTGTTTCTTTCTCCGATGGGTACTTCTTTGCATATTACACGCTTGGCAGTCACCTTTTTGGTCTGGATTACTGAAATGACTGAATGAGGATAATTTGAAAGGATGCACTCTCTTCTCGCGTTTATAGAAATTGCCGTCACATTGCTAATGTACCTCAGGTCAATAAACTATTATTTTCTTAGTCTCTGTATTGTAAATTAGATGCTGTTGTGGTCTAAAACATCAGGCAGATGGATCACTGGCGACTTGTTCGACTATTTGAGTTCAGTCTCCGGACACATCGCTGTTTAACCATAACCCCGTTTAGTTGCTGGTGCACGTGGGCTGTGTTTTTGAAATCACTGCAAATTGTAACGACAAAGATCCGCGGACGTCAAAGGAACATGAATACTGAGTGGTGTCAGCAAGAGGCATAGATCCTCATGAACCACCGCATCTGCGGGGGCTCATGAGGATCTATACCTCTTGCAGTTGAATGCTGTTCATGTAGCCATAACCATAACCCGTCGGACGGCAGCTGGCTGTCTTTGTTCGACAAAAATTGAACCCACCGATGTCTTCAGTGATTTCATTAGTCAACCCACTGATCACGACTCCCGAGAAAAGTAAACTGCAAGAGACATAGATCCTCATGAACACCCGAAGCTGCAAGGGGTTCAGGATGTTCTTCGCCTCTAGTTGGTCCTACAATATCCGTATTCTCTTGGATTATTCGGTGTTGAATGTGTCCCTTTTAACTTCTTCGCTGCCAGTGATCACGGATTTTGCGTCTGAAACCACTCCACGCTAGCCTACAGTCGCGGGAAAAAAAACACAAATGAAACTGGACCCAACTTGAAATGGGCACAAGGAATACAGGACTATCAAGAGACATAAATCCTCATGAGCCCCCGCGACTGCTTTGCCCAGCAAATAATGGGGTTACAGACATTTATCAGAACAGGTATAGAACAAGAGGATGCAGGTGATCGTCTTGTTCTATAACTGCGTATTTCTCTGTGGGCTGGCGACTGGGTGCCTGATAGGCGGGGGCATGGGATCTGTCCAGTTTGTCTGTCCAGCGCTGCGTGATTCCCCTTGGTTTGTAGACATTTATCAATTTCTTGGGTGCATTCCCAAACTGACGTATACCTTTTTGGACTGATCCTTACAGTGTCATTTGTTGTTGTTTTTGTGTGTTTGTTTGTTTTTTCGTCATGGGATAACCAAGTTGCAGATCGGGTGTGTGTCTGTCACATACAGTGCTTTGTGTTACGCTGTATATATATATATATATATATATATATATATATATATATGCTATTTTCGCGACGCGTCTGTATAGTAAATGACCACGCGATGGTGAGGTGGGCCGCTGTACAATGAACTTCCATTAATAAATGTGAAGTGTGCCCAAACACATTGAAATATCCACGTGAGGTCAGCGATCAGTGCACACTGTGTGATCACAATGAGCGCATGCACCTTAACCCCTTGACTGCCGGTAGACGCGGATTTCGCGTCTGAAACCACAGCACACTGACCGACTTTCACGTGAAGAACACAAATGAAGCAGGGCCAATCCTGGGCTCAAAGAACACAGGACTAACAAGAGACGTAAATCATCATGAGCGACGTGCTGGGGCTCATGAGGATTTATCTCTCTTGCAGGTGGGTGGCGTTCGCCTTGCCCCGACAGTTATGGGGTTAAGTTCCTTAGGTTCCCATCCCTTCACTAGATACAATGCCTATACCCGGCCCTGGCTCGCCTAACAAACGGTAATGCCGTCTAAAGAACATAAGTATAGATTCGTATTTTTATGTCTTTCTGAAATCTTTGTTCATTCAACGACCAAAAGCCACGACCGTCCAAGGAACTTGGATACAAACTACTCTCAGCAAGAGGCATAGATCCTCATGAGCCCCCGCATATGCGGGGGGCTCATGAGGATCTATACCTCTTGCAGTTTGGTGGTGTTCACCTTTTCTCGACAGTCAAGCGGTTACAAAATATTGTAGACAAAAATAGGCCACCACGCTGGATGTATACTAGCGGGACGCGATAAACAAATGTTACGTCACATTCGAACTCAATAGAGAATTGTTAACGTCACAGTTGTGAGACTTCGTGTTATGAAGGCCCTTTCAGGGTTATTATGAGAAAAACCAAAAGCAAACAAAATGTTTTAGGCTCTATCGAGTCAATCCAACCGTCTAACCTGCATGACGTGAAACTGACAGGGATCATACCGCAGTGGAATAAAACGTTCAAACGTGGGTGGTGAAAATTTACGAACCTCGATTTGTTTTTGACACACAGTTCTGGTTCCTTGACAGAGCCTCGGGGACAGAACTTGTGTATAAAAAGCCAGTCTCGGCTCGTAAATCATCACCATATTCTTTTAGCATTGCCAACGCACTATACGGATCCACACCAATGACGTCATGAGAAAGTTACGTCATATAATGTATCACGTAACGTGTACTGATGCTGAATGTGGACAAACGAGCCGAAGCTAAGCCACTACGGCCGGTGTCGTCGCCTACAGACGCGCACAGGTATGGTACGACCTAGACTAGCTGAGTTGATATCATCCCGACAATTCCATCCTCACATGTACCCAATTCCTTCTTGCCGCACTGCCTGCCGAAACATGTCCTTCTTTCCTAAAACTACCCCTCAGTGAAACAGCCATCCAAAGGAGACTGTGATTGCACAGTCCCTGGACTCCTTTGAGTTCAGGTTGTTTAAATTCCTCAAATACTTCCTCCCCCCCCCCACCCCCCCTCCCACCCCACCCCCTTACCCCATGTGCGCACCACCCAATACAGCAACGTAAACTTCAGCAAAATGAAGGCGGTTGCTCTCATTGAAGAAGAAGAAGAGAAGGAAGAAGATATTTATAAATATCAACTCAGCTGATCACGCAAACTTTCAGTGGATACCCAATGTGCAAAAGACCAGCGGGACCACGTCGGCCTGATGGACTTTTGCGCATTGGGTACACATTGGGACTGATGCGTGCTATAGTCTTGTAAAACACGCGCAAAGCGCCGATTTATTGTCTAGTCTGTCATGTCCGCCGCGCTTTTAGGGTGCTCACCCCAGTAGCAAAATGTCTTCGGGCCCACGACGGCCGCAGAGGGCCCGCGCACAGCCGTGTGCGGGCCCACTGCGGCCGTCGTGGGCACGAGGACCTTTGTTTACTGGGTATCATCTTTGTTATAATGTGCAATCCGGCATGATTTAAAATCAAAGACTGTATGTAAGGTCTTTGATGAGACTGAAACTGGCAGACCCTGCAGATCGAGTATATTTGAACCCTTTGTGTGTAGGCAGAGGTTTTTGTCGCGATGATTCCTACAAGAATCATCACGACAAAACCGCCACCGACACGAAAAGGGTTAAACAGTGCAACTGCAGAAGAAGGGCCCCGACAAACGGTTACTTTCAATACAGACGTCCTACATGAACGTGTTGCAGGTGAAAAGCCGATCAGTCGGGTCTTTGGATTTCATCGCAAAGAAAAGCCCGCAGTCTCAGTGTGTGATTCGGCTTGATTGGGATATAATCAGTTGTGACGTCAATCATTAATATCTGAAGGAAAACACTGAACATACTTATCTGAAATCAAGACTGACGCAAACGACAGACACAACGTCGCAGACATTTCATCACATCACATCAAATCACGTCGCATCACAGGAAAAACACACTAAGTGACGCGCCTCCCTGCAGATAAGAAAAGCCGCCCTGCCGGCACAGGACAGACATGTCCTGGACTGCTGACGTCATGTCTGACAGCGTTTGGAGACAGACTGCCGGCACAGCAGCTGCTTAAGTCGGTCACAGCACCGGTAGTAACAGTCACCAACAGATGGGGTGAGTCCGTTCGTTCGTTAAATCCAGTTTAATGTCTCACTGGCACAAAAGTGATCGGGGACGGGTGAGTCCGTCAGTGTTAGTGTGGTTATATTAACCCTGACGGACTCACCCTAGATCTGTTGGTGACGGTTGCGTGTTCTAATCAAAGCGGTAAGTAATTCACTGTCAGTAACCACCATCAGGAGCACCAAGGTGAGTCCGTCAGTTTTCACATAACCAGCGTGTTCTAACCATACCAGTACATTTCGCACGGTTAGATCACCAGCAGATCCAGGGTGTGTCAGTGTTAATATGACCCATGTGTCCGGTCGCCGTTATTAACCTATTTAGCCCCAACGCCCTATAGTAGGAGTTGAATCGACCATGATAATTCAAGGGTAGTGTCAGATTAGCTTGGCGCCAAGCGAATCTGACACTACCCTTAAATTGTCATGGTCGATCCATCTCCAGCAACTGGTACATAGTCGTCAGGTGACACCTTCAAAACTTGGGAAACGTGGCATGAGGTTAGATGGGTTAACCGTCGCCAGCAGCCTTAACTCATTCAGCCCGACGGCCGTATTTCCCAAATTTTGGAGGCGTCATCTAATGACTAAGCACCAGTTGCAGGAGATGGATCGACCATGATAATTCAAGGGCAGTGCCAGATTAGCTTGGCGCCGACAGGCGCCAAGCTAATCTGGCACTACTCTTGAATTATCATGGTCGACCCATCTCGTGCGTCAGGGCTGAATGGGTTAGGGATTTGAGGACTGCGTTTCCCGTACTATTGTAACAGATATGGTGTAAACTGGTTACAGAATCTGCATGTTACAATGTCTGTATGTAACAGCGTCTGTATGTTTCAGTGTCATGCCGTGCTGCAGGATATCAAAACAGCACTGCCTTTGTTTTATGTTCTTCCCGTTTCTTGTACTACAATAATAGATAAGGTGTAAACTGGTTAAGTGTCTGTATGTTACATAATGTGTCTGTTTGTTACAGTGTGTCTATGTTAGCGTCTGCATGTTACAGTGTCTATGTTACAGTGTCATGGCGTGTTGTGGGATACCAAAAACTGTGCTATCTTTGTTTCATTTTCTTCCCGTTTCTTGTACTACAATAATAGATAAGGTGTAAACTGGTTAAGTGTATGTATGTTACATAATGTGTCTGTTTGTTACAGTGTGTCTATGTTAGCGTCTGCATGTTACAGTGTCTGTATGTTACATAATGTGTCTGTTTGTTACAATGTGTCTATGTTAGCGTCTGCATGTTACAGTGTCTGTATGTTACATAATGTGTCTGTTTGTTACAGTGTGTCTATGTTAGCGTCTGCATGTTACAGTGTCTGTATGTTACATAATGTGTCTGTTTGTTACAGTGTGTCTATGTTAGCGTCTGCATGTTACAGTGTCTGTATGTTACAGTGTCATGGCGTGCTGTGGGATACCAAAAACTGCGCTATCTTTGTTTCATGTTCTTCCCGTTTCTTGTACTACAATAATAGATAAGGTGTAAACTGGTTAAGTGTATGTATGTTACATAATGTGTCAGTTACAGTGTGTCTATGTTAGCGTCTGCATGTTACAGTGTCTGTATGTTACATAATGTGTCTGTTACAGTGTGTCTATGTTAGCGTCTGCATGTTACAGTGTCTGTATATTACATTGTCATGGCGTGCTGTGGGATACCAAAAACTGCGTATCTTTGTTTCGTGTTCTTTCTGGTTTTTTTTTTTTTTTTTTTTTTTTTTTTTTTTTTTTGTACTACAGTAAAAGTCGAGGTAACTGGTTAACCTGTTCAATGTCGGCTGACGCAGACTGCGTCAGTTTTTCAGTTTTTGCACTCTTCGTTTGTTCAACGCCAAAATGTCATAGCTTTCCCAGGAACATGGATTCAAAGTGCTCACAGCAAGAGGCATAGATCCTCATGAGCCCCCGCAAAAGCAGCTTTGTGGGTGTTCACATTTCCTCGGCACTGAACGAATGAACCCATTCAGCCCTGACGCCCTACAGCAGGAGATGGGTCGACCATGATAATTCAAGGGTAGTGCCAGATTAGCTAGGCGCCTGTCGGCGCCAAGCTAATCTGGCAATACCCTTGAATTATCATGGTCGATCCATCTCCTGCAACTGGTGCATAGTCGTTAGATGATGCCTCCAAAACTTGGGAAATACTGCCGTCGGGCTGAATGAGTTAAGTGTCTGTACGTTACAGCGTCATGGCGTGCTGCGGGTGGTCAGGCCTGCGCTACCTTTGTTCCGTGCTCTTCCCCTGTTTCCTGTGGCATGTGTTGCCGGGTTTGGAGGATCTTTATCTTTTCCTGGCCTTCATTCTCTCAGAGGTCGTGCTACATTCCCTGCGTCACGTGCATGGCCTGCTCTTCGTGGCCGCGCTCCTTCTGATATTGTGGACCAAGCGCATCTTTAGTCGCTGGCAAGGCAGTCAGGTCAGTACTATATACACTGTCACGTTGCAAACAAGTAGGTCAGCACTATGCTGTCCCGCTGTTGACAGTAAGGTCAGCACTATGCTGTCACGCTACAGACAGTCGGGTCAGCAGGGTGCTTTCACGCTACTGACAGTCAGGTCAACACTATTCTGTCACGCTACTAACAGTCAGGTCAGCACTATGCTTAGACTCTACTGACAGTCAGGTGAGCACTTTGCTGTCACACTACAGTCAGCCGGTCATTACTATTCTGTCACGCTACTGACAGGTCAGCACTATGCTGTCACGCTACTGAGAGGTCAGCACTATGCTTTCACGCTACTGACAGTCAGGTCAGCTCTATGCTGTCACGCTACTGACAGGTCAGCACTATGCTGTCACGCTGCTGACAGGTCGATCAGCACTATGCTTTTCACGCTACAGACAGGCAGGCAAGTACTATGCTTTCACACTACTGACAGTCAGGTCAGTGCTATACTGCCACGCTACCACCAGTCACTAACAGTATTGCACACTGCCACACCACCAACAATCCTGTACCTTGTTACTCTACTAAAGTCATTACACTGTTACGTTAGTAGCAATAGTTCCACAGCTAACAGTTTTGTGCACTGCTTACACAAACATTTACGTCAGTTGTATACACCGTTACACGAACAGTTAAGTCAGTGCTATGAAGGAATGTTAACCTTGCCTTGCTTTGGACAGATCATACAGGTTGACGTTGTTGTTCTCCTTGCTGGGCACGTTGTTTGTATAGATTTTCTGATCTTTGCTTTGTTCTTGACAGCTCTTGTAGGCGGACGTGTTCTGGCAAGGAGCAGTTTTACCTGATGTCTACAACGTTCCCCCCTCCAAGTTGTTGGGTGCGTTGTTTGCTGGGTGCTATGGTGGCCTGTTACCTCATTCGAGACGGGCCGCATTCGAGACGGGCCGCATTCGGACCAGCCCGACTCGAATGAGTTAAACATGTCTTGTCCTTGACAGATCTTGCAGCTGCGGCCAGGGTGGTGCTGTTGCAGGTGGCTTTCCGTGCTGGACGTGTTCATGTATCTGATGTGATGACATTGTCTTTGACAGATCTTGCAGGCGGACTTTTTCAAAAAGCTGTGTTACCTTATGTTGACCCTGGCCCTCTCTCTGCTGGGCGTCTTCTTTGTCTGGGTGCCGATGTACGAGGTGTACGCGCGTGTTGCCGCCATGCTGGATCCCGACTTGCGTGAATTGGCCATGACATGGAGAGGGACTTTCTTCGTTGTGCTGGCGTCAGGGCTGTTTGCCTCAGCGGTGTCTAGCACCGATCTCTTTCTGCCGTAAGTCTCTCTCCCCAGTGCGCAAAAGGCCATCGGCCTGACGTCGGCTGTCGTTGGCCCGCGCACGGCCGTGTCAGTACGGTGCAACCGGCGGCCGACCGGTCGGCCAGATAGCCTTTTGCGCATTGGGTCTCTCCCCCCCCCCCCCCCACCCCCTCTCTGTGACGTCAGGGTTGTTTGCTTCAGATGTGTGTAGCACCGAATTTTCCATGCCACCAGCCCGGCCAGCAAGGACAGCAAGTGCGCGATGTATTTTGTTTTTAACACTGATCAGTTTTGGCCAGCCCGCCTGTACACTTTACAGGTGCTGACTCCAACTGTTTCAGTTGGCGGCGTCAGCGCTGTCTACCTGGCGTCTTTATTGTTTACTTGGCGGCTTTACTGTGTACAGTTTGCTTGGTGCCTGTGCTGTTGTCTTGGCATATGTGCTGTTGACTTTACTGTTTACTTGGAGGGTGTACTGCGTACTGTTTGCTTGGTGCCTGTGCTGTTGACTTGACGTATGTGCTGCTGACTTGGCGTCAGTCTGTGCTGTTGACTTGCCGTATGTGCTATGTACTTGTTGGTTGTGCTGTTGACTTGGCGTTTGTGTTGTTTGTGTGCTGTTGACTTGGTGTCTTTGCTGTTACTGTGACGGTGTTACTGTGCTGTTGACTTGGTGTCTTTGCTGTTACTGTGACGGTGTTACTGTGCTGTTGACTTGGCGGCTGGGCTCTTTACTTGGTGTCATGGGTGTTTCAGTCTGTGCTGTTGACTTGGCGTCGGTGGTATTTGCTTGGCATCTGTTTGTTTCACTGACTTGGAGTCTGTGCTATTTAATTGATGTCTTTGCTGATGGCTTTGCGTCTGCCCTGTTTACTTGGCGTCTGTTCTGTTTCTGTGCTGCTGACTTCACGTCTGTCAGTGCTGCTGACTTGGCGTTTGTGCTGTTAACTTGGCCTCTGTGCTGTTTATTTGACGTTAGCGCTGTTTACTATGCATCTGTAGTGTTTACTTGGAGTATGTGCTGTTTACGTGGCGTCCGTGCTGTTTACTTGACGTCTGTCTGTACTGTTTACAGCAGCGCCTAGGGTTATTTATTTCTGAACTGTCTCTTCCACTGATGTTTTTTTGCGGGAAGTCTCTCCACACTGGCCACTGCCCTGTTCAATGTGAATATTAATAGTTGTATTGCGAGTTAGGCTTTGAGAGTGGTTTTTCTCGCCTCGAGGGTCCGGTCAGGGGGGGGGGGGGGGATCAATGTCGGAGGTAAGAGTCAGTCGGGGGCTTTAGCCCGAGACTCTTACCTTTGACATTGTCCTCACTGACCGGACCCGAGAGGCGACAAGAGCCACCATTAAAGCCTAACTCGTAACACGACGATTTTGTCTTCAACTGTAAAAAAAAAGTATAAGCGTGAAGTGTACCCTTGAATAGACCTCATACTTTACGTGTGACGTAGATATTCAGGGGACGTAAGTCTCCATACTTCCGACTATCAGTCAACACTGCATAACCCCTTCACTTTTTATTTTTCCAGCTTTTTGTTTTCTCGCCGTTTCGAACGCGGTGTGAATACTGTCAGTAGGCCTACGTGACCGGGCCTTCGCTTCAGTGGAACTTTTCCTGTCGTTGATATTATTTAACTTATCCAATTATTCAGTTATGTTTTGTATGAAACCGGTACCAGTGGTAGCACAGAACACTACATACATCTAGTTCTGTTTGTTGTGTAGCCCCCTACATTATTTATTTATTGGCATATTTTTGTTTAGAGGTTTGGCTGAACGAAGATTTGGGTGTGTTTGTACCGAGACATGTGATTGGCCAAAGGTTTATTTGGGGGAGAACGCTTTGCTCAGCGTGTAACATTGTCATCGTAACATTTAATAAGGGAGTCTACTTATCACATGTTACCTTGGTAATGTGACAATGGGACCCCCCTTACCTTGAGAGCGGCCGACCAGCGGACAAAAATCGAATAGAGCCAGGCCAAAGAGAAAAAGTGTAGAAAGAAGACAAGATGGTATATCTAACCATCGGGCCGACGTCGGCCGCCGTTGGCCCGCGCACAACGGTGCGCGGGCCAACGTCGGCCGACGTCGGCCCGATGGTCTTTTGCGCAGTGGGCACAGCAATGATAATCTACACAAAGTGTTGAGTCACCATCAGCACTTCGCACTGGGTGTAATGCTATATCTTTTTGTTCCTAACATGCAGACCGTACCAAGTGTCCGACACCACCCTGTCCCGTGAGCTTCAAAAAATGCTGGCTGTCGCCATCAGCACTAACCGCTGGCTCTTCCAACACAGCGTTCTCTCCCTCGCCTTCCTCCTGTCCCCTTGCCGAGCTGTGTGGCGGGGCATCAGCCGCTTGTGGCGTCCGCGGGTCTCGGTGCCGGCTAAGCCGATTAATATGCCATTGGACGGAACCATGATGGATGTGGAACCACGCAAAGGTCGCATTTTACTGCAGGTGATGATGATGATGATGATGATGATGATGATGATGATGATGATGATGATGAAACGTTTTAATTCAAGATAAAAAGTTTTAGGCATAGCAATGCCTATCTTCCAAACTGTCCTGCTACTCTACACATATAAAAATACATCAGACGATACATCAAAAGATAAACATATGTAAGTAAAAAGACCCCCCCCCCCCACCACCACCACCACCACTCAGAGGGAAAAAATGGAAATAAACAATAAAATAAAATATATATATATACACACACAGGTATGAACCTGACATATTAATGCAGACAGTCGAACTATTACATAATGTCCAGCAACAGTAGAAGAGTATTAGGTAATAGGAAACTTGTCACTAACTATACGAATAGTAGCATAAGGGAGAGAAGCGAGAAGACAGGCCACAAGGGTGTTGTTGCAGGTACATGTGTGTTTTGACTGTGCTAAACTGCTATTGTAGTTGGTGCGTAGACTGTGGGGAGCTGGGTGGCTCGGTGGTAGAGCGTTCGACTCTTGTCCAAAAGGTAGTGGGTTCAAACCCAGCTGGGGTCACAATTTGTACAGTCTTTGAAATCACCTTCGTGGTGGACAAAACGTTTAAGGTTTAACTTTTTGTGTTGTGTGGGTTGCGCGTTGATACCTACGGACAACGTATTGATAAGCACACTGCGTATTGATGTGTTGACTGTTTATTGATGTGTGGACTGTTTATTGATATGTGGGTTGTGAATTGATCCATGGACTTTGTATTTTTGTGTTGACTGTGTATTGATGTGTAAACTGTGTACCGGAATATCGATTATGAATTGATACATGGGCTGTGTATTGATGTGTTGACTGTGTGTATTGTGTAATGAGGTATGGACAACGTATTGTATAGACTGTGTATTAATATATGGACTGCGTACTTTTGTGTGGACACTGTGTATTGATGTGGTGACTGTGTATTGATGTAATAAATAATAATAATAAAGGTAATTTGTATAGCGCCTAATCACCAAGGTGCTCTAGGCGCTTTACAATCACAGTAATGAAACACAATGCAAAATACAAACACATACAACTACAAAACAACAAACATACATTGATTTGCAAGGAGCAAAAAAAAAAAAAAAAAAAAAAAAAACCTCGCGCGCGCGCACACACACACACACACACACACACACACACACACACACACACACACACACACACACACACACACACACACACACACACACACACACACACACACACACACACACACGATGAGCAGGCAGACAAAATGATCGTTAAGTATATGCAACAGAAAAAAGATGTGTTTTAAGCTTGGATTTAAAAATGGAGAGAGATGATGAGTGACGCACGTCAGCTGGGAGAGCGTTCCATGTAATGGGACCAAAATACGAAAATGCACGATGAACTTGAGTGACCTTATTACATCTAGGGATGCGGGAAACACGAGTGTCTGAAGCAGAGCGTAGTGAGCGGGACGGTGTATACAGCTGGACAATATCAGATAAGTAAGGAGGGGCAGAACCAGAGATGATGTTGAAACAAATAACACAGACTTTATACTGAATTCTGTATGAAACTGGCAGCCAGTGCAAATCAGCTAGTAGAGGCATAATGTGTTCACGTTTCAGTACACGAAAAATCAGACGTGCAGCACAGTTCATGACTCTCTGGATTTGGTCGAGAAGATTTTGCGGAACACCGGACAAAAGAGAATTGCAATAGTCTATGCGGGACAGCACAAAAGAGGTAACAAGTGTTTTGGTAACTTCAACAGTCAGCAGATGTCGAACAGTGCTGATCCTTCTGAGTTCAATGAAAGCAAGCGGGCAAACTTTTTTTCACTTGTTCCTTCATTGTCAGCCAGCTGATGTGTGGACTGTGCCGTATATTTATAGTTTGTATACATATACAATGTATATGATGTATATGATGGTCTTGTTCTATACCTGCGTATTTTTCTGTGGGCTGGCGATTGGGTGCCTGATAGGCGGGGGCAGGGGATCTAACTGTTTGTCTGTCCAGTGCTGAGTAATTCCCCTTGGTATGTGTACAGTTCTACCAGCGCTAGCCTCACCTAACTGGTTTGTGAGTATTCTATAACTCGAGGCAAAATTTATATCGTTACATTCTTGTGTATTGTCTTGTGCATCTACTGTGGGAAATCAGGGTATTTACCCGACCACATTTAGTAGTGCACCTTCTTGTTTGTGTGCTTCTCCTGCCTCAATACTTCCTAAGTTTCAGAAAAAGACACGGCCGGTTATAGGCTTTACCTCATGCATCCATTTTAGGGATGTATACATGATGGTCTTGTTCTATACCTGCGTAATTTAATGTGGGCCGGCGATTTGGTGCCTGATAGGCGGGGGCAGGGGATCTAACTGTTTGTCTGTCCAGCGCTGAGTAGTTCCCCTTGGTATGTGTACAGTTCTACCAGCGCTAGCCTCACCTCTCTGGTTTGTGGATATAGTTTGTATACCGTAGTTGATGTGTGAACTGTTTGATGTGTGGACCGGCTATATACAGATGTATGGACTGTGTACTGTTTGATTTGTGGACTGTACATTGATATATGGACGGTGTATTTTTGCGCTGACTATGTACTGATGTGTGAATTATGGATTGAGGTGTAGAGTGCATGTTGACGTACAGACGGTGCATTTTTGTGTGGACTGCGTATTGATGTTTTGGATGGTACTGTGTTTGTTCAGGAGGTGAGGGGGCAGATGCCAACCACACCCGGTAGACACACCCTCATCATGGAGTCCATAGTGCCTCCAGGTTCACCAGCAAGGAAGAATCGGCGTCGTTCTGCCGACTTCTGCGTGATGGACTCGGCTAACATGCTACCAGCACGGCGCGCGCCCACCACGCGCAGTCAGCCGCGCACCTTCCAGGCCGAGGTCAGGGGGTCAGGAAGCAAGATTCGTGTCCTTCGTCAGCACGCTTCGCTGCACTCGGTGTGTCGTTGTTCATCAGACAAAGCCAGGCGACCATAGCTGCCCCTTTTTCTTCACCGCACTGACAGAACCAGGCAACTTAGACATACGATTATTTATAATGGAAGGGTTAACTGAGTCGGGGCTTCCGCTTCACTGCACTCTGTTTTAACCCTTTTCTTCCTGATACATCAATTGCTTGAAATAAATCTGACTGTGATAGTTCAAGGGTGGTGCCAGAATAGCTTGGCGCCTGAGGCGTCAAGCTATTCTGGCACCACCCTTGAATTAAAACAGTTGATCTAGGATGTAATCGGATAAACAAGAGGCCTTAATTTAACCCTATGGCTGTCGGTAGCGGTTTTGTAGCGATGATTCCTGTGTTTGAACACCCGTTGAAGATGAAAGGGTTAGCGCTATGGGTTTGGGGTTAGGCAGGACCAGGCGGCCACAGACTAACGCCTGATGACAATGTTTATTGAGAGAAACAATTTCTTGCGACGGCATTCCTGGCGTAATATTTGTAATATATCAAACATAGGGAAGTGTACACTTGAGAAAATAATTATTGTCGGAGTCAGCTTCATTTTTATGGCAACATTTTTGCGAGTTTTGAAACTCATGACTCAGCAGTTTTGCAGTTTTAAGTTTATGGCTTCCGCTTCACTGCACTCTGTCTTAATCCTTTTCTCCCTGATGCACCCATTGCTTGAAATAAATTTGACTGATAGTTCAAGGGCGGTGCCAGAATAGCTTGGCGCCTCAGGCGCCAAGCTATTCCGGCACCACCATTGAACTAAAACAGTTGATCTATCTCCTGATCAGCCTTATCATGCTCAGTAACATGGTAACAATGGACAACATGGAGAAAAATGTATGCATGTGAGAAAAATCAGTTGATGCCCATACTATTTTCAGCTTGAAAGTCAAACGTCGGTCCTATATCGATAACTGATGATAAGACATGCTTGCGAGTTTGAATGCCTCATTGGCAGATACTAACGTGAAAATGCCTTTTTGTAGAATCTTTTTTTTTTTTTTTTTTTTTTTTTTGGGGGGGGGGGGGGGGTCAAACATTTCAATCAAATTTGGCACAAAGGGTAGCTTAATAAGATACGGTATTGCTTACCTATTCGGTTGACCTCTTTCAATAATCAAGGGTCAAAGTTGACAGATGTAGGCCTATACAAAATGCAAAAGCATGGATCAGTTGTGCAGATAGTAAGACCTATTCTGTATTTCTGTTAACCCTTACCATTCGGAATACACCAGTGTGTGGAATAAGTTTGACTAAGATAGTTCAAGGGTAGTGCCAGAATAGCTTGCCAAGCTATTCTGGCACCACCCTTGACTTAAAGCCATTGGTCTATATCCTTTTCTGTAAGTACTATAATGTAGCTTGCAGTGTACAAATTTGAAGCTTTTAGCCTCAGTATGATATGGGTTCAGACGCGTGACCACGTCTCACCGACCTCTCACTGAGAAGGGTCAAGGTCGCGAAGGTCAGACTGAGTAACTATGCGGGTCGAAAGTCAGAGAAACAGTGTGGATCGGTCGTGCACGTGAGCTATTATAAGGGTTTATTGGTTAAAACCAGACCAACTCTGCCAGAGGACGAGATTGTTTCTGAAATCTTTGTTAATTCCACGCCAAAGAGCCCCAGTCGTCCAAGGGACACGGATACAAAGTGGATCCAGCAAGAAGCATAGATCCTCATGAGCCCCCGCAAATGCGGGGGCTCATGAGGATCTACGCCTCTTGCGGTTAGGTGTGCTGTTCCATATTACTCGGCATTGAAAGGGTTATGTCGTCCATTTTACTATGGATTAGGTGTTTCCTGGCAGAACTGCATCAGTTTCAAAGCAGGCCCTATTTTACCACTTAAATAATGTAGTGTTACTTCATCCAGGTTTTGACACAAATTCTCCAGTGTCGCTAAACCAGATTCTGACACTCCCGGCACCAAATTATGTAGTGTCGCTGGCCGTGTGCTGTGTTTGTGTGACTGGTGAATGTGAATGTGAATGTTTGCGTTGTGTCAGAATGCTTTTACACACACAAGCACAGTCACTCGTACGCAATACTAACTACAATAAAACACGAGAAACGATGCTCCCATTTCCTACTGACTATATTGCAGTAATAATAATGGTAAAGCGACAACAATAAAAACAAATGCATGAGACCTTTTGTGAAAAATATACTCTCTGCTGGTCACAGTAATTAAGCCGCCCCATTACTACAGTAGCGTACGTAATGTTAATTTCTAAGTCTCTATATCAGAAAAATGACAAATTCCAAAGCGCCCTTTGTCAAGAACTGAAGTTCTGAAACATGACAGTTCTCAGCCTCCGTTCAGGAGACAAACCTAAAAGATGGCAAAGTCCGAGGCATCTTTATAATAGAAAGTCTTAAAAAAAACGACAGAGTTCTCAGCCTCAGTTCAGGAGAGACACTCCCCTCCCCTCCCCCCCGCCCCTCCCCTCCTCCCAAAAAAAAAAAGGGGGAAAAAGGGAAAAACAGTAGAGTCCGAAGTCTTTATAATGGGAGTCCGAGACGCCCGTGAAACCATTGCCAGCACTTAAAATACTTTAAACATAACATTGTTGTGAAAACCTCTTGCAGATGTAAAATAGTACATTTACAAGAAATACAGTGTTAACAAGCAAAAATCCAGTAAAATGTCTTGCTAAGGAAAAATATTCTGAAGTGATCAGCTGTCGGGCACCACGGCAGAGGTCTGGGAAGGGAGTGAGAAAACAACATTAGGCGAGGTGCTGTCACTGAGTACACCAGTTGGCCCTTGTCTAAATATTCTGCTAAGCGGCGATACATGTACACACCAAATTCCAAACTTGCAGGAAACAAACATATCTGAATCGTAGCCAAACAACCGATTCCAAGCCTATAGCTGGCGATTGGGTGCTTGATCTAACTGTTTGTCTGTCCAGCGCTGAGTCGTTCCCCTTGGTATGCATATAACCGATAACCTCAGTGAGCACGCTGGCTACAAACAAATTTAACCCTTTTCATCCTGATACACCCCAATGCTTTAAAATAAATTGACTGATAGTTCATGGCTGGTGCCAGAATAGCTTGGCGCCTGAGGCGCCAAGCTATTCTGGCACCAACTAAAACAATTGATCTGTCTCCTGATCATTGCTGTGATGTAGCCTTCATAGGACAATAAGCATTTTTTTTTCAAAATCAGCCTCAGGATGTAATGGGTTAAAGAAAGCGATACAGAAAAGCGCCTACATGACATTTTTTTACCACAATAATAAGCTCAGTGACGCCCGGGTCAGAGTTTCAAAATGCGCACTATTTTGCCACGAAAAAATTAAGCGGACTCCCGTGTAGATGTGCGGGTGGGTGTGTTTGATATAAGGTTTATGCATGCCAGTATATGGCTAAAATAGTATACAGATGATTTCAGGTTTTGTTTACACGTTCACTGTATATGGTATATAGCTGGCAAGTATAATATACGTATAAATCATGTTTCGCTTGTATTTTGATCTAAAGTAAGGACATTTTTGGGGGTAGAAGGATAGTCTTGTGTTAATAATATTGCGAATAATATTTTATCCAATGTCTGTGCAATAAAATGGTGTTTTATGAACGTACATTGTTACATGTGTTCTTGGCATTAATAGAAACTCAACACTTCAAGGATACTGCACGTTTTTGGTAAAAGGCAGAATTCGCTTGTATTCTTCCCTGCTAAGCTTAACCCTTTACCTGCCATTGTACGCACATTTTTTTGTTTCTGAAATCTTGGTTCAGTTAACTCAGTCTACCCCAGACACACCACAGGAAGATAAGGATCGACCATGATAGTTCAAGGGTGATGCCAGAATAGCTTGGCGCCTATGGGCGCCAAGCTATTCTGGCATCACCCTTGAACTATCATGGTCGATCTGTGTCCTGCACTGCAATGCAGTCTTCAGAGGACAACGACAAAATGTAAGGATTTCGGTGTTGGGGTAGAATGAGTTAAAGACCAAAATACAAAACCGTCCAAGAAACACGGACACAAATTTGGTCTCAGCAAGAGGCATTGATCCTCATGAGCCCCCGCAGTCCCGGGGACTCATGAGGCTCTATGTCTCATGCAGTTGGATCGTGCTCACGTTTTCTCGGCAGTGAAGGGGTTAATTCTTTTTTAAAATTAGGGTTAGAGGGTTAGGATTTGTTTTACTATTGGACATGATGATTTATCAGGGATAACCGTTTCTGTCCCGATTTGAGATCCTGTATGTGAAATGTGTCCTCAATACGGTTTTGTAATATCATTGATGATTCCGGATTTACTAGCTATTATGGGCTAGTATGTGCCTAGGATTGACGAATTAAGTTTTCAGTGAAATTCATTAGCACAGGGAGGTCGACAGCTGAACATCAGGAGTAGTGTCGGCCTAGCCTGGTGCCTGCAGAGGCGTCGACCTACACCCGCACAACCCCAAACAGGCCGGCAATGCTGACCCATCTCTCACAGCGGTTTGCTAGCAGTGAATGTGTCAATCAGTATTCATGTGCAATTAATTAGTGCGCGCACGCACGCACACACGCACGCACGCACGCACGCACGCACACACACACACACACACACACACACACACACACACACACAGAACAACCGAGGGTTAGATCACTTTCAAAATGAAACACTGACAAAGCACTTTTTTCCATCACGCCGCACCAAAATATACTAAAATACATCCAAAAAACACTCGTTTGTTCCAAACATGGTTCATCGGCCATGTGCATATCCCATAGTTAATATACATAATAAAGAAGGGGAGGGGTGGGGGTTTAAAAAAAACTTCGGGTAATAATTCAAAGACACTGTTCCCAACACGCCGCAGCAAAATCCTGACAAAGCCATGCAAACTAATTTCGCTTGTTCGTCGGCGTGACCGTTCATCCATGTGCGTATCTCATAATATAGGCCTACATAATAGAAAAGGGAGGGGGGGGGGGATAGAAAACATCTGCCAGAAATCATTTAAGCACACTTTCCCCAAATGCCGTACCAAAAGAAGTCATCAAAGGGGCAAACCAACATCGTCTACAAGACGGAAATTATCATTCATGTCCATAGTCATACATATACATGATAAAGAGGAGGTGGGAGGGGGAGGGTAAAAATAGTAGTCCAGAAATCATTCAGACACATTTCGCAACACGCCACAGAAAAAAAGTCAGCACAAGTGCGAACCGGCTTTGTCTGTCTCTATGACGGGAATGATCATTGACGTCCATACTGAGTTATTTACGTAATAACTGTTAAACTCTCAGAACTAAATGACTTCCATTCTGTTGAATGGAAGTCATTTTAGTTCTGGGAGTTTCAGAGTTAAAGAGAGAGAAGCAAAAAGGGTGGCGGCATATCCTTGGCACACAAATAAAGTTGTATAAAAATCATTCAAACACATTTTCCCCCGTGTTTTGCACCAAAACTGGCAAAAGAACTCGTGATCTACATAATCATTCATGTCCAAATTCATATATATATATATATATACAAAAACACAATAAGTGAAGGTTGCCGGGGGTTGGTGGGGGTGACGGGGGGAGGGGGGGGGGTGAAGTGGTGGGGAGGTTGACCAAAATAGAAATAAAACAATTTTCCCAACGCGCCTCACCAATAGACCTCACCCCAATAATAAAATAAGTATTAATGTTATTACTACGGTTAGTACTAAAGTAGTACTATGCGTCCTACATAGGACGGACGGGCATCACTGGTCCTCATCCATCTCCTTAATCTCTCTCGTGTTGGCTCCAAGCGCCACACCCTGGCAAACCACCTCAGCTGGTGGGCTAAACCACTTGAGGGGGTGGTGTTCACATTGCACCACTAGGCGGATGAGCTGTTTCTGACAGCCAACGGCTAGAGGACGGAGGAGATCAGGTTGGATCCAACGGCCAAATGTGGGGGAGTAAACCCTTCAAATCAGGAGTGGAGCCCCGAAGGCAGACAGTTGCCTGTATTCACGCACTGTTCTGGCAGCTCCTGCAGCCAAACTGGTGCCAAACGTACTGCTTTGCATTCCTTTGGATACATCAGCGAGGCCGAGAGGGGGATCTTGACGACTGGGCACCCCATGATCTCCATACACTTTGCCCAGGCTTGCGCCCTGGAGAGGTCACTCCAGTGACTGACCCAGCAAGCGCATATACTCCATTGTCTTCCGAGACAGGATGCCAAACTAAAGTAGTCTAGAAAATCAAACACTTTTTAAAAAAAAATAATAATATTGTTGTTCCTAGTACCACTACTACTAATTTTAAAAATAATGCCGGTCTGTGATTCGGCTCAAAGCGCCGCGAACTGAGCACAACATACACACTCACGTGAAACACACGCATTCACTAACAAGACAAACGCAACTGAAGACAAATACGGGACATTCACATGGTACGAAGGGTCAACTAAGCTACTGATTTTTCCGAAATTTTGATCACTTGTATCTGAAATATATGAAGTGGCATGTAGCCTTACAACAACAACAACAAAAAGGGGAAGGGGGGGGTGTAGGGGGAGAGAGAGAGAGAGGCGGAGTACTCGCCCGGAGATAGAACCCCCGACATCCCCGCCGAATGAACACATACCCCAGCAGCAGATCGTCTGCGGGACCACGGCGGCCGCCGTGGGCGAGAGGACCTTGGCTTAACCCTTATCATTCGGAATACACCAGTGTGTGAAATAAGTTTGACTGAAATAGTTCAAGGGTGGTGCCAGAATAGCTTGGCGCCTAGAGGCGCCAAGCTATTCTGGCACTACCCTTGAACTATAGCCATTGGTCTATTTCCTTTTCTGTAAGTACTATAATGTAGCTTGCATATGGCAGTGTTAAAATGTGAAGCTTTTAGCCTCAGCATGATATGGGTTAAAGTAGAAAACTCCAATGCCAAAACCGGGTATCCAACGCCGGGCATCCAACCTATTAGAGTTGCTTTCAGACGCTTTTACCCATGACGCACGGACAATGGAATCCTCTACACAGCAATCCGGACAGGTACCGATTACTCCACAGGATTTCATGCAACAAAATACGCCTGCATTACAGTCGGTCAGCCAGACCAGTTAGTCTGTAATAGGCATAGATTCTCATGATACCCTGCAGCTGCAGGGGGCTCATGAGAATGTGTGCCTCTTGCTCACAACGTTTTTAACTCCAGCTCTTTCTCTTTCTCCAACTGAGGGTGTTACTTTGTATACACCACCGCTCAGGCCTGAAAAGTACGTTTAATATGAGAGCACCATCTTTCATCGTATGTTCACTTACATAATAACTGTGACTGTCTTTCAGTTACTTTTCATACGTGAATATATTTATGTTCTGACTCAATCAGCCCCAGTGACAACCGGGAGATCAGCTGATCAATACAAATGATTTATCAATGGAGTACATGATGAGCTGCTGACTGATATATGTGTAGTCTTATCATTAACCCATTTAACCCCAAGGACGCATTTCCCCAATTTTGGGGGTGTTACCTACTGACTTTGTACCAGCTGTAGGAGGTGGGTTGACCATGATAATTCAAGGGTAGTGCCAGATGAGCTTGGCGCCTTCAGGCGCCAAGCTCATCTGGGTAGTATGATAATTCAAGGGTAGTGCCAGATGAGCTTGGCGCCTTCAGGCGCCAAGCTCATCTGGCACTACCCTTGAATTATCATGGTCAATCCATCTCCTGCTGTAGGGCGTTGGGGCTAAAGGTTAAAGCTACATCAGTCAATATAAAGCACATGCATTCACACACACACACACACACACACACACACACACACACACACACACACACACACACACACACACACACACACACACACGCACACACACACACATCCATGTTCTACACACACACCAATCTCTCTGTGACAGTTCTATTCTCAAACTGCTGTTATGTCTGCTGTTCTCCAAACATATCGTACAGTATCTTTGCAAGTTTTCTGCTGCGATCAAAAGCTGATTGTGAATTTGAAACTTTCTTTGACAGCATGCTTTCAAACAGTTTGGAATGCGGGATACCCTCATCTGCTGACTGTGAAAAATTCCTACATGCTTTGTCTCTAGACATCTGATTCTCTCTTTTTTTTCTTTTTTTCTTTTTTTTTTTACGATACAGATTGGTTATAGTCTGTGCATGAAGGTTTAACCCCTTTTTACATGCATCCACCGGCACTGTTCACAGTAAAGGTGGCCGCACCCACAAGGGGGTTAAATATCATTGCTTTGCCTGTTTCGACAACATTATGACCTTCCGCTGAAAACACTGGCAGGATTCGTGGCAAAGAAACATCTCCAGGTTATACACTAGGCTGACAGTTCATTTCTGCCTTGGTTCAACTGAGTCCTCTACGACGATAATACCACAAGCATCCTCTGTGTATGTAATGGAAGAGTGAGTTGCCTCATCTTCACAGGCGGTTTCAGAATTGATAAAGCAATCTTTTTTGCTGAGGATGTCTCTATCTAAATCATCCAACGCTGCACTTATTACTCCCATGCCAAATTTCCTACTCAGTGTTGTATCTGTTGAGACGACCACCGTTCTTATTATCTGCAGGTGTACACTTTGGCTTTGGCTTTCTCCCAATAAGTCTGTAGCTCAGTCTATTTGTGGCTTTCTCCCAATAAGTCTGTAGCTCAGTCTATTTGTGGCTTTCTCCCAATAAGTCTGTAGCTCAGTCTATTTGTGGCTTTCTCCCAATAAGTCTGTAGCTCAGTCTATTTGTGGCTCAACTTCAGTTGAACACATTCTGCCCCAGTACCGAAATCCCCGAAGTTTGAAGTTGCCTTCTGAAGGACTGTATTACAATTCTATAGACAGATCGTGCATGATATGGGCGCCAAGCTATTCTGGCACCACCCTTGAACTATCATGCTCGATCTATGTCATGCTGCGGTGTGTCGGGGCTGAATGAGTTAAGAAAGGACCCCTTTTTGTTTTCATCTCATCTCTCTATCTTTAGTCACCAAAATCATCATCATCTGACAAATAGTGAACACCTTTCTTGACTGACTTTTTCCTTTGAAGCTTTCCTTTTTTCCTTTTAGCCCCCTTGCGCACGCAGCCATTGGTACCACACTCACTGTTTACAGTACCAGTGCCTGCATGCACAGGGGGATTAAGACCCGAGGTCCACTGAGAGGAGTCTGGGAACAAACTGTTAACGCTGGCTGAAACTGTACTATCAGACGGTACAGTGCTAGAAGGATTCCGTATCTGCCGCACAGCGGAAATTGAAGATCTGGCTGTGGGAGCGCTCAAGAACGGATCGAAGCAGCTCATATCTGACACGTCCAAGCCTCTCTTCTTCCGCACTATTGGGACCACATGCGCCGGCCTGAGTCTGGAAACAAACTCCACAAGTTCTTTGTATGAGCTGTGGTCTGAGTAAGGCACGACGAAAACATTAGGCTTGTCGGTAAATGCAATGGCTTTGCACAGACCTGTGGGAAGAATGGCGATGGTCCGTTTCGTCTTGTTCCAGTCCCTCATGCATTTCCCAAACACAGAGCGGAACGGCACAACTCTGACTCGCAAATCAGGCCCATAAGTTTTGAATATGTTTGGCAGTCTAAGAGCGATGGCCAGTGACAGTGTCTCGGGCGAAACACAAACCCACTCTCCCAGTGCAAGACCTACAGCTGCGATCAGCCCCTCCTTCCCCAAGCGACGCATACCCAGCACGATGTCACAGTCACTGTGTTCTCTGGCAATGCGCACAATCTCTCCCAATGCCTCTTCTCTAGTAGGGAAAACACAGCATGGGCTGCAGTAGGTATTATCCAGATAAACTCTGTCTATTGATCCTATGTGGGGGTACAGCAGTGAATTTTCATCGACCATACTTGGCTGGAATCGAAAATCTCCAGTGTACAGAATCTTGCCGAATGAGCCTTCAAACAGAAACATGACAGCACCAGGGCAGTGGTTTGCTTCAATCACCGTCACTGTCATCGTTTCATCTGGGCAATTTCTTCCTTGTTTGGGTGGATCACCTAGACTCTCAGTTTTGGCAACATCTTTGCACCCCTTGTGCTTGCCGTCACTGGTACTGTTTACTTGTCCTGTGGCTGCATTCACAAGGCGGTTATTCCCACTTATGCTAAACATCAAAAATGACCTTGCATTCCTCGTTCCCACTGCATTAAAGCGCTGCTGACCACCGTACACTATGTGACTTTGCCCCTCCTCCAATGGACGCAGCAAAGTCCTGTCCAGCTCGTAACTGTCTGTGAGCAGTTGTGCCGTTAGCGGCGAGCAGTATATGGGGCGACGCCAGGTGGACTTGAGGCCCTGAACATGATCACCGTGAAGGTGTGTGAGGAAAAAGTAACGGATGTCCGTGTTCTCGCGGACCCGCCAGTAGTCAACAGCAATGTTTGTGCCGGGGATCACAAACCCATTCGACATTGTTGTTAGGTACCTGAAATAAATAAAGCAACCATTGTGTATAGCCATACCGCCGTTCTATTAAGAAAAATTCCTCCCTCTTAAACAAGGGTGTAAGTTAACTTTAACAAGATGGCATAAACCATAACCACAAAGTCCCTTCTATATGATCTTATATGCATTTTCATACTTTTAGCCCAATAAGCAATACGCTTGCAGGTGAGTCATTATTTTGGTACTGGTCAGAACGCAAGGGTGTCATGAGAAAAGACGTAAAGCAATTTGTATTTTATTATGACAACCTTGAACGTGGATGTAAGCTATTAAGAAGAGATCAAACAATTTGCAGTAGGAGCTGGATAAAGTGGTGAAATCAGGGGAAGGGACCGAAATCGCTTCAAAAGAGGCGTCCGAAAAGAGGAAATCAGTTACTTTACTAGCTCTGGAAGGCGTGCTGTGCGCACTTAATGGAGCTTCAGTGTATTGCTTGTTATGCGTTTCCAGTAAATAACACATCAATGAAACATGATATGCTAAAAGATGATAAATCTGTCTGCTTTATATCTCCGTAAATTTTGTGTGCGAATTCCGGGCTTTTAGCGTTTCAACCGGTGTCACGTTTCCGATGTCAGCAAAAAGGTCGTCTGCAAGCATTGGCAAATCGTACGGTAAATGTCGTCGGTACAAATTAAAAGTACACACCAAAAACTTCCGAAACGGACCTATTTGCAGTCAATCCGTCCATTTCTTTGCTAATCAGATCAGTTTTTGTCCACCGTGTCACATCAGATCAGTTTTTGTCCACCGTGTCACATCAGATCAGTTTTTGTCCACCGTGTCACATCAGATCAGTTTTTGTCACCGTGTCACATCAGATCAGTTTTTGTCCACCGTGTCACATCAGATCAGTTTTTGTCCACCGTGTCACATCAGATCAGTTTTTGTCCACCGTGTCACATCAGATCAGTTTTTGTCCACCGTGTCACATCAGATCAGTTTTTGTCACCGTGTCACATCAGATCAGTTTTTGTCACCGTGTCACATCAGATCAGTTTTTGTCACCGTGTCACATCAGATCAATTTTTGTCACCGTGTCACATCAGATCTGTTTTTGTCACCGTGTCACATCAGATCAGTTTTTGTCACCGTGTCACATCAGATCAGTTTTTGTCACCGTGTCACATCAGATCAGTTTTTGTCACCGTGTCACATCAGATCAGTTTTTGTCACTGTGTCACATCAGATCAGTTTTTGTCACCGTGTCACATCAGATCAGTTTTTGTCACCGTGTCACATCAGATCAGTTTTTGTCACCGTGTCACATCAGATCAGTTTTTGTCCACCGTGTCACATCAGATCAGTTTTTGTCCACCGTGTCACATCAGATCAGTTTTTGTCCACCGTGTCACATCAGATCAGTTTTTGTCACCGTGTCACATCAGATCAGTTTTTGTCCACCGTGTCACATCAGATCAGTTTTTGTCCACCGTGTCACATCAGATCAGTTTTTGTCCACCGTGTCACATCAGATCAGTTTTTGTCCACCGTGTCACATCAGATCAGTTTTTGTCCACCGTGTCACATCAGATCAGTTTTTGTCCACCGTGTCACATCAGATCAGTTTTTGTCACCGTATCACATCAGATCAGTTTTTGTCCACCGTGTCACAAATGAAACGTTAGAAACCCGCAAACTTAAGCATCGGTTATCTGCAAACGGAAACAACCTCCAGTCATTTTTCACTTCAAAGGCGGGAAATCGAGCCTCAAGCACAGCAAATGATGACAATTTACCCGCTTACTCAAAACCCAGGCTTCTTTGTGGCCGCCAGAATGCGACGTGTCACGTTCAAATTCACCTGAAACGATAGAAACCGGTCGACTTTTGCAAGCCACGAGTTGTCGATTTTCTCAAAATACATGTTTTTTCTCTTGATTATCAGTCATTAAAGTGGGCAGTTTCACATTAATATGATATGTATCTTTGTTGTTGTTGTTACTGCTGTTGTTGTTGCTGTCGTTTAATATCTAGAGTATGTTTAAGCAATTGTGAATGGAAAAATAAACAGCGGCACTGAGAGGCCGTTTACACTTGCACATATCCCTGGGTTAGTTCAACCTGGGTTGGTGCGTTTACGGTTGGATCTAAACCGGATTCCATTTTGCGTCATCGTTGTGACGTTGCAAAGCTGACATCCGACGTGACGTCACTGGCGGGAATTTCAGTACACAACAGATTGCATAGCGCTGAAGTCCATTGTGCACATCGACAGTGAAACATGAGTTGGTTCCACGGCTTTTCATCCAAGTTTGGCCTACAGACGTTCATTATAAGTTTGCAGAACAGTTTTCCGCCAGTAGTCGTGAGACCGTGACAGAGAAAACACTTCCGATAATTAAATTTGCGGGTTGCCGAAATGACAATGTCAGAACGTGGTTAATGAACAATGTTTGTCATAAAGGTCATGATATGTAAGAATCTTTTTCTTCTTTTTTTTTTCCCAAACTTTTCTGTACTAAGTAGGGACGGATTAGTTAACTCGAGGGGGGTGGGGGGGGGGGGAGTGGGGGGTCCGACTTTTTGTTTGGGACCTTCAACCTGACACAAAAGGCCTCCCGACCCCAGACCTTGTCTTCAGTAGCCGAAAAGACAAAGCATCCTCCACCTTCTCGCCACGCGCCGAAATCTGGAACAATCAATGGTGCTAAGGGGGGAGAAGAGGGGGGGGGGGGGAAGAAGGGGGAGGGAGGTCGCAAATCACCCAAAAGGGACTTTACATCATACTAATTGTATGCATTAAAAAAAAGAATATATATATATGACTGATCACCACTGAACTGCAACTGACGTGTTTCCTAGAGGGGAGCCATCTAAAGATGCTTTGCCAATGTCACGTGAGCCGGTCAACCCCGGTTCCAAATGCAAGTGTAAACGCATCAAACCGGGTTTAACCTGGGTTGAACTCTACTCGGATTTAACTGGCTGCAAGTGTAAACGGCCTCTGACTGAAAATTGCCGATCAGTCATATGAAGCGCTATAACCCTAAAGTAACCACTCACAAACCAGATAGGTGAGGCTAGCGCTGGTAGAATTATACACATACCAAGAGAAATTACTCAGCGCTGGACAGACAAACAGTTAGATCCCCTGCTCCCGCCTATCAGGTACCCAATCGCCAGCCCAGAGAAAAATACGCAGTTATAGAACCAGACCATCGACCATCATATACATCCCTAAAAAGGATGCATCAGGTCAAGCCTATAACCCCATGTCATTTTCTGGAACTTAGGAAGTAGGCAGGAGAAACACACATGCACAAACGAGAAAGTGCACTATTAAATGTGGTCGGGTAAATACCCTGATTTCTCACAGTATGCTGAGTAGTTCCCTTTGGTATGTGTACAATTCTACCAGCGCTAGCCTCACTTATTTGGTTTGTGAGTACTCTATAACTCGAGGCAACATTTGTATCGTTACATTGTTGTGTATAGTTTTGTGCATCTACTGTGGGAAATCAGTTTACCCAACCACATTTAGTAGTGCATCTTCTTGTTTGTGTATGTGTGTTTCTCATGCCTACTTCCTAAGTTCCAGAAAAAGACGTAGGTAATAGGCTTGACCCGATGAATCCTTTTTAGGGATGTATATGATCTATCTATCTATATCCCGTAGTCTTGCCGACCGTTGGGGCACCACTGATGACTTGGCAACCAGCTCCCTCCATTCCTCTCTGTTCTCTGATATTCTCAGCGTATCGCCCAGCTTCAGTCCTGTCCACTCTGAGATATTGTCCTCCCATTTTTTCCTCTGTCTTCCTCTCCTTCGTCCTCCTTGCACAGTGCCTTGCAGAATTATTTTGGTAAGCCCTGTTGAGCGCGTGACATGCCCATACCACTTCAGTTTGCGTTTTCTCACAATGGCTAATAAGTCTTCATAGGGCCCGATGGCTTGCCTGATTCTGCTTCCCACTTCCTCGTTTGTGATGTGATCTCTGTATGAGATGCCAAGCAGCCTTCGAAAACATCTCATTTCAGTGGCTTGTATCCTCCTTTCAAGGTCTGCTGTGAAGGTCCATGACTCGCAGGCATACAAGAACACTGAGATGACTAAGGAACGCATCAGTCTGATCTTGGAGCAGAGTGTGATGTTTCTGTCCTTCCATATGGTCTTCAATCTTGTCAGTGCTGTTGTTGTCTGCGCAATCCTGGACAGTATTTCTGGTTTTTATCCCTCATCTGTCACAGTGGCTCCTAAGTATTTGAATTTCTTAACTGATTCCAGTTTTTGGCCTCCAACCATGATTTCAGTGCCAATGCCACTGGCGTTATTGGTCATCAGTTTGGTCTTCTCTGCACTGATTTCCATCCCATATGCAATGGCTGTACTATCCAGCTTTTCCACCAGCTGAGCTAGCTCCTTCTCTGTTCCTGCAAGACCATCAATGTCGTCTGCAAAGCGCAAGTTCGTGATTGTTCTGCCTCCAATACTGACAGTTCCTTCATGATCTTTCAGAGCGTCCGTCATGATTCTTTCCAGGAAGATGTTGAAAAGAGTAGGTGAGAGCAAGCAGCCTTGTCTGACTCCAACTGTAGTCCTAAACCAGTTTCCTATTTTGCCGTTGAAGCAGACTGCGCTAGTGGCCTTGTTGTAAAGGTTTGCTATGACTTTGATCAGGTTGGCATTGATGTTGTATAGCTTCATGGTGGACCAAAGGGCTGCATGCGACACCCTGTCAAACGCTTTCTTAAAATCCACAAAGACATGATAGAGGTCTTGCTGGTGCTGGAGGTATCTCTCACATAGAACTCTCAGGTTGAAGATCTGCTCAGTTGTGCTGCGCCCTGGTCTGAAGCCTGCCTGTTCTTCAGCTATGATTTCCTCTGCCTGTGGCTTCAGCCTGTTCAGTAGGATCTTTAACATGACTTTGCTTGGGTGGGATATAAGACTGATCGTGCAATAGTTCTGGCATTGATGTAAGTTGCCTTTTTGGGGGAGAGTTATTATAAGTGATTGGGTCCATGGTGTGGGCCAATCCCCTGACTGCCAGATCTTATTGCAGATTGTTAGTAAGGCGCTTATCATGTCTTCTCCCCTTTCTTGAACTAGCTCTGCAGGGATGTTGTCTGCTCCTGCTGCCTTCCCTTTTTTTTCAGCGACTTCACTGCAGCCTCTACTTCTTCTCGGAGGATGGGATAGTTGCCATTGTTGGTCACGGGTGGGTTGACAAGTATGCCTGGGTCCCCTGCAGCTTGGTGGTTGTACAGATCTGAGCAGTACTCTGTCCATCTCTTCAGTATGTCTTGGTCTTCCGTAAGACAGTTCCCTTCACTATCTTGAATGATCGAGGAGCGTCCTTGTTTTACACTGGTCAGGTCTTTCACCAGCTGGTATGCTTTTTTTGCTATTATTTTTGTTCAGATTTTCTTCTACGTGTTTACACTGATCTTCAATCCACTTATTCTTTGCCTTTTTCATGCTTTTCTTGATATCCTGGTTAATTTCCTGTATTGTTTAGCTCCTTCTACCTCTGATTTCTTTTTCTTTAATTCTCGACGCTTGTCACATAGCACACAAATGTCAGCTGTAACCCAAGGTTTTTTTGCTTGTCGGTGTTTGCCAAGGATCTCACTGGCTGTTTGGGTTACAGCAGTATTAAATGTGTCAATCAGTGTGTCCACGTCCGTGTCTTCTGCATCTAGAAGTAGCAGTGGTGCGAATTTTCCTCCTATCTTTGCCTGAAAGGCTTCCGCTACCTCTGGGTCTTTCAGCTTCTCGAGGTCAAACTTGATTCTGGTGGGACCCTGCTTGTTGACCTTCTTTAGGCGGAGTCGGAAGGTCATCATCACGAAGTCATGGTCGCTTCCAATGTCTGCTCCTGGAAAACTTTTTGTCTTGGCAATGTTCACATTGGTTTGGAAGCGTCTCTTCACCATGATGTAGTCAATTTGGTTATGGTGCTCTCCGTTCGGGCTGTGCCATGTCCACCTTCTGGATGCTTTGTGCGGACCAAACGTGTTCATCAGCTTTAGATCATTTGAACTGGCAAATTCCAGGAGCCTTAAGCCTCTGTCGTTGGTCTCTGCATTGCAGTAGCGTCCGCATGTGCCTTTCCAGTTCCTAGCAGCATCCTCTCCTATTTTGGCATTCCAGTCTCCCTGCACCACAAGAATGTCTTTCTTGGGGGTCTGGTCCAAAACTTCTTGCAGTTGGTCATAGAAGTCTTCTATTTCCTCATCGCCATAGTCTGTTGTTGGGGCATAAACTTGTACAATGGTGATATTAAATGGGGTTGCCCTCAAGCGTATGGTGATAAGCCTACTGGAGACTGGCCGACAACTCATGACGGTGTTCACGATGTCTTTGTGGACGAGAAATCCGACCCCCTGTTCGTGTTTGTCTTCTCTGCCACTGTAGTACAATGTATATGATGGTCTTGTTTTATGCAGGAAGTGGCGTGTACATCTGTTGTGCAGACCGCACTACTACCTCCCTCTCCTTATAGTCTACATTTAATAGTGCACCTTCTCGTTTGTGCATGTGTGTTTGTAGCTTAGTGGATAAGACACTGCGCTGGCAGTCGTAAGATCCCGGATTCGAATCCCCTGGTGGGCAGGAATGGGATGTGGACAACTGAGTGTATGACATGATGAATGCTCTACAAGGGAGGATGTATTTTACTGTCGCCATGCCACACAAAAATCCTTGTAACGTTTTACTTGGTGAATAAATCTCTTATACACGTACATGGTCATAGGTGCCATACCGCCCGCTCCCAACCCCACTCCAGTTACACACACAAAACCGCAGAACACCCATCAAAAATATGTACATCTGTGCATGTTCATAATCTATACTTTACTTAGCATTCATATGTCCCAGGTATCTTTGACTTACTTTATCTTATTTATTTAACTGCCGTGCGATGGCCGTAGTCGCCTGCGCGGCGTTAAACCCAAATAACTATTTATTTTTTAAATTATTAATTTATGTTTCTTTGTAATGTAGGTTTTGTACATACACATACACGGTAATAGGTGCCATACCGCCACCTCCTTCAACCTCACCACACATACACAAAAAACTGCAGAACACTCACAAAAGTACTGTTGGCCTCATGCACAGGGGCACCAAAACTTAGAGATAAGGCCACACCTGATAACAGTACTAATATGCATACTCAGTCACTAGTTCTGTAAACAGCACCTTTGTAAACAGTACCAGTGGCCAAATGCATACATGCATCATGGATGATACCACCACTGATCACTTGAAACAATAGGCTGTCCAGTTCACATTGATAAGTGATACCGTGAACTAGCATGCACATGCAGCCATCAGTTCTGTAAATAGTACTGGTGGCCACATGCACAGGGGCACCAAACTTAAAGGTGAGGCCAAAACTGCCACCTCAAACAAAAACGCTACCTACTAACACATATCAATGATACAGTCAACCTCCATGTGCGTTAGACGGGACAGGTTTAAAGTATGGGACTGTAAATCTTACAGCGAAATGTCAAAACCAGTAAGAATTAGATAATATAACAGCAGCAAGTACATGTACTTTGTAAAGCACTCAAATAAAACATGAGAACTCATCGAGCCCAATGGTGTTATGAGTGGGTGATGGAAACACTGAAAGAAATAGTACGTGTACATTATAAAGAATGTGCCTCCTCCCCCCACCCCCGCCTCCTCCCCTTAACTAGCTGTTTATCATAAAACATATATATCTCATTCATTATATCACTTGACTGACTGATTTATTAGTGTCACATTTCTCCGTTTTCTTTCTCGTTTTAATCCCAATATATATGTCAGTGATAATGTCAGCTGGTAAGAATCCTTGCAGCGAACTGCAAATGTCTATATGCAGACAAACTGCATATTACACAGCAGCAAAATAAGTTCAACTTTTGTGCAGTAGGCTACTGCTAGCAAGATAGGGTTTAATTTTAAACAAAGCATTCCATGAACTTCTAAGCGTGTTCACATTGTGCTGTGTATTTTTTTCAGTGTGAAGTGTACTGTACTATCAGTGATCACTGAGATTGCAAAATTAATTGGGGGCTAATTGGCACTGGCAGTGATCGCACATCACAACATAGCTTGCCAGTGCAAATGATTAATAGAAATGTTACTGCAATAAATAATTAATCAAGTTCCGAAACTTTGCTCAGCCATGACATTTAAAACCAAGTGATGTGGCACTCTTTCTCTTTTACAGCATGCAGCATGTTGCACTTCGGACTTAGGTTTTGAAGATAGCGTTTGTGTTGTGGGTTGCGTTTTGTTTTGGTGCTGTGGTGTCGAAATGAAACGAGCAGAGCGATGGTAAACGAATGGAAATAAACGTGACAAACCTTTATCAAGATGTAACAATGCACACAGCAACTTTACACGTTTGCGTTTTTGGGAAACAAACAAGATTATGTAGAACAAATCAAAAAGAACTCGTCGGCACACCGAAATTCACAGCAGCGAATCCGCGTGTATGTCGTGTCATGTTATGATCACGTCAGTGATTTAGGATACCTTATTGCTGAGTAACAATATTTGAGTTCAAGGCAAGCTTTTTCGTAATTGTTTCTTCTCTTAATATGTCTAACTGTGAAAATGTTACTTAACAATTAATGAAATCCTTTTAAGTGACATATAGTGCATACTAGCACTGAATACAGGAACAATGAGACCCGTGTAAACTACCGATCCCCTGTGAAGATGGCTGCGACAGTCCTGGTTTCGTCTGCAGCCGTACTGGAAACAAAACTCATGTGCTACAGAAAAATGTCTCCATCCTCCGGCGGTTTAAAACGAGTGCGCACTGCTTTTATTCATACTATAATTCATTTTGATATACCCAAACCTTTGTTACTCTCTAGAAAATCACTATCTCGTAAACGGCTGATCTATGAAACACTGAAAGAAATAGTACGTGTACATTATAAAGAATGTGCCTCCTCTCCCCACCCCCACCTTTGTTACTCTCTAGAAAATCACTATCTCGTAAACGGCTGATCGTCTATGAAGGGCAGCTGCTAGACTATTACCAGCTGGCGGCAGCAGCTCCAACTATCGTACAGATCTGCAGGTGCTCAACACAGCAGCAGAGCACTAGCTAGGGTAAGGCAGCAGCTTGATCCACTGATCTCCTCACCAAAAAGCTTCAAGACAGACTGGATGCCCTGTCCACAAAATAGTGCTGCAGTGGATTACAGTGCATTCTGGAGTAGCTGGGAATGGAGAGGCTGACAGGCTGGCAAAAGCAGGCGCCAGACTACCTCAAAATCACAACCTCCTGTAAAAAAAAAAAATACTAAGACACTACAGCAACAAAGTGATTGGCAACAGCAAAATGGCGGCTGCAGCGCGTGGGCAGACGACATCAACAACCTGAACAGGGAGAGTCAGGCCACCATCTTTCATCTACGCACTGATCACTCTGGACTCATCATGTGAGACTGGGTCATACGGAAACAGCCCTATGCGAATGTGGCGTAGAAAATCAGTCTCCTTAGCACATTCTCCAGACCTGTACATACAGAGAAGCGGTCCGCTGGCAGTTCTGACCAGAAGACATGCCCCTGTACACCAAACTCTGAAAACATGCTTGGTTTGTAATAAAGTGTATCACATCGCACACTTTCCGATGAAATGGCCTGTTTTATTCGGCCGGCCGAACACACTCTTTTCTCACAACAAGTCAGTCAGTTTTTTGTGTTTAAGAATGAGGTGTGTTTCGAGGACGTTTTGCTTTCGAAGCCGGTACTCCTCTCGTTAGCGGACCAAACCGTTTGAGACATCCACTTTCACAGCAGTTTTTGGCTGTTGTTGTTTCAGTCTCCTACATTTAGCCCCGATTTACTTATCGGGTCAGCTGTGTTTGCCCTTGTTTTGGGGCATGTTTCTTAATTGTTTTTTTTACGTTTTACCAAGATTTTTCTTTTTCCTCGTCTTATTTGACCGAGGGTGTGAAGCTTCGTTTGCTTCGCTGGGTTAGGCATATGGTTTTCCACCTCGGGTCGACACAGTGAGCTGATAGGTTGGTTAGCGTGGTTTACACGTAACCCCTCACTCGTAGTTTGGTATGGCACAGGTTGAGTTCTTCAATTCTTTCAACTGCGTTATAGCAGTTTCTTGCGATGCGGAGTGTTTCCCCTTTTAATAGTCCTTTGAAGACTCGGTGGGTGGGCCGATAGGTGCTGTAGGTACTGATATGTTTCAGTTGTGCACTCTGGCACGTCGTGGCGGCGACTGATCTCCTTGTCCGTAGGCCAGAGCATATGATGGTCTGAGGCCCCGCGTCAGGCTGCAACGAGGCAAAGCAGGCTACGCTGGCTGTGCAGTATGTGCATCAGGAGGCCTTGATTCTTTCGTCGTCTGAGGGAACAGACATAAATTCATCCGTGAGATGGAGTTCCCGCTGGTTTGTTTTATCTCTCTTTTGACCGCGATGGGTCAGTTATTGAGTCAACACTGTTTCGTTTCGGTGTTCGGGATATAGTGTACTCTCCGACGTGTCCCTAGGGGTAGTTTCACTATTTCACCTTGTTATGTCACAGGTTTAGGACTTCTGTTAGTGAGGCTTCTCATACATTTATGCATGTGCCCAAGGTAGAAAATCCCAAGGTTCGCTGGTGGTCATGGGTATTATGGTCCGATCAAGCGCCGGGCACGGCAGTTATGAATTCAAAGACCAGTCCACCGTCCACTCTTCTACTACGTTCCAAGGTAGTAGTGCGAAAACTACGCAGGTGACGGCACAGATGTAGCTTTGCTACTTGTCTGAGCGAGATAATTCATGCTGCCCCGCCACGTATCTTTTTCTTTTTTCTTCTATTTTTCACTTTTCTTGCCGATATTCCAGCGTGATTATGGCCGGATTTTGCTGTGCGGTGTAATGATGTGTTTCACATCGCCTTGGCCTGTTTGAAGTTGGTTCCTGTTACGCCAACCAGGTCCCTTATAATATAAGGGATTCTCATATTATGATTCTGGGTCCGCTCCGTTTAGGCCATATGCAAAGCCCCAGGCCTACGCTATTGGTAGTGAGAGTTTCGGCCATTTGCCTCTACCATTCTTCTTTGTTCATAGTTGTCCCTCTTCCTAGGGTTTGTGCCTTTTAAATCTTGGTCGGTTTGGCTGTGCTTTTTCCTTGGATATCGGTTACCCGGGAGCCTTAGTTTCATTGCGTTAATAATTTTTTTTTTAAAATATTAGACGTTTGTTCCTTTGTTCATTCTTCATTGTGATAGAATGCTGGTGGCGCGTTAGTATTCTGCTTCTAGGACATTGGAGTTCTGTACCTCTATGGTACAGGTTACGTCTAGAAGTTTTGCGTTGTGTCGGCTCTCCAACGTCAGTTGTGTATTGAGCGTCCTGCCGGGTGGTGTGGCATGTCCCCGTGTTGGGTATTAGGTTTTCCAGCGATTCGGCTTCGTTTTGGTCTCCACGTTTGCCATTTCCTTGGTGCTGAGTCCGGGTATTCGGGGAGGTTTTGTTCAGAGCCCCGTACTCTCCGAAATGTCCCTAGGGGTAGTTTCACTCTTTCACCTTGTTATTGACAAATCACTTATTTGCAGGCAGAACAATATAAGATTTAAAGACGGCCATCAAGGAATTGAATGTTGCAGAAGAAAAAGGCAAAAAATGGGGGTGGAAGTGGTGATCGCTTGGTGGACATGTGAAAACTAAGTATTTTGATAACATTGTTTTGGCTGTTAGGAACTATGAAACTTTATTACGCATATTCATATTTACACATTTCTAGACGTAAATAAATGAAAAGAAAAGGGGAGACCTTACGCTAGGTAAAATATCACCTAAAAGACCAGCCAGTTAAAAATAGTTACAATTAAATTGATGGGTCACTTTGAAATTAATGATATGATCACAAATATGTATGCTCAATATGCATACTTTGTTAAGAAACTGGCAACAAAAATATTTAAACAGAGGAGTATGACATAAGCAATTGTTATGATCATTTTGCGTTCCTTTGCGTACTGGTAAAATGGGGGTAGGGCAGCAGATTTAGCCACTGTGGTCCCTAAATGCATCACAGCATCATAAAATCAGGTTGGGAGTAACTGTGGTACTCTATCCTAACCAATAAAACCTAAAACAAAAGACCTATCAGTTGTGTACAAAATTTCTGAGGGCATCGGAAACAACATGTTTCCTTATTCGGCAATTTTAAATGGGAAAAAGCTATCATTCACCACGAAAGTACCGTAAAGGATGCCGACTTTTCTTATTTTTTTGCACTTTATGCTCATAGTATTGAAACTTAATAGGTAAAGAGAGGTCAAAATGAATAGAATAACTTTAGTAATTTTTTCTAATTAATTTTGTGTATTTTTACAACTTGAGGGTAGAGAAACAGAATCAACCACTGTAGCACTCACAGTAATCACAGCATCACCTAGTCAAGTTTATAATAATTGTGACATCCTGTTTTAATGATGTAAGCCTGAAGATGGACTGCCAGTGCTATAGAAAATGTCTGAAGGCATTTGACACATTACTTTTGTCTTATTTGCGATTTCGCGGAAATGGCCGTTTACTGGGTGCACAAATACCTTCACTGTGAGCCAGAGATTCAATATTTTATCATTCTGTCTTTTTGCAGAGGATGCAGAAGGTGTGCCGTAATATGATACTGCCTGATTTGGGCTTCTGGAATGAATTCTGATTTATTTACAGGAAATTGTTTCTCAACCTCATTTTAGCATCCACGAAGAGCGTGAATGGGGGCACCCTTGCGCCATCGGCTATATCTCTGGTGTGTTCCAAAGGATTTTCGGGGAACATGGCTTAAACATCTCAGAACATACTAAGGTACACTTTGAAACCCATCTTATTGAGTACTGGGGGGGGGGGGGGAGGCGGGGGGGGGGGGGGGGGGAAGGTGCACGGTAGCCAGGACTGGCTTATGGACTATATCCTGCACTATAGAAGGGCGGCCTAATCAAGTGTATGCTTCAGGCGTGCTACATTATCAACATAATGATGTGATCATAACATATTTTGCAGCTGGAAGACTTAGAGATAAACCTGATATATCAACATATTCCTGGAGAAGATCATGCAGGAAACCCTCCACGACCACCATACTTCAATCTCTATTGGTGGCAGATCCCTGTGCAATCTTCGATTCGCAGACGACATTGACCTCATGGCAGGCAGCAATAGTGCGCTTCAAAACCTGACAGACAAACTTTCAAGTAGCGCAGGGTCTTATGGCATGGAGATCAGTATGGATAAAAGCAAAGTGATGATCAACACCACAAGCGACAGCAGCAGCAACATCCACATGAACGGCCAGAAGCTAGAAGAGGTCAATAGCTTCAAGTACTTGGGGGCCACCTTGTCCAAAGACGGTAGTTGCATAGCAGAGATCCGTATCAGGATAGGTACAGCAACATCCGCAATGGCCAGGCTGGACAGGATCTGGCGAAGTAACTCCATCAGCTTCACCATCAAGTACAGGCTTTACAAGTCCCTCGTAGTGTCTATTCTACTCTACGGCTGTGAGACTTGGACACTGCTTGCAGACTCAGAAAAGAAAATCCAGGCCTTTGAGAACAAGTGCCTGAGGAAGTTGCTCCGCATCTCGTACCGCGAGCACAAGACCAACGAATATGTACGGAGCATCGTCACTTCCCTGGTGGGCCCACATGAACCCTTTCTGGCAACCGTGAAACGGCTTAAGCTTGTTTGGTTTGGCCACGTGACCCGACACAACACCCTGTCCAAGACTATCCTCCAAGGCACTCTCGAAGGAAGCCGCCGGCGAGGTCGTCAGAGAAAGAGTTGGGTCGCAAACATAAAAGAATGGACCGAACTCGAGATGCCAGACTTGCTGGCCACCGCCCAAAATAAAACTCAGTGGAGAGCACTGTCTGTTGCTGCTGCCTTTCAGTCCCCTCAACGTCCAGATCGGGCAAGGGACTGTTGATGATGATGATGATGATGATGATGATGATGCACAAATATGCACTTTAGCTAGACTTGCGTAGTTCAGACGACGACTACCTCCACAGTTCAGGTCGAACTATTGAGAATGGTAGTGACGGGATCACGATTCAGTATAGAAAAAGAGTGAAACAGCTGGAACAATAAATATTTATTTGTTTTGATTTATGATGCACAACTAAACATCAAATAAAGCAGGCTAAGTGGTACAGACTATTAATCTGCTCAAGACAACAGCTATATATGTATAGTTACGTCCCTTGGAGCTAATCTGATTGAGCGCATTTTTTTGGCTTTGGGCCACGCCTTTGTTAAAAGTAAAGAATAATTGTACCACAAAATTGCCTAGGTGTTGCCTTTTCAAAATTAGTCTGTCTTCTTCCACTGCAACACCTCATAAAGTTTTAGAAATGCAATCCGCGCTGTACTAGTGGTGCTACCAGTAAATTCTGGAGGCGGCTTTTAGTACATGCGTTGTGTTTGCAATTTCAGGTTACGCCGTATGCCTACCTGACGAGCCCCTCTTGGGGCGAAACCGGTCGTAGGCGCCAAAAACTTAAATCTACTCAGCAGGTCCAATATCTGTTTGGAATATTTACTAGCATCCACCCTTAGGGGGAGGTCTGGATATTCTCCAGCGGATGGCTGGCGCCTGGGGGTAGTCCCTACTGCATTATGTAGTAAGGTGTTCAGTGGAAGGCTCAAAGTGATAGGTCTGTCATTCCTTCTCCCACTACCCTCTCCTTTCTAGTGAGCGATGCAGTCACAAAAAGGATAGCTGATGTCCTGATGACACAATGCAAGCTTACCAGCCTGGAATTCCATGGCATTAGCACAGCATTCTCAGAATTGAATGAAAAATTATATATTAATATATATGACACCTATATAAATTATATATATGTTTAAAATGAACTTGCTGCCAAAGGATCCCCACTGTGGTTTAATATGCGGAGCCACAGGCTGTGGGGAAACTGAATTTGTTCTTGATCTATTGCAAACAAAGTATAAGGATCACTTTGAAAACATTCTGCCCTACGATCAAACATAACAAAAGAGTATCGTAACCGCCTCTTTATTTGGAATGATAACAACATTTACTTATTTGACCCTGACAAAAAACTAAATGACTACCTACAGTACTTTTATGATAAACTTCAAGGACAGTCAACTTTGTTTATAATTGATGATTGCTCAGCAGCAAAAGATATTGTCTATAAGAGAAATACTTTAGCAGAACTTGCCTTCAGTGGCAGACATGTAAACATCAGTGTCTGGATTCTCACACAAAAGTACAATGCAGTGCTAAAATATTTCGAGAACAACTAAAGTTTATCTGTTTGTTTTTCTGTAAGGACCGTGGTAGCTTTGAAGACTGTCTCAGGGAAAATGATGTTATATCAGACAAGCACAAACGAGACAGTGTGTAAAACAAACTGAAAACAGCTGGGCATCTAAAGCTTATCTTAAAGACAGAACAGTCAACTGGGCATACTTACTTACGCCTGTCACACCTACCCGGGTATAGGCCGTCGACGAGAGACCTCCAGCGACTCCTGTCCTATGCTTCTCGTTCGATTTTACTCCAGGTGGTTCCCAGTCTCTTGATGTCTGCTTGGAGGTCTCGACGCCAGGAGTTTCTCGGCAACTGGGCATGGTTTAGTAAATTAAATGTACTTCCTTGCAAGAAGGCAAAAGCTGTCTACTTTGCACCAAAGCACATGACAAAAGAAAAATTCAAACGTGTTATCTCTCTGAAAGACTGGTTGTAAATGTGTGCCCAGGTAGCGGGGAGAGGTAATAGTTGATTTTTGACTTGCGGCAGCAGCTGTGATATTATAATTGCATGTGCCGTAATTATTTTTCAATTACCATTGCGGCGTTATTACGCTTGTGGTTGTGTTATTCTTTTGAGAGCATGTGTGTGTTCATCGTAGGAAAGATCAATATTCATTTGAGTTATTTTGGATGGATTTTTATGAATACGAATTTTTATAGCTAAAGTTTTGTAATTTTTCAGGCGTTGAAGTGTGGTGGAAATTAGTCAGTTTATGCTATGAGTGAGTACTAGTCTATGCTGGGCATAAATAAAAAATGGAGGCAGGTGGGTGAAGATGGACGGGGAGAGGGAGGGGGGGGCGGGGTGAACCTGCAAGTGGCAATAAACACACACACACACACACACACACACACACACACACACACACACACACACACACACACACACATACATACATACATACACACACACACATACACAGAGTTTGCAGGATGTTTTTAAAAAGTTTAATACTGAGGCTACACTTATGTCTGACGACAGCAATGCTGCCCAAATTGGAATAACATGAAAAAAAGCAGTGTGTGTGTGTGGGGGGGGGGGGGGCTGTAAAACGTGCTGCACATATCTACCTTGCGTCAGTGACAAACCGGCAGATGAATGAGGGGATTCTAATACCAGTTCCAATGCAATAGCAGTTCTAATGTCGGGATCATTTTTTGATCAATGTGTGTGTGTGTGTGTGTGTGTGTGTGTGTGTGTGTGTGTGTGTGTGTGTGTGTGTGTGTGTGTGTGTGTGTGTGTGTGTGCCGCAATGCGTGCGTGCGTACGCGTGTGTATATCGGTGTGTCGTGCTGTTATAAAAATGGGTGTTGAAGTAAGGGTTGAAATGTGGGCATGTGGAATGAAAACAGCAATTTAAGGGATGTCTTTCCTGTCATGATCATGAGAGGCAACACGTACAATGCCCAGATCGCCTAGATGTATTCCGAAGTTTACTTCTAGACTATGTCAGTATTAAACTAAGCTATCAATGATCTTAATACAAAAAAAAATATACTATTGTGGCAGATCATAGCAGCGTATAACATCCTAATAAACGGCACAATCCACGACTAGTCGGACACAAAATGAACTAACCACACAGACGCTGTCGGTAAAAACAGTACTATTATTGTGCTACAGAGCATTTAACCCTTTTTCAAATATCCAAAGTGGTGGCCCAACGGCCGTTCAGACCGTCTAGTAAGTCTCAAACAGCCAAATGCATAAGACAACGCTTCTTGTGACCGCCTAAGTCAGGAGTACCTTAACTCATTCTACCCCAGACACACCACAGCAAGATAAGGATCGACCATGATAGTTCAAGGGTGATGCCACAATAGCTTGGCGCCTATGGGCGCCAAGCTATTCTGGCATCACCCTTGAACTATCATGGTCGATTTGTGTCCTGCACTAGAGTGCAGTCTTCAGAGGACAACGGTAAAATTTGGAGATTTCGGTGTTGGGGTAGAATGAGTTAAACTATGGCGCTCTTTGATTTTTAGTGTGTACGGTATTCGTAGATTGTTAACATTTTCCCTATCAGAACACTTGTGTGCGCTATTTGGGCGTTTGAAAACACACACACACACACACACACACACACACACACACACACACACACACACACACACACACACTGACACACAAACACATCAGTCACCTGGGGGTTGGGGAGGGAGGGGTCCAACTTTTGTTCGGGATCTTCAACCTGACGCAAAGGCCTCCCGACGCAACGTCTTACTTTCAATGGCTGAAAACTTTCACCAGTCGCCGAAATATCAAACAACAAGGGGGGCGGAAGGGGGGCACGTGTGTCGGAACACTCTCTTCTCGTCAAAATTTACACAGGGTGGCGGGGGTGGGGGGGGGAGTGAGGGGGGATGGGGGGGGGGAGTTCGTCCAAATTAACTCCCCATAAAGGGAGTTTGTTATATCATTTTAAAGAATATTTGGTTGGGGGGGGGGGGGGGCACTTTCTAGACCCCCCTCCCAGATCCTCTCCTGCACATACACACGCACACATACATCACCAATAACAACACAAAAAATAACTTTGGATTGCTTTCCTGTGGTCTAAGAAACTTCTTTTCTCTCAGTGTTACTACTCACATGACCAGTAAGCCTCAATTCGCTTGCAGGCGCCATGCTTCAAACTAACAAGTACATCCCTTGCGAACACTCATAGCATGTTTCAACATTCCTGTAAAAGAATGAGCTTTTGTGTCATCAGCCCATGCACTGACTTGATGGTATTGCAAACAGTCCAGATAGCTTAGTGTTTCAATGTTATTTCCAGTTCAAGTTTCTTGCTAAGGGGTGGGGGTGGCGTGAGGTGGGGTGAGGAGGGGGAAGAAACTATATGACTACCATCTTATAGCTGGTTTAAGCAACTGATCCGGTGACTTAAATATTATTTGCCACGGGTACAGGCTCTACAGAAGTTCCATACTTACCAAAATGAACCATACATAAACGATAAATGAGATCCTTTTCTTTCTCCTACCCATACAAGATTGTGTTTGTGTATGTGTGTGTGTGTGTGTGTGTGTGTGTGTGTGTGTGTGTGTGTGTGTGTGTGTGTGTGTGTGTGTGAGTGTGAGTGAGAGAGAGAGAGAGAGAGAGAGAGAGAGAGAGAGAGAGAGAGAGAGAGAGAGAAATGAAATGAAATGAAACTCATTTTCCAAGGATAAAAGAATAGATGCGAAGACCTTTTTCCATTCTTGTCCTTGCTACAAACTACATGAAAAAGCACACGCAAACGCACACACACACACACACACACACACACACTAACACACACACACACACGCCGGCACGCACACGCGCTCGCACACACACACACACACACACACATACACGCGCGCACTCACGCACGCACAGACGCACACACGGAAGTATGTAAATCAGAGGTAGGTCAGACCCCGCTACAGCTCAAACATTGGATTAATGGCCCGGACAAACGTGGTATCATGATGTATGTCCGAGGCCTTTATTAAAAACGCCCGCGTCAGACGAAGCACAGTCCCGACCCACCTCTGGCTAATATGCATTACACATGGTACATGAAATACAACAACATAATAGACACATTGGGGCGGTCCGTGGCGCAGTGGTTAAGGCGCCTGCCACCAATGCTAAAGGTGCGAGGTTCGATTCCGGGTTCCGGCGTCGGATTTTTCTCCTCTAGTAAGTGTCACCGTTAATTCGGGCGGACCGTCGGGGGTTCTTTCTCCGGGTACTCCGGCTCTTCCTCCCCCTCCACTTTGGTATCAGTTTCAGCCAACTTAATAAAATTTCAAATACAAAACGATTTCCAAATACCGTCAGTAGCTCGCTTGAGCTTGCTCTTAGCACCACGTGAATGTTCTGTGTTTACGTACAGTGTGTGAGTGAATGCGTGTGATTCACGTGAGCGTGCTTGTTGGGTTCAGTTCGCGGCTACATTCTGCGCATTGAGTTATATTATAAATATGAGAAATGCGCCATATAAATGCTATGCATTATTATTATTATTACATACAGCAGAGAGAATGAATGAATGAATGAATGAATGAATGAATGAATGATACTTTATTTCTCAAGGATGGAAACAATAGGCGCACAGGCCTCTTTTCATGTTTGTCCTTGCTAAACTACAACATTAAAAGCAACATTAAAACAATATGTTAACAGCACAAAACAAGCGGCTACACCCCACAGGTCACTTGTGTTACATTCCGATACAAGTTCCAAAGTCGCTGAAGATTACACACACACACAGCAAAATGACAGGGTCTTGGGGGGGGGGGGGGGGGCGGGGTACGATGTAAAGTGTGTTTATAGAAAGCGACTGCACACTTATGATACAGCTACTCATGTGTAGGAATTTAGTGAGCAGGCAAAACACCACGATAAAGAGAGATATTATGTAAAAGCTAACAAGTGCAAAACGGAGGACCACAGGAAATCATTGACATGACTCTTTTGGGCATATTATCTACGTTTCTTTCAAGTTTGCTCAGAGATGTATTTAAAAACTTTCGTCCTAAACAATGGAAGATGTCTCGTTTGCTGTATATGTGGAGGAAGTGAGTTCCATAAATAGGCACCCGCGTACGAAAGGCTGGATTTAAACAAGTCAATTCGGGGCCGTTCAATGACGAGACTGTTCCTCAAAGTGCAGTAGACCCTTTCGCTCTCAGTGAAAAGCTTAGCCAGGTAGAGGGGGGGGGGGGTTTTCCCGTTCAGTGCTTTGTGCATAAGTACGCACTTATTAAACGTAAGGTGTTGATGTAAAGGAAGGAGCCCTGTTGCCTGAAGCTTTTCTTCCAAAGTTAGAGAGGGGATTGGGAGGATCCGGCAGTTTAACTGCGCGATTGTATAGAGAATTGATCCGCATAAGGTTAGCCGTCCCAAATAGTAGATGCGTAGTCAATGTGAGGTTTAATGTAGGAGTTGAAAAATAGCTTTCGCGTCTTAGTATCGATGATAGATTTTAATCTTGACAATAAAAATATCTTCTTTGATTCACTTCTTTGAGAGAGAGAGAGAGAGAGAGAGAGAGAGAGAGAGAGAGAGAGAGAGAGAGAGAGAGAGAGAGAGAGAGAGAGAGAGAGAGAGAGAGAGAGAATTTCAGGACTATGAAGCAGTTAACTTTTTCCATCTGACACCTATCTATCTTGGGTTATAAGATTAAGTGCACAGCGTACACAGTGTGACCTTGACCTTAATTATAAAGGATATATTAAAAATTTTATGTTACAATGTTTCTGATCATCTCAACTCAACAGAATATGATTCAGAAGTAAGAGATCATTTGGGTGCTGTGAGCAGGTCTTCCTAACAGGTTCACTTCCTATCTGACGGCTTATGAGTCGTTTTTGAGGTGGTAGACCACAATTGATCTCCCCTAATGTCCCGTCTGTTAAAATGCCTTAACCTTTCCCAGTAATGTAATTTTTCAATGCCTAAATAACACTACCGCCCACCAGCTGCACATTTGCTAGGCAGTGACCAAATTTTTAAAAATAAAATAAAATTCAGAACATCTATCTTCTCATTTCCCGGCTATGAACTTGAATCCGTACCAAGCCCCACGCCGGCAGAAGCGCAACCGCAATTCACCATCTGCACGGCAACTCAAACTACACAAAAAGAGTCCGCTAATTAAGCCAAGGGTATAAATCAAAGCATCAATCATGTCTCTTCTCATCAGTCAATAAATTCAAGGTTTGAATATCCAGCATGCTGTCTCGTCACTGTACTGTCTGACCTGCCTGATCTGAATATGCAACATAACCTTGAGTGAGTAATTAATTCATTTTTAAAACAAATTACTCTAAGAAAAATTACAAGTGAAGAAAATAAAATTAAAATTGTCTTTATTTTACCTCTTCGAGGCGTCCTCAAGCATTCTTTTAAAGGTATTGAAACTGGAATACTCATTTACGAGAAAATGGCCATTTTATGGAAATTAATAATAAATAATAAAGAGCATTTATATCGCGCTGAATCCCCAGGAGCAGTGGGCTCTAAGCGCGTTACAAAAAAAAATGTATATATGGAGAATCTCACTACCTTTAAAAAAGTCTAATCTATGCACTTCTAATCTACGCACGCACATACAACTAAAACACACATAACAAAACCATATGTATGCAGACCAAACCAACATCACACACACGCACACACAATCTGTGGATTAATGGTACGCAAGCTGAAAGAAGTAGGTTTTAAGTTGGGTCTTAAAGACGTCAATGTTTTCAGCATTCCGGAGGTGTAAGGGAAGTGAGTTCCAGACAACAGGGGCTTGATACTGGAATGTCCGGCAGCCAAACCGCTTAGAGGAAAAGCTGGGGACACGGAAACGCTTCTCAGAGCAGGAACGAAGGGAACGGGAGGGCTGATAGATGTTGAGGAGGGATGAGAGGTATGGCGGTAGGGATCCATCAAAGCAGCGAAAAGCCAGGACCGCAATCTTGTACTCGACTCTAAACTGAATGGGTAGCCAGTGCAATTCCTGAAGTACGGGGGTTATATGGTCCATTTTAGATTTGCCAAAAGCAAGTCTGGCAGCATTGTTGAGGACTGTCTGCAGACGAGAGAGTTCTTTCTGGGGGACTCCTGCCAGGAGGGAGTTACAATAGTCTAAGCGGCTAAGGACAAGGGAGCAAATAAGTTGAACAGTAGCGGACCGGGTGATGAATGGTCTAATGGAGCTGATTCTTCGCAGCTGGAAGTTCGCCGTCCTGCACACATTAGTAATGTGATGGTGCATGGACATACTGCAGTCGAACTGAACTCCCAGATTACGTACAGACTGGCTAAAGGTTATTTCACTGTCGCCAACCATAATTTGTGTGTTACTTATTTGATAATTTGCATATAGGTAGGCTGAAGAAGGCATTGAATTAGTTCATTAACCAGTTTTCGTACTTCTTCAACTTTTTGAGTGAAAAGTATAGTGCGTTTGAATTTTTCGAAATTACAATTTTCACGACATTGGGATTATTTTTAAACGGTTAAAAATCTTTGAATCCTTTTATGAAAAAAGCAATGTTCTCATTAATAGACGAATGATTCTGTATAAACAGTATTTGCTTAAGCCAGCAGTTCGTCCCGGCTCTCGGGTATGTCTAGGTCAAATTATGATTTACTGGAAATATTTTTAGAACAGTTAAATATATCTGAATATATTTACGAAAAAAAGTCTTATCATTAATAGTCGAATGATTTTTTAACAATATTTACATAAGCCTGCTGTTTATTCCCGGCTCTCGGTATGATTGGGCCAAATTGTCACTTAAACATTCTGTGTGAAAATCAGCTAGAAAATTGCAAATTGTGATCCTTTCTACCAGGAGTGACCTAAAACATTAACTTCGTCACTCTGTGTGAACGGCGTGGTGTGACTAGCGGTGTCATGACATGAAGCTGTGACTTCATTTTGCTCGTCAGTGCTGGTATTCTTCTTCGGAATAGCTGTGGCTATTACGCCAGCCCACAGGGACAGAAGAGAACGTATAACTGGCGCAGTTCGCCGTGTGACTGTGTTTGTGCGGATCGGTGGGTTGTATAGGGTTTAGAGAGATGAAGCTGAGGGATAAGCTTAAAAATAGAAACAACTCCGAATGTTCCTAACAGCAAAACGCACGTGCGCTCAAAACAATACGGTAGACTTTGAGAAGAAAACTTCATTTTGTTGTTAAAAAGGTAGTTACGGCATGCATTTCATTATAGGCTACGCCTTTTCTGACGTTCTCCGCCGAATCACGAAAGGCCACCGTGCAAGACCGTCCACAGGAATGAATAATAACACATAAACGTCCCATGCCGAGAAAACTGGCCGAACAGGTATTACAGCGGATTGCCGGCATTGGTAAAATAATAATAATAATAATAATAATAATAATAATAATAATAATAATAATAATAATAATAACAATAATAGTAATAAATATAATAATAATAATAATAATAATAATAATAATAATAATAATAATAATAATAATAATGAGTACTTTATAAAGCCTAACCTCAGAAGTTAGAGCGCTCTAGGCGCTTAACGCAATTTACCAAAAATTGAAAATATACAATCTATACACAGTCACCCTTAAAAAATGCATATCATTCATTCATGGGATGTGTTGCGCTTACACACACGCACGCGCGAATCGATAACGTCCGTACAGCCGCGTTTTCACCGTTGGGAAACGCTGCCACTACCATTATTGTCACTGTCGTAATTCTACTGTCTGATCTTTCGGCGAATTGCCGCCACGATGAGTCATTCCGCTGACTCTTTTGCATCATATATCGACCCGTATAACCGCCTCATACAAGCTCCAACGATTTATTCAAGCGGAAACTTTGGGCGACAACTGTACAGTGACAGCTCGAGGGCAGTGCCCGATTAGCATGGCGCCTGTCCAGGCGCCAAGCTAATCGGGCACTACCCTTGAGCCGGCAGCTATTTAGACCTATACCTGTATCGATCTGTATGGTTGCATCATAACTTTAGGCTCCATTGATTTCTTCTGGCGACAATGAACTGGGCGATAAACCGACCTTGACAGCTTCGGAACAGTGCCTGATTAGCATGGCGCCAACAAAAATCAAGCAGTACACATGAGCTGTCATGGTCGATCCCCATAGCTTGACTTGTGTGCACTGCTGTACAGACCTGCGGACTCACCGGAATTTCAAAGACGGGACCGATTCGGCTCAGCAAGTGAAATGGGTATAAATGATACCTAGCCTAGTTCCTGTAACTTTCTCTCCCTGTTAGCCCCAAGGACCCATTTCTCAAATTTTGGAGGTGTTGCCTAACGACTATGTACCAGATGTAGGAGATGGATTGATCATATAATTTAAGGGTAGTGCCAGATGAGCTTGGCGCCTTCAGGCGCCAAGCTCATCTGGCACTACCCTTGAATTACCATGATCAATCCATCTCCTGCTGCAGGGTCCCGGGCTAAAAGGGTTAACCCATATCGTACTGAGGCTGAAAACTTCAAATTTGACACTGCCATATTCAAGCTGCATTATAGTACTTACAGATAAGGATATAGACCAATGGCTTTAGTTCAAAGGTGGTGCCAGAATAACTTGGCGCCTAGAGGCGCCAAGCTATTCTGGCACCACCCTTGAACTCTTTTAGTCAAACTTATTTCACACACTGGTGTATTCCGAATGTTAAGGGTTAACAGAGACGTTAAAGTTATTTTCCCCAGGATCAAGCATCTCAACACAGAAAACTGTCTGCAACAGATACTGCTGACAGTATTATGTATGGGTCCTTTGTGTACTAACTTAGAGCTTTATGATGTAAATACAATGCCAAATGACGAAATTCATCGTTTGGAGGGTATGTTGTTTTTGTTCCCGAGAGCGCAGATTATCGTCTGCATTGGCCTCGTTTTGAATATGTGCATATTTACTAGCCTACGTCACAAGGCAGAACCCGGTCAATACTGCAGATCACGAGGTCATCCGTGTGGTGAACACACGTGTCAGTGTACACATGTACTGATGTTCTCCGGCATCCTTTGACATGCCACGAGAATGTAGAATAAACCTTCCATACTCGCTATGCTGTCAAAATCACAACGATGCGGGTTCCGCTTGACCTGCTTATTAGTAACGACCGTGCTGCATCAGTCGTCAGTGCACGGCCGGGGGCGTGACTTGTTCTCCGCGCCAAGCGACTAAGCCAGCGTCCACGGGGCCTAGATTGACCTTTGATCCTTTATCCCTCGGAAACACGAAACAGAACAGTGATATTTATACCCACTTTCTGCTCTGCAATTTCACATCTCACGCATCGAAGTCTACGTAACTGAAAGCATATCTGGATACGACAAATGCACCATCGCAGCAGAAACACTACCTCTGTGAATCGAGTGAATGAGAGCCCGCACAAACAAAAACGTGTCACGACCAGCGATGTGCCGCAATTTTGACACACACCGTAGTTTTCAGATCCTTGCAGCATAAAATCTGATTACTAGCTCGTAACTTTATGATAAAACAGGTTTAAAATCTTGCGAAATCAGTAAGTAATAAATTCTACTGAAGATCATGAATTATGAAAATCACTAGCGCTCGCGGAACTATAGGAAGATCGACAATGACCGTAGATTACTTACTGATTCACATAGCAGAAAAGCGACAAATTCCGGATGGGCGGTCAAGCCAAGCTCTATATTCCGATTGATTAGTTCGGGGTTTAACGTCCACGGGCGTGAAGGGAAGGAGAGATTGAGATCGGGGAAAGGGGAGGGAGGGGGGAGGCATGAGAGTGACTGGAGTTTAAATCTCTATATTCCCTTGTCCGATGTCAGTTCTACTTAGGGGTATCTTGTCTCTCTTCCTCTTTCTTCTCTTCAATTCCGAGTCTGTCATTGTCGGCGCGAGGTGATGATACTTTCTTTTCTTCGCTGGTTCATCCGCCATCTGGTCTCTGATTGGTTATAATTATTAAGTTGACCTAAGGTCGTATAGAATAGTTATGACGTCAGCTACCATCGCCTATAAGAAGCAATCTTTTGACGGTGTCCAATCACAAGATTCCGGTGGCCTCTTTTCGCTTTGAACGGACGAAAGAAAGCATTTGCTGGGACAATAGCGGGTGGTCACTGTCTAAGTGGGTGTGTATACTGAATCCCAGTAAAAGCTTTTTTGCGAACTGATGCATTAAAAAAGGTCAGGAGTGCCCCTTTAAGGGAAACTTTCCTTCACCCAGCAAGAAGCGCCAATATTCGGCTTGTCTTTCCCAGTACCATGCCTGCGTGTGTTTATTAGGATCTACGAATCTTTCACTTAAATTGCGTTGTGCCTGCATGCTTTTTCGTTTCCCAAGCCAAATATCTCGAACAGTAGAGCCGGATCGCAGTTACGCACCACGAACAACTTGACGCCGATCAGACCGATCATCCATGGCAGTTTAACTCATTCGCGGCCAGCATAGCCCGCGCATCCGGATGCGGCTGGCAGCGAATGAGTTAACCCGTTCACTGCCGAAAACAAATCAGAACACCACCCAACTGCTGGGGGTATAGATCCTCATGAGCCCCCCCACACTCCCCTCGGGGGTGGGGTGGGGGTGGGGTGGAGGGTTTGAGGATTTATGCCTCTTACTGAAACCGCCCCGTATGGCTGGGGCTCTTTGGCGATGAATTGACAATGATTGTAAAAACACAAATTTTACAATGATTTTAAATTCACAACTGATCTCCCTCCACTGGCAGCGAAAGGGTTACAGTGAGTACCGGGTTAGCTTGGTGCTTCTTCCGCGATCCATCTCCTCAGTTGGCTCTAAAAATTAATGTAAAAGTTAAAGGCGAATATATTCTCGATCTTTGCACGGCGCTTTTTAACCTTTGTCATTCAGAATACACCAGTGCGTCAAATACGTTTGACTAAAATAGTTCAAGGGTAGTGCCAGAATAGCCAAGTTATTCTGGCACCACTCTTGAACTAAAGCCATTGGTCTATATCCTTATCTGTAAGTACTATAATGAAACTTGCATATGGCAGTGCCCTTGAAGCTTTTAGCCTCAGTATATGGGTTAAACCCATCCCAGTGAGCAAAGGGGTCCGTCCAAACCCTGCACTAACCCACACAAACTTAAAAACAAAAACAAAAGATAAGCATGCGTGTGTCTTCATCCATGTGTTTGCTCCGTCCGAAATCAAATTGAATGCCACTCCACATGTATTACAAATATATGTCAGTGGCAGTGTTTCTATCGTTTTTGTGTGTATATTTGTGTGTTTGTCAGTGTGTTCAGCTGAATCTGTTCCAGCAGTTATGTGTGTGCACGTATGTTTGAGGTGTTGGTGTCACTGAGTAACTGACTTTTGTTTGTGTATGTGTGTGTGTACGTTTCCTTGCAGTATGACATCTGTACTTGACACACAACAGATGTTTTTTTAAAAGCTTTCAAATAGCCTTCATTTTGCACTCAGACAACTATATCAGTGTAGAACTATCTTGTGATGTAAGACAAGTAATGCAGAAATATTTACTTTGTCAAGGCATTCTAAGTGACAACATAAATTCAAATAAATATATATATATAGATGAAAGCCAATGTATTTTATTTTAACATTATTTTTACACCTTTAAAAGTCGTACATACATTACTTACAGTACTGTTTTTACCCCACAGAGAACTCTTACCATGAGACGGCCTCAGCTGCCTGCTAGGCGTTAAACTCTATAACACGGCTTTTATTTTGCACAGTATATGATTTACAACTTATAAACTTTTGGTAAAACCTTTAGACGCATACATGTACTTGTATACAATCTAACCGAATTAACAGTGACACTTACTAATGGAGAAGAATCGGATCTCGAACCTCACACCTTTAGCATTGGTGTAAGACACTTTACTGCTGCAGCATGAACCATGGAATTCACTTCACCATAATTCTATCATATACCGAACTACCTTTCCTCAGCAGGATTGCATGCCACAAAATAACGTGTGCATTACACTTACACTTCCATTTTTGAGCCGGGCAGCTGTTCCAGTAAAGTGCACATCAATTGTGACAATACATGTAGGGCAGGAAACTTATGTATGAAACACTTAAGCAAAAACGTCTCGCGCGACCGTCCAAAGAAAGGTGGAATCAATCCGAAACAGGGTTTGATAGAGATAATATTGGTGCATCTTAGGACAAAGCCAAATTTCAAAACTCGAATCGATGCAGAAACAGTTCCAGTTTGAAAAAAAAGTGACACATTGTTTCATATTATGCACCATTTGCCTAATATGAAACACTAGGTCTTCTGTTATGAAACAGTGTGATTATGTCCTTTACACAAGTTTCACTTACATTTTGTTGAAAACTTAAGGGTATGAGAGATGTTTAGCATACATTATAGGTTCATTTAATATTAAAAGTGAGTTAAATATAATGAGTCATCTGCCACTGATCCACTATTGGTCCATCCATCCATCATCCTGTGTATATCCAATTTGAGAGACCATCAGAGCCACAGACTTCTAATTTGGCACAGTGATCATATTTGACAATAGCTTTGATTGTCACTTGCGCTGACCTCCATAAAGGTCAAGGTTCAAAGGTAAAAAAGGGCGATTTGTAAAGAAAATAGTTATAAACTTATTTAAAACTTGCCAAAGAGAAAACTGATGATACAAAGTTTGTTTGCAGCTCTACTAAGTTAACCTTTCGTTAAGGTCAAAGGTCACGAGAGGTAAGAAGGCTTTTATTTTAGGTTGCTGTTATTACAGGTAGTTCGTATGTCAACTTTGCAATAAGACCCCAGTGGAAATGTTTTGCTAGGGGTTAAACTGTCTATGCATATTCATTTTATTGGCTCCTTTCAAAGGTCAAAGGGCAAGCATGTCAGCAGATGTGTTGAAAATGTTCTATGTATGGGGGAATAAAAGCTACTGTATTTAGTTTTTCCACCTCAAAAGTAAAACTTGATACAAGGTAGCATTATCGACACAGGTTTATGTACATAATTATTCAGAAGCAAAATCAGGGGGTGTTGGAAGAGTTCCCACGAAAATGTCTACGGAATCTCCCGCACGTTTTTTTATTATTTTTTTTTTAACTACCCTATACCCCTAATGAAAGGTCATTCGCAATAGTATTCGTGGTATAAAATGCATACTTACGTACTTTCAAACCTTTGCTCCCAACGTTAACTTTTAAAAAATGTCTGTGCAAACAATGACTAATCTTTACAAACACATCGACCTGGGATGACCTTGATCTTTTCTACAGCTGAAATATGTAGGTAAAGTTGTTCTTGTAAACTACAATAAATTATTGTGTCGAGTTTAAAGTCTGTGAATGTTATAGCCCATAAGAAATTGCCTTATACAAACCGCATGCATACACACACGACGGCTGAAGAGCGGCTGCATGGACGATTGGTGACTACATTTATACTGTTTCACATTTGCAATATATGTCAGTTGTGTCAGCAAGAGCCAAAATCGCCATGAGCCCCCGCGAGGCTCATGAGGATCTATGTGTCTTGCAGATGGATCCTATTGAGAGTTTCTCGGCTGTGAAGGGGTTAAGTGCAAATATCAAACAAAAGTTGGAAAAATCGGGCCTGTGGTTTCAGAGATATTGCCTGCACAAAGGCTCACACAAATATGGCCTCTGCGACCTTCACCTTACAGGTCGTGAATTCATTCTGTTAAAAACATCACCTATGAGGGTAAGGCATTTTTTCCCTAAAACTCAGAGCAGATCAGTACAGCGGTTTCAGATGTATTCTCTACTCAATAATCTGCAAGAAAGATATGGCAACTATAACTTGACCTTGAGGTAGAGGCACAGTTAAGATTGATGGCAATGTATGATATCGTAAAATACTATAATCTAAAATTTGGATTGAATAGGCCCAATGGTTATTGAGATATCGCCTAGCACACAATTCTGCTCAAAACAAATATGGCCGTTGTGACCTTGGCCTTTATGACAGTGAATAGATTCTGGTATGCAACACTCTGTGTCGTCACAAAATATCACAATTTGCCATTCGGATCACATCGTTTCGGTATTTACATTTACATTGCCTGGACAATGGCATACATAATAAATGTAGCCGTTGTTACCTTGACCTTGACCAAAGTGACATGTCCCTGGTGTGGGATACTCTGTATTGAGAAAAAGTATCAACATCTGAAATTTGGAACAAACTGGCTGGATGGTTTCCGATATTCAAGATGACTTTATTGTTGCTGTAGTGTAATATAAAATAATCATACACAGCAAAAATTGTCTTGCCACCGCAGGTGCTACTCACATTCACTCACTCGGACTTTCCACAAATTACAAATAACAGAGCTACAAAACTGACAATGACTCGGGACGGGTGAAGCCCGTCGCCAATGCATCTAATGGCCGGCGCCAGTGGCCTCATCCCGACCCGAACCTCCCTGACAAAATCAAAATGCTAAGACAGCCCTATGTCTCCTGAACACACTAGTATTATGCTCTTTTATTAAATTCCTACTTGACTAAAGCTAGTACATAAAAATACAATTTAACAACAGAAACAAATTACCGTCGAAAGGAAAATAAGCTCCCATCTAGGCAACATAAAACAACGGTTAAAGCTGCACCTGGAGGCCCGTCACTATAGTACAGCGCCTGTGTTCAGAGTCCGTCAACATAATTTATAATACATAATATCATGATGGTAACACTGAGTCATGAGTCATTATAATGAAATAAAAAAAAACAGCACCCCCACACACAGTCATTTTCACTGGCACGCCGCTTGTTGGCCGGAAATGATCTGTCACCGCGGTGGTAGGAAAGCTCGCTGGTAAATTCTTCTCTGTGTGCTCAGTTCCACGCTCTTCAGCCGTTGTGGGAACAGTCAGAATGAAGAAAAATCTGCCGGCAGTGGGTTAGTCCGTCTGTGAATAAGATGTAGGGATGGAGCCCGGAACAGCACATGTTTAGTAATTACACAGTTATGTGCACGCTCTTCTTTTGGCACGACTGACTGGTGAAACCGAAGTCCAAATTCCGAATATTCAGCTGAGAAGACGATGTTATAGTCGGTACACCACAGCTATCACATAAAGTTGTCAAATAAAATACATCATTGTTTCCTCAGAAATTGAAGGTACAACACTGCCTAGATAATAATAATAAAAGGAGTCGCTTAAAAGCACAGTTCAGTGACGGATTTTGCCGGAGCGGCCGGCCAGGAGATGGTGCCTGACCGCCATCTTGCCACTCTATATATATACGCTAGACAAACACTGCTCTTTATATGAAACACTGTTCTAATTATGAAACACGTTTCATATTAGGTGCTCTTTGTGTTTCAGAATAGAAACAAGAGACCTCTCCAGGAAAATGCGTGCCTCCAACACAACAAAAAGAGAACCAAAACGATTGCCGCTGGTTATCTGATGTCCGAAGATTGCTCTTCATGACAAAAGTGGTTATTTTTTTTAAATCACAAAACTAAACGCAGATGTAGGTGTTTCAAAATGGCGAAAAAATAGATGCAGAAGGGTCAAAAAATCACATTTTCTCGGCGTGTTTTCGTTTTCATCACGCATGACATTCTTGTACCGGAAATAAGGCTCGCTGAAGTAGCTCTATATTACTGCACAGGCGGAATTTTGAAAAATTATTCCGTTTCGCCGGGAGCAAGGTGTTTCATAATGGGCACTGTTTCATAATAGGGGCTCCTCCCCTATGTAGCAAGTGATAGACGATCCTTGCGTAGACCGCAGCAGCATAAAACGCCCCAGAGCGTCGGGCAGATGTAGTATTAAAGAGTGACTCCTTTTCTCTCATTCTCGGCTGACGAGTCCGAAATAGCTCAGGCGGTTAAACGTCGGAGCAGGAGAGCGAAGGGAATCGCCGGGTCGTGGGTTCGAATCCCGTCCCGGTCCCGGTAGCTGGACTCACAATCCAGGGGGAAAAGACGGATTTGTTCAATAGCATGTCCGTTGAAAGGTCCTGGTAAATCAAAGTGGCACAGTTGGAGAGCGCCTGAGTTGATCAGTGTTCAGGTCGTACTCCAAAGGCAATAGATTTCCCTGTCCCCCCATAACCCGCCCGTCAGGGCCGTCCATTATCACTCCGGTGCCGTGGACGTTAAACACGGAACTAATCAATCAATATCATTCTGGCATTCGACTGCGAACTACCGCCGAGGTCGGACGTATCGCTGAGCTCTCTGTGCACAGCTTGGATTCACGTACTGAGGATATTCGCCCGGGACGCCTTCGGTCGAGCCAACTTCCCTTCCACTAACACAGTGTGATCCGGTTTCTTCTCCCTTCTGTGACCTGGTCGCTGAAATCCTCCGAACACCCAGATAAGTGTCTTTTACCACTATTATTTCCTTCCATTTCGGTTCGCAGGCATTTGCCTCTCTTCTTTTTTCTTTATGCTGTACACATAGTATCATCCCTCCATTCTCCCATCTTGCAATCTTTTTTCTCTTACGCTCTTGTCTGCCTTTGTATTTTTTGTTCGTTCCCTAACTATAGATGAGTTTTCATTCTTTCACTCCTTTCGCGGCTCCGGTCGCGTTGGCATTTCCCGCTATCACGTCCTGATCGGTTTTGAAATCCCCGCTCTTTTTATCGTCTTTGTATCCGCCATTTGTAACCGCACGTTGCTGCTGCTGTCCTTTCCTCTCTGCCTGTCTCTGTAGCCATTAATCTTAGTTCAGGGCCATTTTGTTTTAGACAGTGCTGAAGTTAGCTTCTGTCATGGACCCGGTAGATGGTCAGCTTGATTCAAATGCTACTCCCCCGGGAGAGGAACGACTTACTGGTCACACTGACATAACTATTGAGAACAACTCTTTTCCTGCTACCCCTGTAGTAGGTAAACGTACTCATCCCTCCGATTCGCCTGATCTAGGCACGGACGAAAAGAAATTAAGAATTCTTGAGGAAGACAGAAACTCGGAAGATGATGATTTATTTGACGAAGATAGTCATGCCTCTGCGCAGTCCCACTCTCCGATTTTCCTTGACTCAGAACCCCCCCCCCCCCCCCCCCCCCCCCCCCCGCAATTGTTCCCGGTTGTTTGTCCGATACACGTCTGTTCAGTTCTTCTACAAACCGACACATTTAGTTAGGGTTAGTTAGTTAGTTAGTTCGGGTTTAACGTTCACAGCACCGAGGTGATCATGGACGGCCCTGACGGGCGGGTTATGGGGGACAGGGAAATCTATTGCCTATGGAGTACGACCTGAACACTGATCAACTCAGGCGCACTCCAACTGTGCCACTTTGATTTACCAGGACCTTTCAACAGATATGCTATTGAACAAATCCGTTTTTCCCCCTGGATTGTGAGTCCAGCTACCGGGGCCGGGACGGGATTCGAACCCACGACCCGGCGATTCCCTTCGCTCTCCTGCTCCGACGTTTAACCGCCTGAGCTATTTCGGACTCCTTCAATTTAGTTAGGGAGTGCCGCGCTAGCTTATCAAGTGGCGAGGTGACCTAGTTACACGCATTCCGATGGGCGTCTGGTACCGCCTGATAGTAAGGCTTCTTTACCCTTACTATTTTATGTGGGCAGAGTGCCAAATTTGTGCTGGCTTTAAACCTTGACTGTGCTTTCAAAATACTTTTGTTTGGATTTTCAATGAGTGATATGTGTTAGTGCAACATAGTGCTACAAGTAAGTGCTTTTCTTTTACTGGATAGATTTACCTGTGATTTTTATAGAAAGTTTTATAGACCAGCATGTGAGTGTAGTTCGCCGACATTTAGAATGGAGTCTGACACACAATATTCCTATTCAAACCACATGGAACGATTGAGTAGTTTGTGCAGGATTTGCCGTGCAGAGCGAGTAAAAGGCAAAGGAAAGACGGACTATAACACTTTAAACTGTGCGTTGACTATGTAGACGATCTTTCTGCTTTTCATGATATTGACGTATGTACAGATGAAGAAGACAAACATCTGAAGGGAATGTGTAGAGAGCCGCCGGTAACAAGTACACGCAGGACTCGATCTCTCTGTGAAATAAACTGTCTTGAGACTGATACATTTTAGCCTGCACCGGTTGTTCTGTGTTTATCTAATTTACGCCTAGTCAAAATAGCCATTTGATCACCATTAAGAGTGTTTATTATTTTCACTGTGGGTGTCCCATACGATTTGTAAGATTTAGTAAAGTGGCCGGATTGCTCTTCCGATTTTATAAGATTTAGTGGAATGCTAAAGACAACTTTACCTATACAAGTGTGCAACTGACACTGCCGCTAACCCGGCATATGAACTGTGAATTATCATTCGAACATTTTCACTGCCTCCGAAATCAACTACGTGTGGAGATTACGTTAACCCAAGAACTTTCTGTCTGTCTAACACTTCCAAAAGAACAGGCTGGCTTCAGAGTTGGAAGAAGCACTGTAGAGCAGATTTTCAACTGCCGCGTCCTGATCGAGAAACATCTGCAGCATCAGCGCAAACTCTACCACAACTTCATTGATTTCAGGAAAGCATTTGATCGCGTCTGGCACGACGGACTCTGGCAAGTCATGAGATCGTTCAACATAGAGGAGGGACTGATCCAAATGATAGAAGCGCTTTACAGAAACGCCTGCAGCGCGGTTCTACTTAACAATCAGTCAGGCGAGTTCTTCAGGACTAACCCTCCACGACCACCATACTTCAATCTCTATTGGTGGCAGATCCCTGTGCAATCTTCGATTCGCAGACGACATTGACCTCATGGCAGGCAGCAATAGTGAGCTTCAAAACCTGACAGACAAACTTTCAAGTAGTGCAGGGTCTTATGGAGATCAGTACGGATAAAAGCAAAGTGATGATCAACACCACAAGCGACAGCAGCAGCAACATCCACATGAACGGCCAGAAGCTAGAAGAGGTCAATAGCTTCAAGTACTGCTTGGGAGCCACCTTGTCCAAAGACGGTAGTTGCATAGCAGAGATCCGTATCAGGATAGGTACAGCAACATCCGCAATGGCCAGGCTGGACAGGATCTGGCGAAGTAACTCCATCAGCTTCACCATCAAGTACAGGCTTTACAAGTCCCTCGTAGTGTCTATTCTACTCTACGGCTGTGAGACTGACTTGGACACTGCTTGCAGACTCAGAAAAGAAAATCCAGGTCTTTGAGAACAAGTGCCTGAGGAAGTTGCTCCGCATCTCGTACCGCGAGCACAAGACCAAGGAATATGTACGGAACATCGTCACTTCCCTGGTGGGCCCACATAAACCCCTTCTGGCAACCGTGAAACGGCTTAAGCTTGTTTGGTTTGGCCACGTGACCCGACACCGGCAACACCCTGTCCAAGACTATCCTCCAAGGCACTCTCACTCGAAGGAAGCCGCCGGCGAGGTCTTCAGAGAAAGAGTTGGGTCGCAAACATAAAAGAATGGACCGAACTCGAGATGCCAGACTTGCTTGCCACCGCCCAAAATAGAACTCAGTGGAGAGCACTGTCTGTTGCTGCTGCCTTTCAGTCCCCCCAACGCCCAGATCGGGCAAGGGACTGATGATGATGATGAACACTGGATTACCAATGACCCACTGAGATCGCAAGGTAAATCTATCTGACATTTTGAGTAGTGCATTGCGTAGTGGCTGTATACGATGATCGCTGGCCTGAACCATAATTTTCGCAAAAGTACTTTGCATGAGTTAGAACAGTTGAAAGACGTGTCATTTGCAACAGATTTGCGTTGTCTTCACGGTAAACTGCGCGCCGGTTGCCTGTCTTCTAGTCCGTTGCATGCATTGCTCATCTTCATTTTCCTAAGCATGTCTAGTGTCTACAGAAAGCTTATTTTCTTAGCTTTTAAGTGTATGTCTTAAATACAAGATACTTTCAGTACAGCTTAAACAACACGCCGTAAATGACCGGCGCCATTAAAATGTATCCCGTGTGGCACACGGTCAGCGCTGAGCGTGTACACACATAGCGTGCTCGAGTAAAAAAGTGACAAGAATAGCGCGACTATAGTTGCACAGCCGTAACAGATTGCGCTCAGCTCTGTGCTGCCAGCCGGCGGTATTAACAGAGGCGACACGCTGCGCGGCTCCTTATCTTACAGCGCCGGCACGCGCGCGCGCGCCTCGAAAATAAATGGGAGGCCTTGAACAGCCGTGACGATGCTCCGGGCGACACGCCGTTAACAATGGCGCTGAAGACTGACGTCAGCTGCAATGGTCAACCCACTAGTGCTATCGACAATGAAGGCTTTTAGTGATCACGCCGGCCATACGTGTAAAGCCCGAGCGGCGTTCGTTAGAAAGAACAAAGCTGCTTTTAAACCTGCCCCATGATGCAAACTACGCGCAACCTCGAATTAAACCCCAACGTCCTTTTGCACAGTTCCCGGTCTTTGATCTGGGCACTGGCTCAGCGAAACTGTCTTTCTTTCATCCATGGTTTGACCCTGTCTGACGTGCTGCTGGGGCAGTCAAGCAGGACGAACTCATCATGGAAAGGTAAAATTCGGGGCACTGCATTGCTCACTGTAAAAACGCTACTATCCAACACAAACTTAGCATTCAGAGAGAACTGGGTGGCCGGGCAAAAGTGAAGTGCTCCATACCGCAACCTACCACAGTAAGGAGTCATTTATGGCATACCGCTCGGACGAGAGGGCGAGCTGCAGAGAGTGAGGTAATCACTCGGCAACGCGTCCTCTGTGGAGCGTCTGAAGAACAAGAAAGGCCGGCGATCCTACCAAAGCCGTAAAGGTCACTTTCAAACTAGTAACCCTACCACAGAGAGTACATCTTGTAAGTGCTTATGTTGACGTAGTGCCTTTTTCTGCGCCCGTGCGCAGATGCACTAGATGCCAGCCCCTCGGGCACACCAAGGCTCAATATAAAAATCAGCATTTTATGGTGATAGTGGGGAGTACATGTTTATTCACAGCAACTCAAGAAAGGGGGAAAATAATTAACAAACAAAACGTCAGCAAACACACACACACACACACGCACGCACGCACGCACGCACACACACACACACACACACACACACACACACACACACACACACACGCACACACATACATCCATTCTATAAAGTAATAAAGTCGAGTTACCTTGCGACGAGTATCATTTACAGGTTTACGATCATGTGCCACTGGGCGTTACCCCAGGTAAAATTTATTACTAGGTGCAGCAGCACACTCGCCTCGGCAAGCTTATGACACAGTGGAAACATGCAGCATTAATGCTACGGACTCCTTCATGAGATAAAAAATGGGTTTGTATGCATACATTCTTAACAGCTTGTCATGCTCATGATCATCCATGCCTTTTATAAATGTCAGCAGTAGGGCTCGCTACCTTTACGTCGCAAAGTGCAGCAATCTGTGGAACCCGCTAGCGAAAATTTAAATCCGTGTCTTCTCAGGACAGCTGCATAGATGTTTATGTGGCCGTTTACATAAAAAGAGTCTATTGTGTAGGCCTATTAGGGTACGAACTCCCGTTTGACGTCAGCTACCTGCTAAAAATAGAGCAGGTCACACGAACCACACGCCATACCAGAGACAATATACAGAGACAATATACAGAGGGACCGCCAAGTCTCGCGATGGGCTCTATCTGATCCGCTTGCGCACTTCGCTTGAGAGCAGACGATGCTCAAACCAGTACACACAACTTCAGGTTTGTGAAAATGGCTATGGAAACGTTCGATCCAGCAAGCATTTTGCAGGTTTGTTATTATTTCAACGTGCTATTTGATAAAAGAAAATAACTGAAACATTCTGAAAACACATTTTATTATCAGTGCAAACTTCTTTTTTGGTTATGTTCGCTGATTGGCTTCCTTTTTTAGCTCTAAAGTTACTCGGTTCTACTTGTTTACAGTTTAGGCTTCATGATGATGATCCGTGTTTTGTGTTTTGGGATCAGATTTTGTGATTGTTTCTGTGCTTTCATATTTTTTTTAGAATGCCTGAACTCTAACATTGGTTGAAACATTATGCATATTTGTTGTCTTTTTTTGTGTCTTCTATTGCCTAAAGTTAATATGAAAACCATTGTGTGCACAGGAGGCAGATGATACAACTGACGATGAACTTACAACTCTTCCACAGTCGCAGAGGCCAGTGAAACTTGTAAGTGCTGTCTTTCATAGATTCAGTTGATGAGTGTCATGTAAATTGTAATGTTTGTAACCAATGTATTATTAAAATTATTCAATTTTATGGTATTATAATAATGTATTTTAATAATTCAATTGTTTTTGCATTTTGAGCACTTTTTTATTTTTAAAGATTTTGATTTTTTGTATGTAGATGGACACTGCACACAATTTTCCTTGTGACTGTTTTTTGAAGACAATAGAGGATTCTGTATTCTGTATGTGTAAACTGTAATCCCAGAATAACCTAGATGCTCTTAGTTCTAGCAGCCTGTGAAGCTTTGATATTTTTTTGATTGCATAAAATTGTTGTCCTTTTCTTTATCACTGAGTTAGCAAAACAGTGGGTGCTGAATAATCAGGAAAACTTTCACTCACCAGGTAGATAATTAAGTTCCAAAAGTTACATGCTAAGACACAATACGTTAGTAATTTTCTGGTAACCAAGTATTGGGCACTGCTGAACTTTTGTGACTTGCAAAATGTAAATTTATAAAGAATGGCAACTATCCGCGATTCAATATCACCATATATATTTTCAGCCCTTGGAAAGACGTGCGCACTTATATTTAGATGGCTCTATATGCTTTACAGTGGTCTTGAAAGCTTAATTCATAGACAGCTTTACAGCTTTACTTTGATTCATTTTCCTGATCTCCGCATGTATTTTATTTTCATTATATTTCACAGGAACTACTTACTGCTATATTTAGATGGCTCTATATGTTTTACAGTGGTCAAGCTTAATTCATAGATCACATCTTTACTTTGATTCCTTTTCCTGATCTCTGCATGTATTTTATTTTCATTAGATATCACAGGAACTACTGACTGCTGTTATTCAATCCTTGGCTGAGAATCAGTGCCTGGCAGAGGATTCCCAAAGAGCAATTAAGAACTTAGCAGGTATGCATATTACACACACACGTACACACACAAAGCAGAGAGTGAGAGAGAAAGAGAGAGAGGTGCTGGGGAGGGGGCCCCCCACTGGGTCTCTGTGTTAAGGGCACAAAACCCTTATATCTTTCATCGACTGTGCCCCTTAATTCTTTTTTTTAAATGCTGCTATACTAACATGCAGTGTAGCTACACATTGGGATTTATTTTACAAAGATAACATGATGCATGCCTAACCACATTTTGTCTCTGATATATGTGTATGTGTGTCCTTGAATATAGTGTTACATTATGTTGTTCTTGTTATTTTGTTACTAATTGCTATTGTTACAAGCCCCAAGGGCAAGATGTAGAAAAGCTTACTCAATGCTTCCTCGTTTACCCTTGTTAAATAAAAGTATCTTATCTTATCTGGTGTTTAGGTCAGGAGGACATCCATGAAAAGTTGTCCTATTTGGAAGCCTGCCTTGAACCAAGAGGGCGTTTCCCTAGTGCATCTGCAGAAAGGGCAACAGCAAGATTCCACAAAGCAATGACAGACAAGATTGCAGAACTGGTGGAGGGATTCAGCATGACATCTTGTGATGTTTTCTTCTTTTGTCTAGAGATGTTTGAAAGACTCAAAGAAATAAATTACAGCGAAGAACAAACTCAGATAATTCAGTGCTATGTCACATCTGAAGAAAAAGACATATTACATTATATTGGTGGAAGCATTATGGCTTCCATCAAGAAGCGCTTGACTACTGAAAGCTGTGACGAAGGGAGGGAGGCTGTTGTGAACTGTCTGCTTAAAGACAGAGCATTAATAGAGTCAGAGCATGTCTCAATGACATCCAAGTTGGACAGAGGTGGCCTGACTTATGTAAAGTCAGGACTGGTAACAACTTAAATTTGCATGGAAGAACAGTTTAGATATGCAAAAACACGAGAAGAATTCACAAGTGGGTGCCTCAATAATCCAAGTATAATATCCATCTACTATGATGCCACTTACAGCTGTCCTGCATCAGAAGATGACAAATGGTGTATTCTGCAGCAATGTCTTAAACTGTTCTGCAAGATAAGAGTGCATCATAAATGCAAGATGATGGACAAACACCGTCTGCAGAATCAGATTAGTTCAAAAAAGAAAGGCATCCGAAAAGAATTGAAGCTAGCTTCACAGTAACTGGACATGATTTGAATAATTGAAGTATCATTATCGTCTGACGTTGCTAAACCAATATCCTTGCAGTTTCAGCCGTCTTCTGTAGACCAGTGCAGCTGTACTCACTTTTAACATTTGTATATAAAGATGCAGTCGCAATTATGTTTCATTTGTGCTGTCCAGCCCAGTGTGTGTGTGTTGCATGTGCTAGCATTTGTCAGTTTTGTTTAGGACCTATGTGATACAGTACACAATGGTCTTAGCATATGTTTCACTGCACATGAAAATTGCATACTAAATTCTCGTGTTCAGTCAAAAATACATGAAGAAACAAAGTGCTCTTTGTGTATCACTGAGTTTTAGAGGACAGAATATTCCTGTCATTTGAACTGGCATGTTTCTAATTAGCTTGACAACAAAACTCCTAGACATACTTTCACACACACTGTACACACATTCCGTACACATACCGTACACACAGTCCGTCTGTAACACCAAAAAACACATAAAACAGCTCTGAAGGTATAAGCTGTATTATGTACAGTGGTAAAATTCAAAAATAGAGAAAAGGATACCAATGAAACAAACACAAATGGGAATTTGCTGTGCAGTGTCCTGAACCACCTTTATTGTCCTCATAAACATTCACAAGGAGAATCTATACCAAACAATATCAAAATCAAAAAGTGTTCAAAAATGCAAAAACAATTAATTTGAATTATTAAAATACATTTATTATAATACCATTAAATTGAATAATTTTAATACAACATTGGTTACAATTTTGACAATGACATTCACATATCTGATAACAAAAAGAATCAACACAATTATGTACACACCCATCTACACAAATGCACGGTCTAGCGTCGTCGCTTTACATAGGGTATGCAACTATATAATAAATACTACATTGACAATCTTATTCAAAATAATTCAAATACACCAATGCACTGTATTAATACATGTGAACTAATACAGCTCTTGATGCATCTGCTGACCATAATAATATTAATAATAATACAAGGATTTCTATAGAGCACATATCTCACACAAAAGGTGATTCAAGGTGCTTTCTCACGCATTCACACACATAATATAATGATTAAAAATAATAATAATATTACACAATCATAATGGAGTAAATAAATCACACACACACATACATATATATGGTGGAGAGAGATACAACCCCACACTGACACCACAAATACATACAAACAATGTTACACATTTTAACAATTTATTCAGAAATTATAACAAAGCATTATTATAATACAACACATCGTCTTCTGATAATGAAATGTAAACATTGAAACCAACAGGCGCACGAAACATGGACAAATGGAACTTACTATCAAGCATTCAAAAGGCAAACAATCACCGGCACAATGGACAAGCAGCAAACAAGAGTTTTTGTTGTGTTTTTTTTCTTCGACATGAAACAGACTTAGCAAATATGGGTGATTATCCGAACATTTTCAACAGTTCTGTGTTAATTTAAAATATAATAAGTATCAAATTTTAGGGGTTTATGCTCTCTCTCTCTCTCTCTCTCTCTCTCTCTCTCTCTCTCTCTCTCTCTCTCTCTCTCTCTCTCTCTCTCTCTCTCTCTCTCTCTCTCTCTCTCTCTCACACACACACACAGTGTCCAGGAATTTATATCTTCTTTCAAAACTGCGTTATTTTACAGATATACCGACAAGGAAAATATTTTATAACGCACATATTCAATCACATATAGATTATGCTTCTACAGTTTGGGATGGATGTAGCGATGCGTGCATAAAAAGGCTTAATGCTCTTCATCGTAGAGCAGCCAAATTAATCCACCCGGATAGTAAAGAAAGCACCGACGACCGACTCAAAGCCCTCGACATGCTGCCTCTGCGTAAGTTTCTTATGTACAATAAAGGCGTACTTATGTTTAAAATCTACCACTCTAAAACGCCTAGTTATCTAACAGATCTATTTAGCCCTGCTCATACGCCTTATAAAACGACGAGGAACAATCTATCAATACCAAGGCCGCGCCTCAATATATTCAAAACTAGTTTGTCTTACTCAGGAGCCAAACTATGGAATCTGTTGCCTATCGACATTACTGGGGCTCCTTCTTTGTCCACATTCAGAGTCCGCTTATTTTGGCAGCTGAAAGAAAATTAAGCCCATAGTTGTATAGTTGTGTCGGCGTTTTTCCAGCGCATTGAGTTGTATTGTTGAGTTTGCTGTTGCTGTTCAAACTAAGTTTAAACGTTCATGTTTAATCAGGTTCTTAGTGTGTGTGTGTGTGTGTGTGTGTGTGTGTGTGTGTGTGTGTGTGTGTGTGTGTGTGTGTGTGTGTGTGTGTGTGTGTGTGTGTGTGTGTGTGAGTGAGTGAGTGAGTGAGTGAGTGAGTGAGTGAGTGAGTGAGTGAGTGACTGCTAACTAGGTTTTTGTTTTTTTTTTAATTTTTTAATGCGCACGTTTTGCCTTTCCAGTTAGTCACGCGCGTGAGATTGATGTGTGAGTGCGTGTGCAAGGACATGATTGAAAAAAGGTCTGTGTACCTAATCATTTATCCTTGAGAAATAAAGTTTCATTTCATTTCATCTCTCTCTCTCTCTCTCTCTCTCTCTCTCTCTCTCTCTCTCTCTCTCTCTCTCTCTCTCTCTCTCTCTCTCTCTCTCTCTCTCTCACATACATAAATATACACACGCGCGCCAAAAATACAATACATCACTAAACTAAAGGCAATTTAACTGAATATGTGTTATAATAGTAATAAATGAAGAATTTATTTTATATTAAGTTGCGATTCTTTTTTGTTCATGTATAAACCTACACTCTGCCACATATTACACAATATAACACATAATGTACACTCCTGCCACCTTTTTCACTCATTACCAAAATCAGTATCAGTCACAGTCTGACAGTGGATACCTAGTATTCAAACACGCATGTCATTACATCGTTTTTGCCACACTCTACAGGATCCAATCATCATTCCCACACTGAGATATTTGGCAAGCCACTTGGCACTGTAAGCACAAACCCCAAACATTTTCAGTCCTGACACTACCCTTTGATGCACATTCCCTAGGCAGCCTATTATCAGAACTACAGTCCTATAATTATGAAAAACCCAGTGCATTAATTTCAAGGCAGAGTTGCATATATTTATCAAACTTGGATGCATAGCATCTGTCAATAAATGCATCGAATGGCACTGCAACCTCTACCAAGAACACTTCACGGTTAGACTGATTGATGACAGTAATGTAATGACACACTCACCCATTCACACATGTAGATGCTGTGCCAGCCGGTCAGCGCAGGTGAGATCAAGGTTGCCACTACTGGGTAAACAAATAGTCCAAAACTGATGGTCAAGAAAGAACATGTACATTTTCAAGATCTGCCCTAGTGATGTGATATTTGTTTTGCTTCCAAGTGTGTTCTTATACATTCTTTTCAAACAGATCCTTTTACCATCTGAATTATCTGTCATGGTACCAACTACGTAGTATCAGTTTCAAAATCAAATGCACTCACTGAAAGCTCAGCTATAATTGTGGAAACATTTGCAGTTTCCGATTTCTTTAGTGACTTGTAATTCAGTGACTGGTAAACAGTTAAAAAAAATTCCCTGACTCTTTCAGTTTTTCTTGATGAGTAAGGACCCTGCTAGTTGTTTCTTTACACTGGTTTTGTGAGAGGTAATTTTTTTAAAAAGTAAACTGTTCAGGCACACATATCAACTCATGCATGACCTCAACAGTATATTAAGTTTACTTAACGTCTAGCTTTTTTAACAGGGATATTGCGGATGACAGGCCTGTCATTCATTCGTTTTCTTTTTTCAATGTTTCCCTGTGGCTGAACTATCATTGCCATTGATCTCTGAATTCTGATTTTGTTTTCCTGAAACCCAAATGTGTGAAGGGTGGGGTTTTCACTCCTCCTGCTCATACCTCTGTGCCTTCCAAAGTGAGCCTCCTGAGGGTCTTGGCAGAATTTATTGCTCAGAACATAGTCCACACCATTGTGAAGAAGGAAGCGAGTAGCTTCTTTAAAAGAGTCGATGGTCATAGTGAGCCCTTTAAATGTCTGGTGGGTGAGGAACATTTTAGCTCGTTCTGACTTGCGGAAGTTTCCCGGTCGACTTTCAACAGACATTTTCCACTCAGTCAGGTATGTGAGAAAACCATCCAAGAAATCAAACCTGATGTCATTGATATCCTTGTATGGCATCAAGTTCGGCTTATTCTTTTTCGCTGCTTCTACGTGTTCCAAAGACCTTGCGTTGAGGCAGTCAAAAAATGTATCGATTTTCAAAATGAAGTCTGCAGTCTCCTGTTGTGCATCTTCTCCATATTTCTGAAGCACCAAGCCTACAGTGCGACTAAGGACTTGAGCTGCAAGCTTAACGTTCATGAGAGTACGACCAGAGGGGAAAATGTGGTCTTTGGTAAGTTTTGTTCTGACCAACTCTCTTGTTCGGTCATTGTGGTAGATGTCTGCGATATATGTTTCCAGACTATTTCTCTGCTATTTTTCCACAGGTACATTGATTTCCCTGGGCCACTTTTCAGAACATTATTTCTGATCGTTTTTATAAGATGCGGAACGTCAGAAAAGAAATAAATGTATCTGTCCAGTGACATGAAATTTATTGTCTTGTGGCAAACTTCAGTCTTGTCACCATGCAGTTGGTAAAGGCGCATGTTTGGGGATGCCTTGTCACTTGTGGAGGCAATCACTTTCAGCCTACATTTGGTTTCTAAGAAACTAATTGCCTGCCAGAAAACCTGATATAATGCATCAGCATTGGCTGTGCGGGTTCCGAAAAAACCAATACTGATCTTGAGATCACTGTTGATGCCTACAACATAAAACACCAACGCATGTGTGGCTATTTTTTCTTTGTCGCGATTTTGTGCCCAGTCATGGATGTTGGCAAAGCCAACTATTTCATTGGTTTTAGCATCAAATACTAGGTCCTCCTTGGTCGACATTTCATCATGGCGTAGCACGATATACCTTTTATTTTCAGCCAGCTTCCTGGCAGCTGTTTTGATCTCATCAAGAACTTCGGGCTGAAATCCTGCTCTGGGATGAATGTAATTGGTGTAGTCGCGCAAAGCTGATTCACCTGGTAACCTCAGGACACCAGTCTCTCTTAGCGTGTTGTAGCCTGAAGGTCCCCTGCAGTGCAAAAGCAAAGCCATCCTGATCATCATGGGATGCCATTTCATTCCCTTTGGCCCCTTGATACTGAACGCTTTTTTTTTGGTTCTTCCCAGAACAACTTGGTTAGAGGGTCAGCAATGTTGTTTTCTGAAATGATCTTCTGCAAATCAGTATGAAGGCTGTCACTCACAGGAACTGACTCTTCCTTAAGTTTTTCCCTAAATGCATCAACCTCAGCTTTTAACTTTTTTTCTCTCTGTCTGCACTCTTTCAGTTCAAATTTAAGTTTCTCGGCCGACATACAGTGAAGTGGGTCATTTTTTTCCAAGGGGTTTAGCCTTCCTCTCCTTCTTTCTGTATAATTTGCCTGTAGAGATCTTCTACCTTTTCACACTCTACACAAAGGGTGCAATTCTTCAATAAGCCATGACACTGGCTAGCTCTGACACATATGTGTTAGCTTTGGGCATCCCACCCACAAAGTTATTTTGCACGTGCACATAGTACACACTTGCCCCTGTTTTTAACTGTGCAAACTGCTGCAGCTCTGGAGATGTCACTCCAGTGCAGGTTTGCAGAGAAGACAGGGTAGTTAAAAATTGATCTAAACGTACTCCCTCTAGAGAAGAAGAAGTACCCAACGGAGAAAGAAACACGCTTAGAAAAGACGGGTACAACACAATTTATTAATATTTCGGGTAAATACCCTTTGTCAAAATAGACAAACAAACAAACATAGAGATTAGCCGCTACTTATCTTCAATGGCAGAAGGAATGTGGCAGAAGGAATGAGTTGCCACATTCCTTCTGCCATTGAAGATAAGTAGCGGCTAATCTCTATGTTTGTTTGTTTGTCTATTTTGACAAAGGGTATTTACCCGAAATATTAATAAATTGTGTTGTACCCGTCTTTTCTAAGCGTGTTTCTTTCTCCGTTGGGTACTTCTTTGCATATTACACGCTTGGCAGTCACCTTTTTGGTCTGGATTGAGTACTCCCTCTAGGTTTTGGCAACAGTTTGACACCCTTAGGCCTCCCAAAATTCTGACATCCATACTCAAGTCTGCACAGACATCAACACGGATAGTATTGTTACAGTTCTGAACAACTCCAAAGGAGACGGTGTCCTCTTTCTCCTGCAGTATGATCCACGGGTGTGGTGGCCTCCTCATTTCCCTTCTTACATCACTTAGGTTGAGGTGGTAGACCTTCTGGGGAAGTGGGGGAGCCTCACGAGGGACCTATAACAAACACAGTAGAGCTAGATTAGATGCTGCTAGAGGTCCAGGAGCCAATAAATACAATACAATGTTAAATCTGAATTTCCACAATTTATTTGCCACACAACTTCATTATGCCCACCTGATGACCTTTGAGAGAGCAGGGCTCTCACCCTTTAGCACCCCCCCCCCCCCACGCCTGCGCGATGTTCACTCTCAATAATTGTAATGCATGCAAATAACTACCTTTTATAAAACCAAAGCGTTCATGAACGTGGGTGAGAGGGGAATTTCTGAAAAAGGCAAAATAAAATGTCTGCAAATTTTTTTTATTTTTAAATACAAGAAAATATTACATTGTATGATGCATGCAAGCTGCATAAGTAAAACAAAAACACAACGGAAATGTGCTATTGCAGAGCGTAGGTACCATTTGCTGCGAGGAAACTTGAAGACGGTAGTAATCCACTTGTATTGTGTTAATTCACTTTTCAAGCTTGTAGTAATGGAAAACACTTTACCCTGTATGAAGCTGAGCAAAACGCCAAAAGTAAAATAAATACTCCTGAAGTGCTTGGAACAGACGACTTTGAATCTAGTAATCCAAGAAACATGTTATATCCACCCTCACCCTCCCCCTCTCCCCCATTCCTCATTAACTCCTTCCCCCTCACATGCTCCACGTCTAACGACATATATTTGGAGTATCTGAATGAAAAAGAAAGGTTGGCAAAACTAGGGCAGAAACTGTACCTCAATGTCTGATTCCACCACCTGACCCCCCCCCCCCTCCTCCCGCCCCCCCTCCCCCAATCAAACCCCCCCAAAAAGAGGATATTCAGTAAAAAAAATTATAGCTGCTGTACAACTATTGGGAAATGCACTTACAGGTGGCTTTCTCTCAGGTGCTTTGGGAATTTCAAATGACTTGACTGGCAGATTCCTGTCCGGTACACTTCCAGGGATGAGTTTCTTTCTTCCAGTAGGGCCTGTTCAAAATCAGAGCAACATTGCATAAGTCATCACTTGACTCCTACATGTTGTAAAAATAAAATACATTCCTTTTCAGACGTCAACATTGCAAGAAATTCCCATAAGACAGGCTGATAATAAAAAAAAACATAATGGACAAATGAAATTCATACAATCATCAGTGTCATCAATGCTGGTGTTCCATTGCCAAATACAGATACAATAATCAATGGCTCAAGATAGGCCTAGGCTATATGTCCAATTTGACAGTTCAGCAAACCAGTGCAACCTTGGTCTTTCTGTAATTTTACCAAAAATGTCATCAGTTTTTTTTTTAAAAAAACCTTCAACTTTACCACAGGCCTATCCTATCTACAGTCGTGTTCAGTATTACCCCCAGCCCCCTCCATACACAGTCATAGATGCCTGCTAACCTAACAAAAAACAAATAAAAACTACAACTGTGCAGGGCATTGAATCATCATCATGTGTGTGTTTGAGAGAGAGAGAGAGAGAGAGAGAGAGAGAGAGAGAGAGAGAGAGAGAGAGAGCGGCACATCACACATGCGCTTTTGTAGACAAGGTAAAGAAAGAGAAACAAAGGGTACACAGGCAATAAATAGCTGGTGCAGTGAAAAATAAAGTAGCACTACTCAAAAATTATATTGCTTTCGAGTTATGTACCTGTTGTGAAGCATGTATCATCGAAGTGACGAGAGCAAATGTGCGCTGTGTCTGGGTTGAAACCGGGGTCGCACCAGTTGATGATGTGCAGAAGCTTGCTCCGCCACTCATCATTCACCCCTTTCTGAGGAACTTTAGCAAAGCAGAGGCCTCAATTCTTGCTTTTCGACGCATGACAGTTCACAACGGAACAATTTGCGCCGCCCATTGTAGATGAAATAAAAGCAGTAGTGAAGAACGTTTTGACCGGAAGTTGATTTGGCTGGTTTGGCGAAGCTAGCAGAAGTACAACACTCCAATTACGCCTGCACGAAGCTGGCGGTCCCTCTGTATATTGTCTATGGCCATACCAGCAGTTAACAGTTAGGATTCAATAAAAAATGTCATGTATGACTCACAGCTGTATTACCCGTTCCTGCCCACACTACGTTGCCTCTCTTCTCCAGCTGTATACGCCATCAAGACAAAATTTGCGCTTTGCTGCCGATTCTCGAGTCCTAAGTATCCCTCTCATCAAAACTAAGTCGTTCGGTGAGAGGTCATTCAGGTACCAGAGCCCAGTTGTTTGGAATGGCCTCCCACGTGAAAATCAGTACGTGGATTCGAGAGAGGCGTTCAGGCGAGCCCTAAAAAGACCCATCTTTTTCTGTCTGCAGCAACTGATTTTTGTCACACTCGAGTCGTTTTAAACACCGATGTAAGAATCTATTCCTTACTCACCTCAGTTTTTCTTTGGTAGGTTTCACATGATCTTCTTATTGAGACAGCTGCAGGAGAAGTGCCGGGAGCAGAGACAGCCACTTTACATCGCCTTCATTGACCTGACCAAGGCCTTCGACTTGGTCAGCAGAAGAGGTCTCTTCACCCTATTACACAGGATCGGATGTCCCCCCAAGCTTCTGAAGGTGGTCACATCCTTTCATGACGAAATGAAAGGTACCGTACAGTATGATGGCTCATCCTCAGAACCCTTCCCGATCCGAAGCGGCGTGAAGCAAGGCTGCGTACTCGCCCATACACTTTTCGGCATTTTCTTCTCCCTGCTGATGCGCCATGCCTTCAGTCAATCAGAAGATGGCGTCTTCATCCACAAGAGGAGTAAAGGTAGCCTCTTCAACCTTTCACGTCTGCGCGCAAAGACCAAGGTGCGCAGGGTCCTGATCAGAGAGATGCTGTTTGCTGATGATGCTGCCCTGACTGCCCACACTGAGGAAGCACTACAGCGTCTGGTCAGCAGCTTCGTTCGCGCCACCGATGAGTTTGGGCTGACCATCAGCCTGACGAAGACAAGCATCATGGGCCAGGATGTCAGCAGCACCCCTTGCATCTCTAAAGGCGATCACACCCTCGAGGTAGTGGAGAACTTTACATACCTTGGCTCAGCTATCTCCAATAACCTCTCTTTGGACAACGAACTGGACTAACAGCGATGGCTCGCCTGACCAAGAGAGTGTGGAACGACAGCTTGCTTACCATCAACACTAGGATGAAAGTGTACCAGACCTGTGTGCTCAGCATTCTTCTCAACAGCAGCAAGACGTGGAGTTTGTACACCCGTCAAGAGCGTAGACTCAACTCTTTCCGTCTGCGCAGCCTGAGGAGAATCTAGGGCATCACTTAGAAGGACCATGTTCCAAACATTGAAGTGCTGGCCCAGGCAAACATTCCTAGTGTGTAAGCACTTCTTTCACAAAGACGCATACGCTGGCTCGGTCATGTCTGTCGCATGCAGGATGGTCGGATTCCTAAGGACATAGTGTATGGTGAGCTCGCCTCCGGCACCAGACCAACAGGCAGGCCAGCGCTTAGATACAAAGATGTCTGCAAGCGTGATCTGAAAGGTGGAAGCCAGAATCCCGCAGACTTAGAAGCCACCACCGCAGATCGTGCCAGCTGACGGCTCGCAGTGACGACCAGCATAAAGCTGAGCGAGGGAAGGAGAGAAAACCAGTGGGAGAAGAGGCAGCGCAGATGAAAGAAAGAAGAGCCATGCCCACAGCAACAGTCACAGGCTTCACCTGTAGCAAATGCAACAGACACTGCCGCTCTCGCATTGGACTGATTAGTCACAGCAGGCACTGCAAATCTTAAAAACGGACTGACCCAGCAAGCGCATATACTCCATTATCTTCCGAGACAGAAGGATGCCAACCAACCAAGATTTACCTCCTTATCGCATAGGTGATCCCTGCAGCATTAGTGCCAAGGTAAATACATGCATGAAACAAAACCAATTCTAGGTGCAAAAGTACCTAAAATACAATTTCAGACAAATTCTTTTGTGACTTTGAATTTGGTATGGTCATACATGTATTCAAAGCTCGAGTTTTAGAATGTGAATAAGTTTGCTGATAATTATATTACTTGAATCTGGTGTTAGTGCAATCATTTGTGACAGGGACAAGAATATTTTATTTGGTTACTTAATTGCGACGCTCATCCCGGTTTAGCTATGCTGGGAAATCACTCATGAGATCACAAATCGTTTGGGGTACATCTGCACAGGCCTTGTTTGGTCTGTTGGGTACATTGTGAGCCGTTAGCATGAATAAATAAAGCATATAAACATTAGGTACATTTGTACCCAGGAGAGGATGAAGAGTACCAGCTCAGCATTAGTTATACGGCGATGCTTTTATCAACTTCATCATAAATTGCATAGTGCAGACAAGACACAATCTAAAATTTTTCTTTTTTAATTTAATGTGTGTTTTTTCTTGTTTGTTTTCAATGCGGTAGACTTTGAGATGGGGCTGTTCGGAGCACGTTCAGTAGCATGCGAATGACGAACAAAGGCGAACTCTGACAGTGAAGTAACGCGATTAAACTTACGTCATGCCTAGCTACGCTAACCGCGCTGTTGAACGTACATATGGCGGGAAACGTCGTGTGTGTTTGTGTGTGTGTGTGTGTGTGTGTGTGTGTGTGTGTGTGTGTGTGTGTGTACCAGAGCCCAGTTTTTTGTTGTTGTTTTTTTTTTTGCTACTCCAAAGTTTTTTTTTTTTTTTTTGGTTTTTTGGTCGACCTCAAGAGGTCCTCTCACGCCGCTCATCCCCATCAATCCCAGTGTGCTCACCCAGGCCCGCTAGTTGTTCCAGCCAGACTCCCGGCCTTGCTGCTATTTATGTCACAGGTAGTAGGGGACTCCCTCCGGAGGAAACTCCGCACTGCTGTCGAGTCACTTCGGTGGTGTTCAGTGTGGCCTACTATTCCCCCCACTTACGTCATTGTTAGCTAGTCGCGGAGTTGACGAGTGGGAGCTCCCCACCCCCACCCCCAGAGGTGGCGAGTCAACCACTACGTCCTTCCACGCACAGCAGCAGGGTCTGGCCGAAGACAACCGCGCACCTAGGGCTCCTGGAGGACTGGGCTGAGGTCACCCTGAGACGGAGACTTGAGGGTTCGTAATTGTCGTAATTTTGTGAGTCCGTAATTTTCGTTCTATTCAGTTGGAATTTTGGATATTGCTAGCTTTAAAATAGACATTGGATGAGTTTTCATAATCCAGCGTTGTAGCTCTTCAACCTTTGGAGTAATAATTAATTCATTTTTACAAGTTTTGGATCCACTACATACTCCCATCAAATAGTCAATCCTGGAAGAGGCTGTGTGGAAGAAAACAGTCAGCCCTGGAAGAAGCTGCGTGCCTGTTGGATGCGTAATGTTAAACATCAAATTCGTCACTGTGTACACAGCGTCGTGAGAATATCGATGCCATGATGTGAAGCTTATTGTGACGTCATTTTGCTGCTCGTGCCTATTCTTTTCCTTCAGCCGAATTCCTGTCGCTACACGAGCCCACAGAGCCGTGTGTCCGCCTTTATTTGTGTGCGCCGGCGTGTGTTGATCAGAGGATGGCTTAGAGAGGAGGGAAATGGATCAGAAGGATAAGCTTAAAAATATATAACTGTGAATGTTCCTAACAGAAATGTGAGCTCCAAACAATACGGTAGACTTTGGGATGAAATCCTCATCTTGTTTTCTTAACTCATTCGAGACGTGCCGTCTCCGGATACGCGACATAAGCGAGTTAATCCATTCCTCCTAGTAATCTCTTTCCAGCGTACTGTGATCAAAACAAAAATATCATTATAAGTAAAGTAACACACATACACTACAATCAAACGAAGGTTATTAGCCCCAAAAAGGCTATATCAAAACAACTTGCATACTTACGTACTAGCGAACACGTCTCTGACCGCAGCCGGCAATGTTACGGTTGCGCTGGCTTCTGTACTGACTGTGGACCGCACCCGACAACTTCCTGAATCGTGTTCTGTCACTGACGTCGGTCTGGTACTTTCTGTTTTGATTCTAGGCTTCCATTTGTATTTTCGCCGCAGGGATACCCGCCGATGTCATTGCAAAAAGGAAGAAAATTTGATACTTCTTTTCACGATTTGATAGACCGTACGTTGGCCCCCTCCGTAGACCTCTCAGTCTCTCTCTCTGTCTGTATGTGTGTGCAAAGAAAAGGGGCACTATGGCAGGCGATGCCAGAAGAGTGAAGGTAGAGACGGGAATGGGCCTGTGCGAAATGAAAACGCAGTACAGTTAGTTTCCAGACTCGAGTTTGCACTGCCGTGAACCTATAGGGAGCATGAGCATCGGGCTATTCTACGCCGCAGAGCCGGGACGGTCGTCGAATCGATCGCGCGTGTTGATAACCAAGGGTGTCTGATTTTGGGCTCGGTGGTCGCAATTTTATCCCGGCTGCGTAAACAGCATAGAGGCAACACTAACCAGCAAGATACATACAGATTCTCATGACCGCGCCTATTCCTAGACGTGTATGAACATGTGACTCTTGCAGCTGTTGACGTTTTACCTGTGTTCTTTTCATCACCACAACATGATTAAACTACGTAAACATAGCAGCATGAACTTGAGGTAATTCGACTCAGAAAGTTTTCGCCTCACTCAAGCGTGGGAACAAAGATTTAGACAAAACATTTAGGGAGCAAATACAAACGTGACCCCCAAAAATAGGTTAGTGGAACGGACGAGGTTAGCTTGACATGTCAGAAATATTGCGCAGCGGGCGTGTCACTGATAGGTAAGCAAAACATGGGCAACGTTCGACTGCGCATGGGCCGGCTTCTGCTGGTTTGAATTTCACTCGGAATCTATAATAATGGGTAGACCATCGAAAACCGATGATGTCGTCATTGTGCATGACTTCTATTTGTGGGTGCGGGTGTGGCTGACCAAGCCAATCCTGGAGACACACCTGCGAGGGCAATGGGGGCACTGGAACGTAGCTGTGGGGAGAGTCGACGCTGTCTTTCTGCGAGCTTTGGCACTGGTGATCCGTTCGCGCCGATTGTGTTCAAAGAGCGCGCAGGCTTTCCTGGTGGCGGCACGCCAGCCAGATATGTCTTGTGCTTGTGCTTCAAGTTTCTTTACCGGGAAGACGCAGTACTTGAGGCTGTCTTTTATGCAGTCTTTAAAGCGTTTCTTTTGCGCGTCCTTGCTTCCTGTGGCCTTTTGAGAGTGCACCATATAGGAGTTGGCGTGGCATGCAAGAATCATTCATGCGTATGACATGGCCTGTCCAACGAAGTTGTGTCTTTAAGATCAAGGCTTCAACACTCACTGAGCCAGCATTATCCAGGACTTCCAGGTTTGTCACCTTTTCTTGCCATTTGATGACCATGAGTGAGCGCAGGGATCTTATGTGGAAACGTTCAAGCTGCTTGAGGCGCTTTCTGTACAGCGTCCATGACTACTGCCTTGTAGACTTTGATCTTGGTGGAGAGCTTGACGTTGTTGTTATTCAAGACACGGGTGCGCAGACGACCCAGGGCTTGGCTGGCTTTGCTGATGCGAGCTACGATTTCCTTGTCGATAGTACTGTCAGAAGAGATGATGCTCCCCAGGTACCTAAACTGGTCAACAGTCTTCAGCTCGGTGCCTTCGATATACACTTTGGGGGAGGGAGAATGGGGGCTCTTGTGCCTGGGGATGGTTGGTGCAGGACCTCGGTCTTGTTTAGACTGATGGTGAGGCCAAACAGTCAAGAGGCTTCCGAGAACCTGTTGACGATGGTCTGGAGGTCAGACTCCGTGTGCGCCATCAGCGCACAGTCATCAACAGCTCCTCAAGGATCAGTCTCTCGATGGTCTTGGTCCTGGCGTTCAGTCGACGGAGGTCGAAGAGACAGCCGTCTAGTCTGTACTTCAGGTACGGATGTGTCGACGTTTGACTGGACAACTCCTACCATTCCATCATGGAAGAGGCGGATGATGTTGGTGAACTTCCTGGGGCAGCCGAGCTTTGCGAGGATGACCCAAAGCGCTTCTCTGTTCACGGTGTCGAATGCTTTGGTCAGATCTGTGAAGACAGCGTAGAGGTCCATGTGCTGCTCAATGCATTTCTCCTGGACCTGTCTCACAGAGAAGACCATGTCGACTGTGCTGCGGCCGGGTCTGAAGCCATACTGAGCCTCTGCGAGTGCTTCCTCAGATACAGAGCTGATCAGGCGGTTGAGGATGACTATCGCGAGAACCTTGCCAGCAATGGACAAGAGTGAGATCCCTCGGTAATTGGCACAGTCTGCTTTGCTGCCCTTGTTCTTGAACAGGGAGACGATTGTAGCATCTCTAAATTCCTGACCCCACCCGGGGGATTTGGGTGGGGTTAGGTATTTTTTAGTTCCCAGGGTCACCCTGGTCAGCCCCACAGGGTGGGTTTTTCTCTCTATTCTGGGGCATGTGTTTCTGTCTACCCTTTGTCCATTCACCTGTATTTGCCTTTTTAAAACTCTCCCTACTGTCTGCACTGCCTGTAGCTCTTGATATTGGATGTGTGTTGCTAAATGGTCTTAGCTTTATTTAGGCCCCATGTGTTAGGTTTATTTAATGTATTTGACCGGCTGGCGACATACATTCAATGTTCTGTTTAGTTTTTTTTCACAAGCAGTGCAGGCACGTCCTGAGAAAGCCTTGTTGCTGTCGGGACGTTAAGCAATGTACAATCAATCAATCTAAATTCCTGTGGCATGTTCTCCTCTGCCCAGATGCATGTCAGAATGTTGAGGAAGGCGTCAAGGGTCTCAGGCCCAGCTGCTTTAAAGAGCTTTGCGGGGGATGCCGTCCATGCCTGCAGCCTTGCCGGAGCTAGTCTGGTTGATCACTTTCTTGACCTCGTGTAGGGTAGGCGTGAGGTCAAGGTCACCCGCGGCCCTGGACATGATTCCCCAGAAGCCGACACTGTCGACAGTGGAAGGCAGGTTCAGCAGATTTGAGAAGTGTTCTCTCCAGCGCTCAGTGATGCTGCCTTTGTCCTTCAGCAATGTGAAGCCGTCGGAAGAAAAGACCTCTCTCGGTTGTGCTGGGTCTGGCAGGGCCGTAGACAGCTTTCATAGCGCTGAAAAACTCTTTGGAGTTGTTCTATCCAGCGAATTGTTCAAGTTCAAGTTCTTTTGCTTTGCTGTCCAACCAGGTGTCCTGCATGTTGCGGAGCTCTCTCTGGGTTTTTCTCTGGAGGTGTTTGAAGCGGTCTTTCTTGGACAAGGAGTTGATGTCGTTCTGCCTCTCGATGAAGGCACTGCGCTATTGCTCCAGTAGCTTGTTGATCTCTTCATTGTTCTCATCGAACCAATCCTGGTGTACCCTCTGCTTGGGTCCCAGCACGTCTTTGGCAGACTCCGTCACCATCCCCTTGAACTGGTTCCACATTTCAGTTGGGTTGCCATTCAACGGTCCATGGGCAGTTAGCAGGTCTTCAAGGTGGGACTGGAAGTTTTCCTTGACGTCCGGCGCTTCAGCTTGGCCAGGTTGAATGAAGGTCGGGTGAGCTTCGGCCTCTTCCTGTGTGCTGGTGCAATGTGCAGGTTGAGGACAAGACCGCACCAGCCGATGGTCAGTCCAGCACTCGGCTCCTCTCATGGTTCTGGTGATTCTGACATCACGAGTATCCCGCTGGCGGACAATGACATAGTCCATGAGATGCCACTGATTGGACCTGGGATGCATCCATGTTGTCTTGTACTTACTAGCCAGCCTGAAGAGGGTGTTGGTGATGGCTAGTCCATTCTCAACGCACAATGTCAGCAGCAGCAGGCCATTGCTGTTCATCTTGACCAGCCCATGTGGGCCCATCACTCCTTCCCAGCAGTCACATTCGCGCCCAACTCGAGCATTGAAGTCACCAAGCACGATGAGTTTGTCACTTGCAGGAGTGGACTTAAGGAGGGAGTCGAGGCTCTCATAGCACGCTTCCTTGTCGTCATCGGCGTTAGTGAGTGTAGGAGCATAGGCGCTGATGATAGTGACATATCGGGTGTAGGAGATGGGGAAACGGAGCTTCATCAATCGTTCGCTGATGCCAGTGGGAAGAGAAGGCAGCTGCTGGAGGAGCGTGGTGCGGATGACGAAGCCAACTCTGTGTATCCTGTCCTCGTTCTCAGCTTTGCCCTTCCAGAAAAAGGTGTACCCACCCTCGGGTTCACAGATCGAGCCTTCCTCAGCAAATCTGGTTTCACCAAGAGCCGCAATGTCGATCTTATATCTCGACAGCTCCCTGGCTATGAGGGCTGTTATTCTGTGCGATCTCTGCGTCTGATCTGCGTCTGATCTCTGTCCAACAGGGTTCGTACGTTCCACGTACCGAGAATAAGTTTCTTTCTTTGTTTTTCTTTTCGACCGCATAAAAGGGTTAAACCGCCAGCCTGGTAAGCTGACCGGTGTGGTGTAGGGCAGGCAATGTTTGGAACACCTTTTCTAGTTCCCTCCCTTACTAGAGTGAGCAGTGCTGTCCTGAAGAGGGCTACTCAGTCGCCTGGGATGCTGCCGAACTTCTCTGCTGCCCCTGGTACAGGGAAGAGCGGCCACTGGTCCACAGGCCGCCTACGTGCAGGTTCGGAGCTACGACTCCCATTTGTAACCTCTACCTGTCGGTTCGCCCGTTACCCATCGCCGCAGGGCTTCTGAAGGAGGCAGAAGAAAAAAGAAGATGAAGAAGCAGATTTGGTAAAGATGAAGATCCATGCACAAAACCTGCGCGTAAAGGAGATTTTGGTGGAGAAGCTGTTGCGCTGGAGCAACCCCACCCTCTCGGCCGCAGAAATCAGAGTCCGGTGGCACGATGAGACGTTACAACTGGTAACTTCCTTGGCTGCAGTGGATGGCCATGTCTTCTTCTGTGCTCTGACATGCCCTATTCAATCCACAGTGCACTGCTGAATCGGAATCTAACGCAACAGACAGGAATTTCATACTGACGCGGACATAACCGGGCAGTATGACGCATTCTGCATTGATAGAACACAAAGAACGGAAACTGTGACATCGTACTGCTCCGGCATTTTCTTGACACGCCGTACAGCCAGCTTGAACATCGTACAGCATTCTCAGTGGATCATCATGCAACATGCTAAAACACCGCACTGGTCGCGCGCTTCTCACTTGGCGCAGATTTTGCTATGTCTAAGCCTTGCTATGCCGGTCAGTTCCACTGGAATTTTTTAAGAAAAACTCCGGAGTACATTTTATTTGTGATCAGTCCGCACAGGGACTGACCAGGGTAGAGTTGAAGTTCATTTTCAATGACCAGTACCAGTCTGTCATAGTTTTAGCGGCTTTGTGTGAGCTATTTTTGAGCCCCACGCAAAAATCTCGCTGCAATGCAAATGGCCGGTTCAGCTTGTTACTATAGTGAATCGAGGGAAGCAACCGGTTTGAGTTCGCGGCCAAGCACAGGAAATGACTGACTCAACTACACTAACGAGCAAAAGAAATGCGTCGTGGTTGGAATCATCGGAAACAGTATATGTGTGACTTGACTCATCGGACACACTTAATTAACTAAGTGTTTCCGATTATTCCGAGACCAGTATAAATGATGCTGTGCTTGTCACAAGTGCCTCCTCTGGAACAAGCACAGCATCAATCATACTGACCATGAAATCATCGACAGCAATTAACCCCTTCAACGCCGATGAAAAAGCGAAAAAGATCCAGCTGCAAGAGACATAGGTCCTCATGAGCCCCCGCGACTGCGGGGGCTCATGACGATCTATGCCTCTTGCTGAGACCAATTTGTATTCATTTTTCTTGGACGGTGTTGGCTTTTGGTCTTCGGATGAACAATTCAGAAACAAACATGTACGTACATTGGCAGGAAAGGGGTTTATGCAGAGAACAACCCAACGAAGAAAGAAACACACAGTTACAAGACCATTGATTTAATATTTCGGATTGAAACCCGTTATCAAAATAGACATACAAACAAGTGCACAACTGATTTGCTAGACGTCTTTTGATGGAAGTAAGTGGCAGATTAATTCAGTTTTTTTCGATACTCCAAATTATGTCGCATTTCTTTTTGCTCCTCAGCAGCCGTGTAATGATAGATACGAACATTTATTTTCAGATTAGATGTACCGGATGATCCTGCCGGATACTAACTGATTACATCCGACATCCGGCTTATATCGGAAGCAAGTTTCGAGCCGTAGTTTCGTACGTGAACATATCGATTCGATTTCAAGAAATATTTTATTTCCGCTTCTTGGTTTACGTGCAGCTACGCACTGAAGAAACGGTTACATAGTCTCTGTGATCACACATAATATAGGCACATGCATACATACATACAGACATACCTACATACATACATACATACACTGTACACGCACGCACGCACGCACGCACACACACACACACAAACACACATACATATCAGCAGGACTTTATTCTCGTAATAAATGCACACAGATGAGCTACAGAGAATTCACAATACATACATTTTTTACATACACACATACATACATACATACATCATACATACATCCATACATACATCATACATACATCATACATACATACATACACACACGCACGCACGCACACACCGAGCTTGGCGCCAAATATAATAATATTATGTTCTATAGGCTGACGTACCGCGACATGACGTCATTTCTGACTATTTCAAGAAGCATCAGGGCATGTCTCCACTGACGTCATTGGTTTTGGGCACATATGCTACTGAACGCGCTCGGCCGCGCCCCGTTTGAAAGTTGTTCCTATTCTATAAATAGGAACAAAAAAAAAAACATCACGACGTGTCATATTCTGTTCCTTATAATCCCGTTACTGCCGAGAAACACTCCCCCCCCCCCCCCCTAACCTATCTTACTGCAAGAGGTATAGATCCTCATGAGCCCCCGCGACCGCGGGGGCTCATGAGGATCTATACCTCTTGCTGAAACCGCTAGGTATCTGATCCTTCGACGGCAGGGGAACTTTGACGCTGAATTTAGGACGGTTTCAAAGAGACCGTCTGATTCCACTGGCAGTGAAGGGCTTAACGGAAAATTACAGGAAAATTCAAACGCTCACACTCGCAACTGTTCGTCACGATGCACTGACCAGGAAAACAAACGCAACAATTTTCCTCATTCCGCAATGTTCAGTAGGGGGGTGGGGGTGGGGGGTGGGGGGGAGGTATGGGAGGTAATTGCAGTGTGTCACAATACCAAGCGGCAGTGTGGAGTATCTCGTTCACGCGCGAGATTATCCCTTTATTCGCGGAGTTGTCGCGGCCGTCAGAAGAAGTCTGAACTGCGGCACGCATGCGCAAAAGGCCATCGGGCCGACGTCGGCTATGGCCTCAGTTTTGCGCACTGGGGATGTCCTTTCTTTCAGCTGCGGCGAATTTTAGTACTGAAATGGCAGAGCAGGTCGCTTTAAACACTGTAGAAGGCGGGTCAGAAAGTGCACGGCGTTCAAACATTTGGTGGAAACTCTGCCAGCCTGCTCCATCTGCAAGAGGCATATATATACGTTTGCTTCATTTACATCCGCATTGTGTGGTGCTCTGCCGGGCTTATTTGTCACGACGCAGTTCAAACTGATTGCGGCGACAGGGTGAAGCAGTTCTGTATACATCTAGCCTCAGTCAGCATAGTCCTGCGCAGGTCACTAAACAAAGTGCTCCGCTATAGCGGGGTGAGTGTTGTGGTGCTAGAGCGGGGTGAGAGTTGTGGCGCTATAGCGGGGTGAGTGTTGTGGCGCTATAGCGGGGTGAGTGTTGTGGCGCTATAGCGGGGTGAGTGTTGTGGCGCTAGAGCGGGGTGAGAGTTGTGGCGCTATAGCGGGGTGAGTGTTGTGGCGCTAGAGCGGGGTGAGTGTTGTGGCGCTATAGCGGGGTGAGTGATGTGGCGCTATAACGGGGCGAGTGTTGTGGCGTTATAGCGGGGTGAGTGATGTGGCGCTATAGCGGGGTGAAGTGATGTGGCGCTGTAACGGGGTGAGTGATATGGCGCTATAGCGGGGCGAGTGTTATGGCGCTATAGCGGGGTGAGTGTTGTGGCGTTAAAGCGGGGTGAGTGTTGTGGCGCTATAGCGGGGTGAGTGTTGTGGCGTTATAGAGGCGCACCTTGCTTAGTGGCCTGCGCATGATTTAAGCTCGTTCATGCAACTGACCCCTACTGCTTGTGCGTCGGAGCTGTCAACATGCACTATTTACCGTGTTTGACCTGACCCCGAGTCTATGACAGCTCCTCAGAAGATTCCTCTGAAATTATGTGTATTGCCATTGCTGTAGGAGAGGAACGAGGAAGAGGGTGGGGGACAGGGGAACCTTGCTGGCCCCGCTAAAGAAAATGTAAAGGGAGCAAAGTATCCTATCCCTACCCCCCTGCTTCCCCCCCCCCCCCTCCCCGCCATTCCTACCGCCCACTCCTCACCCATGTGTGATTTTTCTGAGGTTGGACTTTTGCGTCCCCCCCCCCCCCCCCATCCCCTGCCCCCACAACCCCAGTGTCTAATTTTTTGTGTGTCGAGGCTTGAAAGATATATGTCAGGCACGCTGCCATCCTCCCCTCTCCGCCCCCTCCCCCGCACCTCCCTGTAAACTACCTCCCTCGGCTACTGCACTTGAGGTTTTGATCTACTCTAGAAGACTGTCGGATTACATGTGCAGTGTTTGTTTCTAGAAAGACAAAATCCAGCAAGTCCACTTTCCTGAACAGCGAGATTTGCACCGTAATACAATTGCGTTTTGCCTTTACAAGGCAAACAATGATCGGGACTAACGCTGATATGCGTCAATGTCACGGTCTCCAAGGTTGCATTCACGTGACGAAAATCAAAGCGTATCCCAGTGCGCAAAGGCCATCGGTTCGACGTCGGCCGCCGTTAGCCCGCGCACGGCCGTGCTCGGGCCAACGGCGGCTGACGTCGACCCGATGGCCTTTTGCGCATTGGGATAGGCCTAAACGTCGCGTCTCATACATTTAGCTTCTCACAAGCCCCCGCACTCTGCGCGGAACTCATGAAGATCTATGCCTCTTGGGGAGTTTTGTCTATGGTTATAGGCGAACATTGCTAAACAGTGAACGCCATCCGTCTGATGTAAAAACAAAAATATATTTATCCTCGTGAAAGTATGCGGTAACGGTGGAATGAATGTTTCTTGATAGATTCATTTGTCTCTGTGCACATCAGACGGAACAGTGAACCTTCTGCCGCCCGCGTACCATCTGAAGGCAGTTCCGCTGAAAGCCTTCAAGGCTGGCTCTAGCCTCAGCCAAATAACAGCCCTGACCAAGCCCATGTCAGTATATTTATAATTTGTAACCTGACTTTTAAATTTGTGAGTTTTCAGAAGTAAACCCGCCCGTAAATGTGCCTTAGCAGATCCAAGTACATTCTGTTGTGAACCCGACTCTGTCTTTACCAGAACAAAAGAGGGGAAAAATAGTGTGTTCATTTATATGGTCATTGATGTATGGTTACTGAAAAAAAAAAAAAAACGGCTGAAAATCACTGCAAACCACAATAGCGCATCTCCCTCCCCCTCCCCCAATCATCCTGGAAATTAAAATTGTGTGAACTGAAAAAGCAAAACATAGGCACAGATTCTCATGGATCACGGTCCTGTAACTTGCATGACGGAATCCTGAGGATTATCTCTCTCTCTCTTCCCCCCCCCCCCCCCCCTACAAGGGAGATCGGAGACTACGTTTTTCTTTCTAAAAGTCTATCCCAAACCGCATAGCTTCCTAGGTGTTTGCCCAAAATAAACACCGTATCGAAGATAACACATATTTTGCCCGAACCCACCCCCGAAAGGGCTTATTTTGGGGGAGGTAGGGGTACTAGATGGACAGTAAAAAATACTTATTATTTGGTGTCGGCGTGTGCGTTCCTTATCGGTTGGTTGTACATTGCTTAACGTCTCGACAACAACAAGACTTTCGCACGACGTGCCTGCACTGCTTGTGAAAAAAACACCAACTAAACAGAATATTGAATGTATGTCGTCAGCCGGTCTAATACGCTAAATAAGCCTGAAGACCATTTAGCAACACACATCCAATATCAAGAGCTACAGGAAGCGCAGACAGTAGCGAGCGTTTAAAAAAAGGAAAAGACAGGTGAATGGACCAAGGGTAGACAGAATAGAGGGGAAAACCCACCCTCTGGGGCTGACCAGGGTGACCCTGGGAACTAAAAAGTAGTTAACCCCACACAAGTCCCCCAGGACAGACCCGGGTGGGAGCGTTCCTTATCGGGCATTCAGAAAAACAATAAACTGTATATTCTTTTTATACGTGATGACGTCACAGCATTTTATATTTGGACCCTATAAATATGGTGCCATTTTTTTTTTTAAGGTGCGGTGCCGGTCCTGATGCACTTTTTCCAAAATTAGTGATATTAAATGCACACAAGACATTTTGCATGCTAAAACATTTACAGTAATATATTATGTGCGCTTCATAATTACGCAGTTTGTAAAATCGGGTGACGTTATATCGTAATGATAACAAGCGTCTCAGTAGAAAGGCTCTGGTTTGTTATAAACACTGTCAAACGCATCATTAGCAATTGATCGTGGGCACGCGCCGCAGCTGACCAAGCCCGGCTCCAAGCCAAACCACATGTGACAGCTTGCTCTGCGGCTCTACCCCTCCCTGGCAGTGCTGGAATCATTAAATGTAATGTAAACCATTCCCCAAAGGTAACTGTAAATTTTTTTTTTTTTTCAAAGGCCTTCCTTTCTCACATTTTCAGCCTTTTCAAGTCGGCAAAGCGATCGCTGTCTCCATTGCTAACTACGCTGTCCGACATTTTGTTTTTACTCTCTTCCGACTTAAAAAAAAAAAAAGTGATATTATGGCAATTGATATTTTACTACTGTATTTTGTTTAAAGTGAAATTTTTTTTTTTTAAATGTTTCAATATAAACATTTTATTTAAAATGCTTAGAATGATCTGCAGTTGATACAATACTTTTGCTTTGAGTGTATATGTATTTTTCCAAACACTGGCACCTTATCGACTATGTCCTAGTGCGTCAGAGGGACCGCAGTGATGTTCTCCTCACCAGAGTGATGCCCAGCGCAGAGTGCCACACTGACCACCGCCTTGTCCGCTGCAAACTCAGGCTCCACGTCAAGCCAAAACCCAAGAAATGGGGGCCCCCCAAGAAAAAGCCTGATGTTGCCAGCCTTCAGCGCGACGACGTCAGAAAGCTGCCTTTCAGACAGATTTACAGCGCAGGCTCAAAGACACAGCGGACCCAGCAGACTCCTCCCCTGAAACACTCTGGGAACAACTGAAAACTGCTATTGCAAAATCCTCTGCAGAAGTCTTGGGTTTCGCTAGAAAGAAGAACAAAGACTGGTTTGACGAAAACGATGTTGAACACCTAGCAAAAAAAAAAAAAACAAAAAAAAAAAAAAAAAAAAAAAGAACCGCCCATGAGGCCCACCTAGCCCAGCCTTCCTGCCCTGTGAAGAAGTCTGCCTTCCGCCTCGTCTGCAGCAGTCTCCAGCGCAAGCTCAGAGATCTCCAGAATGAGTGGTGGACCAGACTTGCACAGAGGACCCAGCTTTGCGCTGACAATGGTGACTACAGGGGCTTCTACGAAGCACTGAAAGCAGTGTATGGCCCCAGGCACATGGTACAAAGTCCCATGCGAAGCGCGAATGACCTCACGGATAATACCTCCATCTTGAACCGCTGGTCGGAGTACTTTCAGAGCCACTTCAGCGCTGAGCGCACTGTTCAAGAAGCAGTCGTCCTACAAATCCCACAACTCCCAGTAAAGGTTGAATTGGACGAACCGCCCACCGCTGAAGAGACCCTCACAGCAATCCACCAGCTCAAGAGTGGCAAAGCAGCAGGCATTGATGGAATACCACCAGAGATCTGGAAACATGGAGGCACAGCACTGCACAACAAGCTCCATGACCTCTTTCTCTGCTGCTGGGAGGAAGGAACACTACCAAAGGATCTCCGTGATGCTGTCGTTATCACCCTGTACAAGAACAAAGGCGAGAAGTCTGACTGTTCCAACTATCGGGGAATTACCCTGCTGTCCATTGCTGGGAAAATTCTTGCAAGGCTGCTCCTAAATCGGCTGGTACCTGCCATCGCTGAAGACCACCTCCCAGAGGGCCAGTGTGGCTTCAGAGCAAACAGGAGCACCACCGATATGGTCTTTGTGCTGAGACAGCTTCAGGAGAAGTGCCGCGAGCAGAACAAAGGGCTGTACGTAACGTTTGTCGACCTAACAAAAGCGTTCGACACTGTGAGCAGGCAAGGCATGTGGCAGATCCTGGAGCGACTTGGCTGTCCCCCAAAGTTCCTCAGCATGATTGTCCAGCTACACGAGGACCAGCAAGGCCAGGTCAGACTCAACAATGACCTCTCAGAACCATTCCCTATTCTCAACGGCGTAAAGCAGGGCTGCGTGCTGGCACCGACCCTCTTCACCATCTTTTTTAGCATGATGTTGAAGCAGGCCACAGTGGACCTCGATGATGACGATGCAGTGTACATCAGGTATCGTCTCGATGGCAGCCTGTTCAACCTCAGACGACTGCAGGCCCACACGAAAACCCTAGACCAACTGATTCGTGAGCTGCTTTTTGCTGATGACGCTGCCCTCGTTGCACACACAGAGAGAGCCCTGCAGCGCATCACGTCCTGCTTCGCAGACGCTGCCCAGCTCTTTGGACTCGAGGTCAGTCTGAAAAAGACAGAGGTCCTCCATCAGCCGGCACCCAAGACAGTGTATCGCCCTCCTCACATCACCATTGGCGAGTCTGAGCTAAAGTCTGTGCACCGGTTTACTTACCTTGGCTGCATTATCACGTCGGACGCCAAGCTGGACAAGGAGCTTGACAGCAGGCTGGCAAAAGCGAACAGCGCTTTCGGGCGACTTTTCAAACGGGTGTGGCACAATCAACAGCTGAAAACAGGCACCAAGATCAGCGTGTACAGAGCTGTGGTCCTCACCACCCTGCTGTATGGTTCCGAGTCCTGGGCCCTCTACCGAAGCCAACTACGACTCCTCGAACGCTTCCACCAGCGCTGCCTGCGCACCATCCTGGGCATTCACTGGAGTGACTATGTCACCAACGTCGAGGTCCTTGAACTGGCTGAAACTGTGAGCATCGAGGCTTTGCTGCTGCGGACACAGCTCCGCTGGGCGGGGCATGTCTCCAGGATGGAGGATCATCGCCTACCAAAGATCACCCTGTTCGGCGAGCTTGCTACTGCACACCGTGACAGAGGGGCACCAAAGAAGAGATACAAAGACTGTCTCAAAAAGTCACTTAGTGCCTGCCAAATCGACCACCACCAGTGGTCTTCGCTTGCTGCGGACCGTGACACCTGGCGCTCCACCATTTACAAGGCAGCTGTCTCCTTTGAGGACTCTCGCAGAGCTAGCCTTAAGGACAAGCGGCTCAGGAGAAAAAACAGAGATGCCGCAACTCAGAACCCTGGCCATACCTCCCCCTGCAGCCACTTCGGTCGAACCTGCCTGTCCCGGATTGGCCTCCGCAGCCACGAACAAGCCTGCAGACGTCGTGGGCAACCCCTATAAAATCTTCGTTCGAGAAGTCAAGCCAAGAGAGATATGTATTTTTAGTGTCGTATGGCTGCCTCACGTGGTTCGTGTGTTAGATTCCAAACTAGACCTTAAACTGTACAACTGAAGTATGAATGTAAATGCTCATACACTTTTTAAAGTAGCCAGGCAGTTGGAACTTTCGGCTTACACATTGAGCAATCGAAAAACCCACACACATTCCACATCCTTCCCTGAGCTGCTAGCTCCTTCCCTAAAGCAGCCAAACTCTTTGTAGTACGCTATGACTAGAGAATAGTGGTAAATAAAACCTGCAGGAAGAGATTAATCACAAAATGTTTCGAAGCCTTCAGTCATGAAAGTATATGCGGCCAACCGAGACTCTGCCGCAGGTTTCAAGAGGGCACTGATGTGGAAATTAGCAAAGCCGAGCGCTCTCTGGTACGCTGTACTACTACTAACTAGGGAACAGAACGACTGAATGGAATGTGCAGGAAGAGTTTAATCACCGAAGATTGTGGAGTCTACGAAGACTCATATGGGTATATGCCGCCAACACACGCGCTGCAGTTCTGTACAGTTTTCCATCCTGCCCCGCTTTGCCTGAAAGAAATAGATTCACATCAAGTTAGCCCCTACCAGTCACAGGGACTCGTGAAACCAGATGGGAGGCGGCGCGTGCCGTCCCTATTAAGAAATTTCTGTCAACAAGAGGGCTACTGGGACGCTTGTGATGCGCGTGCCGTCCCTATTAAGAAATTTCTGTCAACAAGAGGGCTACTGGGACGCTTGTGATGATATGTGAGTGCCGAGAGTACAGCTGACTGAAACGTTTTACAACGGAAGTCAAGCCTGGAGTCTTGGGGGCTCTTGAGGATCTGTTGTTTATGTACTCAGACAGGTGTCTGTTTAAAGCAGTGAGTAATGTGTCTATTGAACGCATAATTACAGACTAAAGATATACACCACCCACGGGCGCGTGAACTATAGCTCGAGTCAGGCATCAGTTATGCACCCAAAAGAAATATCTTACAATCTGTGTGTGTGCGTGAGTGTTTGCGTGCTTGTATGTGTGTAGTTATATGTGTCTGAGTGTGTCCGTGCGTGTGTGTGCGCGTGCGCGTGCGTGCGCGTGCGTGTGTGTGTGTGTATGTCTGTTTATGTGTATGTGTGTCTCTTCATGTGTGTGTGTCTGTGTGTGTGTGTGTGTGTGTGTGTGTGTGTGTGTGCGTGCGCGTGCGTGTGTGTGTGTGTGTGTGTAAGATATCACTTGTTAGTTTTCCAACTGGCTGTTTTTAGTGCAGAGTATGACCTCCGTTTTGATTTCTCGGGAACCAGTCATAAGTATATATGAAGTCGACTTCACAAAGCCTTAGGCTTATTCATAGAGTGTCAGGTCTCGTGGCGCGCTACTGTGTCAGCGCGTAGCAACGACAAGGCAACACAGGTGAGCTGGCTTGCAACGCGTCGTGTCCTGCCTAGAGTACTGGCGACGGGCTGTGTTTACGTATATAGTGGCATTGCGACATCGGTCATATGTGCTAATTAAGAGAGATATAAATACTGAGTGGATTGAAGTATTATTAACACAATGACTGAGTTAACCCCTTAAGTATTATTTTTGATTTTCATAAAAATGTGGCTGTTTAAATAATAATGATTTAGGGTTAACTTCCAATAGTATTTACTCTGTGCGGGAGACATGGAAAATGAAGGGTCAAAAACTTATAATCAAGGGGGTTAACTCAGTCATTGTGTTAATGCTGGTTCAGACCACTCAGTATTTATATCTCTTATCGACCCGTATAACCGCCTCATAAATATAAGCTCTAACGATTTATTCAAGCGGAAACTTTGGGCGACAACTGTACAGTGACAACTCAAGGGCAGTGCCCGATTAGCTTGGCGCCTGTCCAGGCGCCAAGCTAATCGGGTACTACCCTTGACCGAGCCGGTAGCTATTTATAAACCTGTATCGATCTGTATAGCTGCATCACAAGCTCAATTGATTTCTTCTGGCGACAATGTGGGCGAAAAACCGACCGTGACAGCGCCTGATTAGCGCATGGCGCCAAGCAAATCAAGCAGTACTAGTGAGCTATCACGGTCGATCCCCGGCATAGCTTGACTTGTGTGCACTGCTGTACAGACCTGCGTATTGACCGGCATTTCAGAGACGGGACCGATTCGTGCTCAGCAAGTGACAATGGGTTTGAATGATAGGCCTAGCCGGTTAGTTCCTTTCTCTGCCAGTTTATCCCTTTCAGCCCCAAGGTCCCGTTTCTCGAATTTTGGAGGTGTTGCCTAACGACTATGTACCAGTTGTAGGACTGAGATGGACTGATCATGATAATTCAGTCAAGGGTAGTGCCAGATGAGTTTGGCGCCTGAAGACGCCAAGCTCATCTGGCACTACCCTTGAATTGCCACGATCAATCCATCTCCTGCTGCAGGGTCCCGGGGCTAAAAGGCCTGTTAACACGGACGTTGAGGGAGGAACTTACCTTCACCCAGCAAGAAGCGCCAATATTCTTGACGGTTTTCCCCAGTACCATGCCTGTGTGTGTTTATTAGGATCTACGAAATCTTTCACTTAAATTGCGTTGTGCCTGCATGCTATTTCGTTTCCCAAGCCAAATATCTCAAACAGTAGAGCCGGATCGCAGTTACGCACCACGAACAACTTGACGCCGATCAGACCGATCATCCATGACAGTTTCACTCATTCGCGGCCAGCATAGCCCGCGCATCCGGATGCGGCTGGCAGCGAATGAGTTAACACGTTCACTGCCGAAAACAAATGAACACCGCACCCAACTGCTGGAGCCGGCATAGCGGATCCTCATCAGCCCCCCCCCCCCCCCCCCGAAGGGGGAGGGGAGGCCGGGGCTTGAGGATCTATGCCTCTTGCTGAAACCGCCCCGTATGGCTGGGGCTCATTGGCGTTGAATTTACAGTGATTGTAAAATCACTACCGATCTCCGTCCACTGGCAGCGAAAGGGTTACAATAAGCACCGAGCTTGGTGTTTCTCCGCTACCAGTTTGGGCGATCCATCTCCTCAGTTGGCTCTAGAAATTAGTGTAACGGCAAGAGGAGAATATATCCTCGAACTTTGCACGGCGCCTTTTAAACCCTGGAAGAAATTTGTCAGATCGGCTTCGCGAGAGCACCGAGATAGCGAGGCAGCCTCCTTCTCCTTACTATCAGCGCGCTAAATACCATTACTGATAAGGCACCAGCTGTGCGATCTCGCTTCAGCTGGGCATAACGGAATAGCGCAGCAGCTGTCGTTCACAGTACTACTGCGCTTCCCCCCCCCCCCCCCCCCCCCCCCGATATTTCTTAGCATTTGCTGTATACATCAGCGAATAGGGAACCGGAATTAATTAACCTGCAGTTTTGAGCAATTGACTTAAACATAAGTCGTATTGTAGTGGAAAAATTCTTCGAAGCCACATGCCTGAGTCCTGCTCATCAAGCCAGTTTTGTAGACCTAGTGAAAACGGCAATCCATTCAGTCGGACCGGCCTCGCCGACATGAAGCTATGCGAATGTCACCGATACAGTCAATGTTTTTAACAATATCACAATTTTAGCACAGTTTGAAAGCAATACACAAAGCAGAGGTTTACTGTTTGCTATTCATAGATTCAGTTCCGGCTTTTCATCACATTAAAATGGCTTAAAATAAGTGTCTACAGAGTCACTATGATACTGTGTCTAAACTTAATAGGCCTTCTACCATAAAGTCTACACAAAGAATTTAGGCCTTCTACCACAAAGTTTACACAAAAAATTCATGGCCTCTAAAATTAATGTCTTGGAAAGGAATGTTCACTCTCCGTGGCTTTAACACGCTGTTTTGTATAGCAACACAACCGGGGAGGCGACTCCAGGAGCCGTTACCCAAAAAACTCCCTGGGTGGCCTCCCCTCCGTCCCCTTGAGGCCACATGGGCTGACACGCCGGTCTCACGCTAAACGAACGGCAAGCGGGGCAGGTGGAAAGGGCCTTTGGGCAATGCCATCGGCAAGTATTTTTCGAAAAAAAATACATTTTAGAGAAAAATTCATTTGTTTCCTCAACGATGGCATTACTAATAGGAAGAATAACGAAAAGGAGGAGGGTGCCGCCCACCATACCCCGGCATTGTAACATGCTTAGTACTGCGCCCTGGACGCAAACTCCCGACGATTTCAACTAAGCGTTAACTAGGGCGCCGGAGGCGCCGGGAGGGAGTGCTGCGCCGCCGAGACATCACCGACGAGGGTCAGGTTCTCTCGCTCGCCCGAGAGGTCCCTGAGGTAAAAGCGGGCGAAGGTTGGAACTCTCCCGCCACCCAATGGCCGCCACGATGTCTCTCACCGCACAGTTGCGGTCGAAGGCGAGGCTTGTGGAGACCACTCTGACCTCGTGCGCGCGAATCCGCAGCCTCTTAGCCCCCTCCGGGGAGAGGTCCTCGTATGCGGATCGGATGACCAAGCGCAGCCATGAAGATATTGTCTGCGCCGAAATATCGTTCCTGCCACGTCTCAGGGGCAGGAAGAGGCGTTTCCGTCCCAGTCGGTAGGGCCGCGATCTGCGCAGGTAAATGCGCAAGGCCCGTACCGGATCCTGCTGGCAGGACTGTAGAGGCAAAGATTCTCATGAGCCACTGCAGAGCCCGAGACCGATCCAATCCCTTGAGCGGCCGGAGGTTAATGATCTGCGCCCCCGCCGAGGGAAGTCTATTCTTGGCTAGAAAGGACGGGTTCGTCAGGAGCTGGACTGAACCATCAGCTCTGAAATGTAGGCAGGCTCGGTCCACAGAGAGTACATGTAGCTCGCTGACCCTGGCCGCCGAAGCGAGGGCGAGGAGGAAGCAGGTCTTCCTGGTGACGTCGGCCATCGTAGCTAAGGGTGACGGTTCGAACCGGCCAGAACTAAGCCACGTTGGCGACGGAGGCGTGGCTCCCAATGACTCAGCGCCAACCAGACGGCCCTCATCTCTAGCCAGTTGCTCTGTCTGTCCCGGAAGGCCAGCGGCCAAAGACCTCGTCGAAATCCGGGAGGAGGTGCGCCACCCCCCCCCCCCCCCCTCCTCCCCAGCCGGACCGACTCGCGCCCGTGCAAAGAGAGAGCCGTGGATAAGAGAGAGAGGGGTACTCCCGACTCCCGACCCAAGCCAAGCCGTGTCCGTCCACCACTGGAGGTGAGTCCGGACCAAGGGAGAAACAGGCACTGGCGCTGCGAGGTCGCCCGAGGACGGACGCCAATGGGTCAGAAGATGCAACTGGATCGGCCGCGGGTAGAGTCGGCCAGGGGCAGGAGGTCGGCCGCTGCACTTATCAGGCCTAGCAATTGCAGCCAGGTCCTGGCCGGGCACGCCTCCCCGAGGGACACTTGGTGAGCCACCGCCGTCAGTTTCTGCACGCGAGCGTCTATGAGCCTCACCCTGTTGCGGTCGGTCAGGAATTCCATTCTCAGGTGTACTATGGTACGGGAAGGGGAGAGGTCCGATTTCCCGAGATTGACCACGAACCCCAGCCGCTGTAGGAGGGCCAGAAGGGTGTCCCGATCCGTCTCCAGGGAAGGAGCGTCCTGGTTCCGGAGCAGCAGGTCGTCCAGATCAGGCTGGACGTAGACTGCCGGGCCAGGGCCACAACCATGATCCGCGTGAAGACCCAGGGGCTGAGGTTGAGTCCGAAAGGGAGAGCTCGGAACTGGTATACCACCCCACAAAAGGCAAAGCGCAGGAAGTGCCGAGATGACGGGTGAATGGGGATGTGCAGATAAGCATTGGCGAGATCGAGACTGACGGCAAAGTCCATGGGGCGAACCGCCGACTCACCGCCCGCACGGTCTCCATGCGAAACGAGGGGGCCGAAATGAACCTGTTTAGGGCCGACAAGTCGATGACAGGGCGCCAACGGCCGCCCGGTTTGGGGACCAAGAAGAGGCGGCTGTAGAAAGCCGGCGAGTCGTGATGAGAGACCACCTCTTTGGCGGCCTTCTGAAGCAGTGAGGCGATATCCACCCGAAGATGCTCCGTCTTGCAAGGGTTGGCCGGCGCGCGTGTCCAAACCGGGGAACGCCGGAGAGAGGGGGGGGGGGGGGGGGAGTAGCGAAAGGAAATCCGTAGCCTGTCCAAGACAGTAGAGAGCATCCACGGGTCGTCTGGGAACATTGACCGTCACTCGTCGCCGTGCAGGGCAAGCCGCCCGCCGACCGGGGGGCTCCGAGTGGGTCGGCGGGGGCGGAAGCGGGCGGGAGTCACTGGGCCCGCCCATGCCGCCTAACGCAGGAAAGCGCGCAGAGTCCGCGGGAGGTACGCTAGGCCAAAGGTCATTGGCCGAGTCCTTCACCGACTGCCAGTTTGGGTCGAAGAGGAGGGCCCCGGCCCCCCCCCCCCCCCCCCTCGTAGTTGTCCCTTCACCGAGGCGGGCAACCCCGAACACCTCCGCAAAACGCCATCCCACCGCATCAAGTCACAGTTGGCCGCGGCCGCCAGCGCGTTAGTTGAGGCGTGGTAAACTGCGCGATTGGCCGTCACCGCCAGGGAGTGTAGGTCGCGCAAAGGATCCGTGGCTTCAGGCGACTCCCAGAACTCCTCCACCCGCCGCACCACCGTTTGGGTCACCAGCTCCAAAAACCTTAAACAGGCCAGGGAATTCGGACAAGGGTCGCGGACTTCTCCAGGCCCTGGGGAATACTCCTGCCAACAGCAGCCGTCCCCCCGACCTGCACCTCTGCCGCGGAGTCCACCGGCGGGAGGGGGAACAGGAAAGACTGCGAGTGTCCCGCGTACCAGTGTTGCCGGAACTTGATATCCACGTCCGCGGGCCAGCGGCGGTCGGAGAATAAACCCCCGTCGGATAACTTGCCCTGCTGGAGATGCGCGTTAAAGGCGTCCGTGAGGTCCCGAAACCCGGCGGGCTGCGGGAGGGACTTAAATCACTTGGACTGTCACAACGCGTCTAAGGAGACTGCAGCCATCCGCTTGAGGGGCGGCAAGGGGGAGGGGGGGGGGGGGCACGTCTGGAGGCAGAGGCCAAAATCACGCGCGCAGCCTCATCCAGGCAACTGGACTCTCGCTCATGTTTCGATATCAGCAGCGAGTCGTATGCCGACATACTGAGAAGTGACCTACCCATGTGAAATGCATTTTTCACGGCCATTTTACGCTCGATTTCGCCACAATAAAGAGTAAACAAGATGAGGATTTCATCCCAAAGACTACCGTATTGTTTGGAGCTCAGATGCGTTTATCTTTTAGGAACATCATTCAGACTTGCTCAGTATTTTTAGGCTTATAATGCTGATCCATTTCCCTCCTAAGCCAGCCTCTGATCAACACACACTGGCGCACACAAATAAAGACGAACACACGGCGCTTTCCGACATTAGTACACTCTCTGGGCTCGTGTAGCGACAGGAATCCATCTCCTTCTACTCTAACCCACCCGCTGATCCACACACACTGGCACGCAGAAATAAAGACGGATACACAGCGATTCCCGCCATTCGTAAGCTCTGTGGTCTGGAGTAGCAAAGGTATTCTGAAGAATAATAGCACGAGCAGCGAAATGACGTCACTTCAAGCTTCACGTCATGGCATCATTAGTCCCAGAACGCCGTGTTCATAATGACGGCTCGATGTTATACGTCACTCATCGCAGTACTAACATTTGACGTATCAGAGGATCAACTTCGCAAATTTCTTGCAGATTTTCACGCCTAGAGCTTACAGGTCACAATTTGAATTAATCCTACCCCAGGGACCGGGACAAATAGCAGGCTTATGCAAACACCGTTTATGAAAAATCATGCAGGTATTAATGAGAAGATAGCTTCTTTTTTTTTTCGTAAAAGAAAAATTAAAGTAATGTTAGCTGTTTTACATATGACTCTGAAAAAGTGGTGCAGAAAATTGTTTCATTTCCACACCTAGGGCATACAGGTCACAATTGACCTAATCATACCCGACAGCCGAGACAAACTGTAGGGCTTATGTAACGACGATTACTAATGAGAAGATCGGTTGTTTTTTTTTTTTTTTTTAATAAAATAGATTAAATTGATTTAAGATTACCCATATAATTCGTGAAATTAATCCCAAAAACATGACAATATATTTTTTCAACAAATATTTAAGTATCACTCAAAAAGTTCTAGAGGTACAATGCTGGGTAACGCCTACTCATTCAATATCTCCCTTTTTCTAGCTATTTGCAAAATATCTAGTAAAAATAAGAAAAATTACGGACTCCAGTGTGGATCAACCGGTTTTTGTGAAACGGCCATTTTCTCGCCAATGAGCATCTTAATCAAAAAAAAAGGTCTCGAGATAATTCTTTTAGGGACAATATCCTAAAATTTCAAGCCTGTCCGTCCTCAAACGCGGGCTTTAGTCGCCGTCACATACACACACACACGGCACTTTGGTGCCAAAAAGACGTTTTCTAGCAAGGTTTGCGTTAGTGACGTCATTTTTATCTCGTTACTTCTTAGCCAGAATTTTTGCACTGCACGCCAGAAACATGTGCATGCTCCGGAATCATGCCCTCTGACCAGCCCCATTTCTAAGTCTATCGTAGACAAAAAGATCGTTCATCGTCCATTTAGGCATGAAAACCACTTTTATTTTTCTCATCAAACATTTTTACATCGATATTACACACTTGTTTGCTAGATATCGGTCATAAAAAGAAGTTATGGTGTTGTAACCGGACTCTGGTTAGCTAGCTTCAACTAGCCTGGCTGGCTTGTGTATTAGATGGTCAGACCTCAATGGACTGCCCATCCAACGTACAAGTCCAGTAGTGCCAGTCTAGTTCAGTTTTAGCTACCTTTTAAGTCCGTTCCCTTTTTAGGTTTAGGGAAGGGTCTGGAGATTGCTGTGGAGTGTAATCTTCAAGTCTTTTACACTGGTCTCGCATGCGCACTCACAAAATATGTGTGTCTGCCTCGCGTTGTGTTCAAAATACCAAATCGCGCAATGGACCTACCACAGTATCCAGCGAAACCCTAGTTGATATGATCGTAGTAGTGACTGTGCGTGCATTGCCATGTGTGCCACACTAAACTGATAAGCTAAGAACGTTAACAAACTCTCAGCATGTTCTCAGTCTCACACACACACACGTACACACACACTCTTGCGCTGCCATCATCACACACTGAAACGTGTACAAACATCAGTACTGACTCGCATCCGTTCTCGCATTCATCATCAATCTCTGACTCTCAGTGATGAGATTTCTATAAGTGCTGTAGGTTTATTTACAGTACATACATTTCATTATCAGTCATGATCTGAGACATATCAAAAGCCATTCATTGTAGCATAAAACAAACACAATAATACAGACGCTCATAAGACACCTGAAATCGTAACTATGCTTACCTACTCATTAGACCTTATGAACCCAAAACTATGCTAGCCTACACACTAGACGTAATAACTGACACAAGTAAAACCTAAATTATAATACCCAGTCCTATAGGTCAAAAACTCACTTAACTAAGTACTTAAATTACCTACTTAATTAATCATAAATGTCCTTTGCGGGACAAAGGCGAATCCGTTTCGGGATTGTTGGGTAGTCCTTTCCGGGACTAGAAAAGATAACACTCGTCCGTTTCTGGACGAAGCGCTACAACTACACTTAAACCGAGTCCTTTACGGGACTATCTAAACCATGCGGTCTGTCCGTTGCTGGACAGTATTCCTTTACAGGAATTCTACTTAACTATGCGTCTATTGCTAGACAGTGTTCCTTCACAGGAATTCTAATTAATTACAGGTCCATCGCTGGACAGTATTCCTTCACAGGAATTCTAATTAACTAAGTCATGCAGTATGTCCGTTGCTGGACAGTATTCCTTTACAGGAATTCTAATTAACTACAGGTCCATTGCTGGACAGTATTCCTTCGCAGGAATTCTAACTTACTAATGTTCTTTGCAGAACAGAGTCTTCCCTTGCGGGAAGCCTAGTACTATTTAATGTTCTTCGCAGAACAGAGTCTTCCCTTGCGGGAAGCCTAGTACTATTTAATGTTCTTCGCAGAACAGAGTCTTCCCTTGCGGGAAGCCTAGTACTATTTAATGTTCTTCGCAGAACAGAGTCTTCCCTTGCGGGAAAGCCTACCCGCCCTCGCTAGGCACCGCTATTTATACCCACATCCCTAGGGGTGTGATCGGCGTGCCTTTCGCCGATTGGCTGAAGTATTACTCGCTCTGGCACCAGCAGCATCGCTAACTGTACTGGGCCTGCGGGCGTGCTGGGGGAAATTGGTACTACTGTACTAGAACACTGAGCTAAATTATCTCCCCTGCTACACTCCCTCCTCCTTAAGACCTAATGTGACTCCGTGTCACATTAGTCTACAAAAGAGTATAGACAAAATGCACAAAATAATAATAATCCTGCTCAAGCGTGTACATACGGGTTAACAAAATCAAATACACAACACAAACAATTCAAAGTTCAGTGCAAAAATGAGCAAACAGACCCTGTCTATTGCTGAAATACAAATCTTCAAAACAGCATAATTCCTTAGTCAGATGATTAAGAGTTATAAAACAAAACAAAAAAAAATTAATATACTGGTCCGGGAGTCCGGGCATGCACAAATCAATCTGACAATCAAAATCAAAAATCAAAAACACTTCAAATTCAACACCAAAAACTGATTTACACATGAAAAGAACATCTAAAAAGAAACAAAAATTCAACGGATGTTAATATCATTGTTCGTCCTCGAAGAATGTCCTTGGTTTTTCTTGAGGTTTAGCGTCCTTCTGTTGTCTTTGTCTCTTGTTCATATGACGTGAGAGGTTGCCTGGTCAGAGCCTACCGGACAACACTCTCGTCTGGGGGTTTCCAGTTAGAGCCACTGGCTTACTCCCAGACTGACATGTATGAGATAGACGCCCATCTCAAATACAGATTAACGAACCAGTGTGAGCTGGAGGCCCAACTCACTCTCAAAGGGTCACTGGGGAAGCCGACTAGAGCCAGTACGAGCTCCCCCTCGTGAGATGCCGCCATCTCCCTAAATTCCTCCGGACATGAGACACACGCATGTCTCCTTGACCACAATACTCTCCTGGTATTGGGTCAAGACTGAGTCTCTGAAAACAAATTCAAAAGATTTCCATAAACAAATCGATGCGCACCTCCACGGTGGCTCGACAAAACAAAGTTTAAGCATCATACAACATTGGTATCAAAAATCTTGCGACTAAAATATTCGCACACAAATATCAATCAGTAGACATTCAAAGTATCAAAACATTTTGCATTTGGACGCATTTAAATGTGTAAAACATCAAATCATAGTGTTAGGCACATAGTATGCGACAAAACGTAGTCTAATTTGACAATATTACTTGAAAAGATAAAAACAAAATTAAAAAAAATATTAGACTATTTTCAAGAATATAACAGTGGCTGCATTTATCGTACCATATAAGTATTAACGTGATCTCTGAGGCTGGCAACATATATATATATATATACATTCCTTCTAGTTGGTCGTCCGTCCGGAGAGGCAGGTTATGAAGCCGGGCGTAGGCCAGCTGACGTGTGCTACTGGCGCCTGCAACACACGCCCGCTACCCAGCACTCAATACCCAAACTCTTCCAGGAGTTCTCCCAACGCGAACTTCGAACATGACACTGACATGTCTTGAGCCTCACCTGCGGCTTCATCTACGATAAAAGATGGCGCCCCTTTCGGGTCGACATCCCTTTCTTGCCTGTCCCCGACGGTGGCCCTCGGCACCTTAGTCGGCGGCTGTTCCCCCCGGCGCGGCAGGTGGGCAGCCGTCCTTTTCAGGGCGGTGCGCCCCTCTGGCTGGTCAGCCAGTAGCACTGGGTGGTTGCGCCGAACATGGCGCCTCATGTCGCTTGGGGTCCTGGCCCGGTGGCCGCATGCCTCGCACACATATTTTTTGTTAAACGCTTTGCAGCAAAGCTCGACCTTTTCGATCACGAGTTCGGCCACTGAAATAAAACAACAAAACAAAACTGGATTATAGCTAGTCAGTTCAGCTAGAGTAGAGGAGAGTATCTCGTTGGGGCTCTAACCTCCCTCCCTACCCTAGTCCTCTTAGGTGTGACCTCGTCCCTCTCAACGGCTATCAGTGTTTCATCTCCACCGCTGTCACAGCTCTCGTTCTCACTCTCGCTCTCACTTTCGTTCTCGCTTTCGCTACCTGGCGGGTTCCTGCCCTCATAAGGTTTTACATCATTGAGGTGGACCACTATAGGTTTGTCTCTATCGCTTTTAGCGATCCTCACAGAGCTATTTCCCACCTTCTCTATGACTCGGAATGGACCCGTCCATCCTAAACCAAGTTTTTGTTTCGCTTTTGGCGGGTACCATCTCCATACCCACATTCCTGGCTCGACCTCTCTTTCTTTACAGTCTCTGTCATGGTAATATTTTTGCTTCACGACACTAGCCTCGGAATTTTGTCGCACAAAACTGAATACTCTCTCTAGAGTATTTCGAACCCACTCGACGTATTCTACAGGACACTCAGCCACGTCTCCATGGGGGAAAACACCAAGTTCCAAAGTCAAAGGAAGATTGACCTCTCTGCCAAAGACAATGAGATTAGGCGTACACCCTGTTGAGTGGTGGACAGACGCCCTATACGCCATCATAACCAAGTCGAGGTGATCACTCCAATCGTCTCGGTTCTGATTGACGTATACGGACAGCATCTGTTGGATAGTCCGGTTATGTCTCTCTACCATCCCGTCACTTTCTGGGTGATACGGGGTAGTTCTCGTCTTGTTCGATCCTAATGCTTCGCATAGATACTTGAACAGATAAGATTCGAACTCTCTACCTTGGTCTGTATGAATACTCAGCGGGACACCAAATCTACAGATGAACTCTGTTAAAAGTTTGTCCGCTACAGTTTGGGCTGTATGGTCCGAGAGACAATATGCCTCCGCATACTTCGAATAGTAGTCTCCAACGACCATAATGTACTCAAATCCGTCGTGTGACATGGGCAGTGGACCCAGGATGTCTATGGCTACCCTCTCCATGGGCATACCCACGTTCACGTGCTGCATAGGAAGCTTTGCCCTGCCCGGACCCGGCTTCCTTCTTGCACACATGTCGCACTGTCTACACCATCTGGCAACGTCATCCGCCATGCCTGGCCAGTACACGTGTCGTCTGACATTTGCCAGGGTCTTGTCACGGCCTAAGTGACCTGCACATCTTATGTCATGTGACATACGTAAAACTTCTTGTCTAACCTCAGCTGGGGCTACTAGCAATAGTACCTCATCCTGAGTAAGACATCTACTGGAAACAACGCAGAGCAAGCCATCCACTACTCTCAGACTGTCCCACTGAGCTATTAGTGTTCTAACGGCTGCACTATGCTTTGAAACTTCTGGCTTTAAAGGCTTCTCTCCCTTCGCTATTAAGGCTAACAGAGTGCTACACACTGGATCCCTCTCTTGGAACTTCGCTAAGTCCTCACGAGACCAGACAGCAAACCAATTGCTCTCACGAGAAATAGAGTCCGACGCCACAGGAACACTATCGGACCCACTGTTTTCATCCACACAGGAATCAACCCCGGTCCGACCAACACCATGCTCCATCCCATCCCTTTCCTCTAGGGACGCGCCCTCTAAATCTCTCGACATGCCAGGATTAGATGTACTAGACTGAGCAGAATATAAGGCATCCTCAGCTGACACTGAGGCAGAATTACTCTGAACCATGTCATCTACTCTGACCGTTACACGTGTCCTGTTATGGTAGAACTGCCCTGAAAGTCGCCGACAACTGGGTCCACATGCGGAACATCTTCACCTTTCGGTGAAGCAGCGTTCCTCTGAGTACCGCTTGCTTCTCCACTGTCTGCTACATCATGGCCACGCACTTGCGAGCGTGTCACCACCCTTACATGCACACAACACTGACTGCACTCTTCCCTCAAACAACGTCTTCTAGGGATTCTAGACAACCCATCCGCATTCCCATGTAGAGTCCCTTTCCGGTGCTCTATCTGGAAATCGTATGTTTCCAATGTAGCCACCCACCTGGCTACCATGCCTTCAGTCTGATCAAATGACTTCAACCACCTAAGGGAGCTGTGGTCAGTTCTGACCAAAAACGGACGTCCCCAAAGATAGTGTGAAAAATGCTTGACGAACTTTATCACTGCATACAACTCTCTGTATGTGGTACAGTATCTCTGCCTAGACTTAGACAAAGTACAACTCGCGTAAGCGATCACTTTCTCTTCTCCACCTTGGATCTGTGACAACACGGCACCTACCGCTGTCGCCGAAGCATCAGTATCGAGGATAAATTTACCCTCTCTCGTCGGATAAGCTAAGACGGGTGAAGAGACCAGAGCTGCCTTCAATTTCTCGAACGCAGTCTGACACTTCTCGCACCAGTCAAACTTCTGGTTTTTCTTAGTCAGGTTAGTCAGGGGACTGGCTATCTCAGCAAAGCCACAAATGTACTTCCTATAGTACGATGTGATCCCTAAGAAGCTTCTGACCTCCGTAACGTTAGTAGGGACAGGCCAGTTAACCACTGCCTCCACTTTCGCTGGATCACACGTCGTCCCTTCACGCGACACAACATGACCGAGAAAGGTACACTCAGTTTGAAACAAACAGCATTTGGACGGTTTTAGTTTCAGATTTGCTTCCCTGAACTTCTGGAAAACGACCCTGAGATTCTCTAGTGCCTGACTTTCTGTCTTGCCTAAACAGATTACGTCATCAATGTAAACTAGACACCTCTCAAACAAAACACCACTCAGCGTCATTTCCATCAGCCTTTAAAATGTCGCTGGGCTGTTGCAAAGCCCGAACGGCATAACTTTGAACTGAAAAAGGCCCTTGTGCGTTGCAAACGCAGTCTTTTGTTTATCTTTTTCGTCCATCTCAACTTGAAAGAAACCCTGAGCTAAATCGAGAGTTGAAAACCAACAAGAACCCGACAAAGCGTCAAGTGAATCTCCGATATGAGGAAGGGGATACGCATCTTTGCGCGTCACCTGATTCAATCTCCTGTAATCGACACAGAACCTGACAGACCCATCCTTTTTCTTGACCAACACCACGTTTGCTGCCCAAGGACTATCACTGGGTTCTATGACATTTTCTTCTAACATCTTTTCAATTTCTTTCTCTACCGTTTCTCTTTGAGCTAACGGAAGACGGCGGGGAGGTAGTTTCACTGGCCTACTATCCCCGGTATCAATCGTATGTTTCACTTTGCTCGTTCTACCAAGCTTACCACCTGGGGACTGAAAAACATCTTGGAACTCAACAAGCGTTTCCTTCAACTTTGTTTTTGTCCCTTCACTTATTTCTGACGACACACCAGTAACCAAGTGCTCGAGGTGACTAGGAAGTTTATCGTCCGCATACACTACTTCCTTCTCCTCCGACCCTTCGGACAACGAATTCACAGAAAACACAGTTTCTACAACCGCTACTTCTGTGCCAGCTTGCACCTTAACATCTCTTTCACTAAAGTTGGTAAGCGGAACAAAAATCTCTCCGTCCGTAACCTGAACCATACACGGCCTAGGGACCGCTAGCCCTGTGTCTTTCTTGAACGTGTCTATGCCTTCTAACAATCCATCAGTCTGTCCTAAAGTACGTTGCTGTACAAAGGATCCCCTGACGAACATTTCTGATTTAGGGGGTACGATGACGGTATCGCACACCTGCACTTTTGCACAGATATTCGACTTTTCCCTTTTCAACTGAACCACTGCCTCGCCTAATCTCAAAGAACCTTGTGCCAAGTCTAATAGACAGGCATATCTCTGCATGAAATCTGTCCCCAAAATTCCTGCAGATTTCCCAATATCACCAACGACCACAGTGTGTTCGAAAATTTGACCACCTATTTCTAGAGCTAGGACCGCTTCACCCTTAATCTCTAGACTCTGTCCATTAGCAGTGCAAAGTCTTAACTTACTTTCTCTCAGTGGAATCTGGAAATCTCTTCTTACTTGCTCAAACACTTCTGTGCCAATGACCGTAGCAGAAGACCCGCTATCAACTAAAAAGTCAATGTTAACTTTCCCCATTTTCACTAATGCCAACCAGCATCCTGTGTTTGACAAGACGCATAAACGTTGCTCCTTCGCGTCCTCTAAGCAGCCGTCATCACTGATTAATTGGGCCGAGTCTCGGGCTGCCAAGAGCTCTGCCCGCTCTAGTTTCCCTGGCCTGGCGCGTTTTCGTTAGGCGCTGTGCCACTGACATTGCCATTTCCTCTCCTATTGCTGTTATCGGGGCACTGCTTTGAATAGTGTCCCTTCTCTCTGCAGTTAAAGCACACAACCTCGGATGTGTTTCTAGCTCTACCACCAGTCGGCTGACGACTCAAAACTTTCGTTACTTTCTGTAGCTCTGAAGTGATTTTATCACTAAGCATCTGGAAAGCTTTCGATAGACTTTCATCTATCATCCCTTTAGGACTGATATTCCTGACTCCTCCCTCTGGATTATCTGGCTTCCTACCCTCAAACCTCTCTTCAAAAGACTCAAACTCACTCGCTAGTGCTATGGCCTCATGGATGGTGGAAGGATGGTGAAACTGCACATGTCTCCTCAGGTCTTTAGATGGCAAACCACTGACAAACTGATCTATCACGATTGTCTCCCTTGCTTCGGGGGGCATTCGAGGATAGGCATTACTCGCAATGCGGTTCAACACGAAACCATACTCTGTCACGCTTTCGTTCTTTTTCTTCAACCTGGATCTGAACACTCTGTACAAATTTTCTTTTTCTACGGGGTCAAAACGTCTTTCTAAGGCAGCTTTGATAGCATCATAATCTTCCAACTCGCCTAATGATAGCTCACCTAGCACCTGTTGTGCTGAACCTCTGAGTGACATGGCAAGGTTCACTCCCTTTTCACCATAGTCCCAACCGTTCCATCTAGCGCACGTTTCAAAATGACAGAACCAATCCTTCAAATCACATTTGGTACCCGTGAACACATCAGGGACCCTCTCCTTCCTAGCATGACTGCTACTTGCATTCAGAAAAGACCTAGTTGCATCTATCCTGTTCCTTTGAGAACGATGGCTACAGCTACTGCGGCTGCACGAACTCTCTTCACTACTACTATATGGCTCACTAGGTGAATGCCTGCCTTTTCCCTGAGACTTCCTCTTGTGATTTACCCTTGGGTGAACACTAGACGGACTGTGCACCAACCAGCTTGGCGCTAGGAGCCTCAAAAAGCACAAAACTGCACCCATCTTGCAATGACAAAGGCGAATCCGTTTCGGGATTGTTGGGTAGTCCTTTCCGGGACTAGAGAAGATAACACTCGTCCGTTTCTGGACGAAGCGCTACAACTACACTTAAACCGAGTCCTTTACGGGACTATCTAAACCATGCGGTCTGTCCGTTGCTGGACAGTATTCCTTTACAGGAATTCTACTTAACTATGCGTCTATTGCTAGACAGTGTTCCTTCACAGGAATTCTAATTAATTACAGGTCCATCGCTGGACAGTATTCCTTCACAGGAATTCTAATTAACTAAGTCATGCAGTATGTCCGTTGCTGGACAGTATTCCTTTACAGGAATTCTAATTAACTACAGGTCCATTGCTGGACAGTATTCCTTCGCAGGAATTCTAACTTACTAATGTTCTTTGCAGAACAGAGTCTTCCCTTGCGGGAAGCCTAGTACTATTTAATGTTCTTCGCAGAACAGAGTCTTCCCTTGCGGGAAGCCTAGTACTATTTAATGTTCTTCGCAGAACAGTCTTCCCTTGCGGGAAGCCTAGTACTATTTAATGTTCTTCGCAGAACAGAGTCTTCCCTTGCGGGAAAGCCTACCCGCCCTCGCTAGGCACCGCTATTTATACCCACACCCCTAGGGGTGTGATCGGCGTGCCTTTCGCCGATTGGCTGAAGTATTACTCGCTCTGGCACCAGCAGCATCGCTAACTGTACTGGGCCTGCGGGCGTGCTGGGGGAAATTGGTACTACTGTACTAGAACACTGAGCTAAATTATCTCCCCTGCTACAGTGTGTTATGTGAGTAACGGCTTGTCCTTTTGAGAGTTAGCCATGTATAATCGTATCATTAACCCATTTAACCCCATGGACACATTTCCTCACAAATTTTAGTGACTTTTTACCAGCTTTAAGAGATGGCTCGACCATGATAATTCAATGTTAGTGCCAGATGAGCTTGGCACCTTTAGGCGCCAAGCTCATCTGGCACTACCCTGGTCAATCCATCTCCTGCTCTAGGGTGTTGGGGGCTAAATGGGTTAAATTTATATCAGTCATTATAAAACACATCCATTCACACACACACACACACACACATCCATGTTCTACGCACATATGCCAATGTCTCCGCGACAGTTCTATTCTCAAACTGCTGCTATGTCTGCTCCAAACATATCGTGCAATGTCTTTGCAAGTTTTCTGCTGCGATCAAAAGCTGATTTTGAATTTAAAACTTTCTTTGACAGCAGTTTTTCAAACAGTTTGGCATGCTGGATACCCTCATCTGCTGACTGTGGAAAATTCCTGCATGCTTTGTCTCTGCAGACCTCATTCTCTTTTTGTTCTTTTGTACGCACGTTCACATCTTCCTTGGATACAGACTGGTTACAGTCTCTGCATGAAGGCTTAACCCCTTTGTGCATGCATCCACCTGCACTGTTCACAGTAACAGTGGCCACATGCACAAGGGGGTTAAACATCTTTGCTCTGCCAGTTTCAACAACAGTATGACCTTCCGCTGAAAAAACTGGCAAGATCCGTGGCAAAGAAACATCTTGAGGTTCTAGACCAAGCTGATAGTTCATTTCTGGGTTGGTACTACCTGGGCACTCAACCACGACAACGCCACAAGCATCCTCTGTGTATGTTATGGGTGAGTGAGTTGCATCATCATCACAGGCGGTTTCAGAATTTATCAGGCATTCTTCTTGTTGAGAATGTTTCCAAACTAAATCATCTGATGCTGCATCAATGGCTCCCACGCCATATTTCCTGCTGAGTGTTTTTCTACAGAGATGACCACCGGTTTTATGATCGGCAGGGGTACTCTTTGGCTTTCTCACAGTATGACCTGAACATAGTTCATCTTCACTGTTGCCTTGTTTTCTTCTCTTTTCTCTCTCTTCACCTACTTCAGAATCCTCCTTATCTGACAAATAGCTAACACCTTTTGCGACTGAAGTTTTCCTCTGAAGCAGCTTTCGTTTGGAATGTTTGACAACATTACTCTTAACCCGCTTGGGCATGCAGTCATTGGTATTGTTTACAGTACCACACACACTGTTTACAGTACCCGTGCCTGCATACACAGGGGGGTTAAGGCCTGATGTCCAATGACAGAAGTCTGGGAACAAACTGTTAAAGCTGCCTGAAACAATACTATCAGACGGTACAGTGCTGGAAGGATTCAGTATCTGCCGCACGGCGGAAATTGAAGATCTGGCAGTGGGAGTGCTCAAGAACGGCTTGAAGCAGCCCATGTTCTCTCTGTCTGACACATCCAAGCCAAACGGCCCTCTCACCTTCCCCCGCACTACTGGCACCACAGATGCTGGCCTGAGTCTAGAAACAAACTCTACAAGTTCTGTATATGAGCTGTGGTCTGAGTACGGCACAACAAAAACATCAGGCTGGTTGGCAAAGGGTTTCCCAGCAATGCCTTCATAAAGAGCTGTGGGAAGAATGGCGATAGTCCGTTTCATCTTGTTCCAGTCCCTCATGCATTTCCCAGACACAGAGTGGAACGGCACAACTCTGACTCGCAAATCAGGCCGAGCAGTTTTGAATATGTCTGGCAGTCCAAGAGCGATGGCCAGTGACAATGTCTGGGGCGATACACAAACCCACTCTCCCAGTGCAAGACCTACAGCTGCGATCAGCTCTTCTTTCCCTAAGCCACGCATACCCAGCACGATGTCACAGTCACTGTGTTCTCTGGCAATGCGCACAATCTCTCCCAATGCCTCTTCTCTAGTAGGAAAAACACAGCATGGGCTGCAGTATGTGTTATCCAGATAAACTCTGTCTATTGATCCTATGTGGGGGTACAGGAGTGAATCTTCATCAATCATACTTGGCTGAAATCGAAAATCTCCAGTGTATAGAATCTTGCCGAATGAGCCTTCAAACAGAAACATGACAGCACCAGGGCAGTGGTTTGCTCCAATCACCGTCACTGTCACTGTTTCATCTTGCCTATTTTTTCCTTGTTTGGGTGTATCACCCACACTTTCGTTTTTAGCAACATCTTTGAACCTCTTGTTCTTGCCGTCACTGGTACTGTTTACTGTTCTGGTGGCTGCATTCACAATGGCGTTCATCCCATCCATGCAAGTTCTCAAACATGACTTTGTATTTATCGTTCCCACTGGAAAAGAGCGCTGCTGACCACCATACACCAGGTGACTCTGCCCCACCTCCAATGGACGCAGCAAAGTCCTGTCCAGTCCGTACCTGTCTGTGAGCAGTTGTGCTGTTAGCGGCGAGCAGTATATAGGATGACGCCAGCTAGACGTGAGACCTACAACATGATCTCCATGAAGGTGTGTGAGGAAAAAGTAACGGATGTCTGTGTGCTTGCGGAACTGCCAAAAGTCAACAGCAATGCCTGTGCCGGGGATCACACACCCATTCATTATTGTTAGGTACCTGAAATAAATAAAGCGACCATCATCACAGTATATTGGGTAATCCATCACTATAAATGTCAACCGATTATAAATGCAGCTGAAGGAGCAAACTTCTTTGCATTTTCCGTTACAGATATAAAATTCCCTATGAAGAATCTGCACTGCTATATATATAAGCCATCATTAAAAAAACATAATGCAATCATCTTTGTACTTTGCAACAACGGTAATTTATGCTGTTTAAGACAGTGTCTTTAGTTCTTAAGAACTTGTCAGAAAGGATTTAAACAAAGTTAACTTCATTCTAATATAGCTGCATGAAGTGGTCAATATAGTATACTTTTTAATTTTAAGACACAATAACCATGTATAATGTCCAGTATTGAACTGTACACCATGTACACTGTCCAGTGTTGAACTGTACATCGTGTACACTGTCCGGTGTTAAACTGTCCAAGATTTTTCAAAGCCTCGGTTCCTATAAGAATGTCACAACATGCTGTAAAGCTGTCGGTTACCGTTTGTCCACTTTTTCCACTGAGTGTACACATGAAATATAAAGGAAACACAATGAACTTTACATGAAAATGATCTATCTAAAGAATTTTTTTCGACAGCAGCGTAACGCACATCAACAGAACGACTTTCGCGCTGAAGGTGTTTGTGCTCACTATTCACCACATGCATAAAATTGCCAAACTTGTTTCCTGCAAAATGAGATTCATTTAATTACTAATGTAAACATCAGGCTAATTGGCCTTGTAAAATGATGATACTAGAGGCGTCTATTGTTGAGAGTATTTATTGCAGTACTGGAGCGTTTACATGAGTGAGATAGAAGAGGGTGAAGGGAGAGCATGCTGGCGGATGTAGCAAGGGTACAGCTCATAATGCTATAGGGGTGAGATACAGGCATCTAAGACTTATTACATCTCCCTTTCCATAAATAAGTTGCTGAGGCAAGTATCTGTTTTTTTACCGGCTCTATAGGTTTCCGAATTTAACTTGTCATGTATCACTTTCATTATCCTGGCTGACATTTATGTATGGACATTATGAATATCAAACACGATTTACAATCTTAGGGAACGTCAAGAACTATCACCAGTTGATATATAGGTGTATATCCAAGAAATTATATTAATGTCCAATCATCTTCTAATGTATAGGTCATTGTCAACTTGTTTTTGTGAACCTACATGTCTTGGGTCCAGTCTGGCACTATGCCAGAGTTCTATGACTGGCGGATAACATGGGAGTGGCACATTCCTGAGTGACTGTTTTCTGATAAGTACAAGTTTACAGTCCTGTGGAAATTCTCATTGCTCCATTGCAGCTACAAAGGCAGAAAATACAGAAATAGTACTACATATTACACTGAGCGATATATAGTTTAGCACAGTTCTAAAGGTCCAGTTTTTCAGGCCTCTTGATTGCACTACCTGATCTGGTCATCATCTGATAACAGTTCTCAGGTGGTTCTGGGGGAACTGGTTGCGGCGGAACAGGCTGCACTGGGTCATCTTGAGGAATACTACGAATGTTAACCCGATTGCGGCGGAGCTCTTGGCCAGTTGGTGTCTTCACAATGATTGACCGCGGCTCCATGCACGTTTCCACTACTGTGGCGTCTTTCTAGTGCTTGGTCTGTTGGTCCTGTATTCAGGCTTTCTGTCCTTGGATGAGGGGGGTCAGATCAGTTGCATGTCTGTCGTGGTACATCTCTTCTGCATGTTTTGGCGGCTTTGGAGTTCTTCCCGGATGACATTATCCTGGCGGCAGACTGAAATCTTGACAGGAGGTTGGATCTGAATTTTCTGCCTGTCAGCATCTCACTCGGGCTTGGAAGTTTGGGGGATAGGGGTGTGGTGCACAGGCAAAGCATGGCAAGGTCAGGATCGTGCTGGTCTTGGTGCACCTTCAGAAGGGTTGCTTTGACTGTTTGGGCTGGGCGCTCAATGAACCCATTTGATTGCGGGTATCGAGGTGAAGATGTCACATGGTCAAAGCCCCATTCCTCAGCGAATGTCTGGAAAATCTAAGCAGGGAACTGAGGCCCATTGTCTGTCATGATCTTCTTGGGAATCCCATGCCCGCTGAAGATCTGCTTCATGGCCTTCACAGTGGTAGTTGCTGTGGAGCTGTATGGGAATTGAGAGTTGTTGAGTGTAAAGAAGTCGATTCCAAGGACTTCCCATGGGTGTGTGGGGACTTCATGGGGCAGTAGGATCTCTGGAGACTGTGATCACTGATGGCATGTGCTCCTGGCAGATTGGACACGATTTCACTATCTGCTCAATGTCCTTGCGGATAGAGTTCCAGAAAACTGATTCTTTGGCTCAGAGTCTGGTCTTCTCGATGCCTTAATGTAGGCCCAGAATGATCTGATGGCCTCAGGAACTTCTCTGATGGTAGAGGGCCAACCACTGACAATGATCTCAGTGAGCTTGCTGAGTGTGGTATCTCGCTTAGTCTCTGCTCATATGTTTGTTGTCCTTTCGGTGCTGAACCTGACTAGGTCCACTCTGATGTCAAGGTCGATTGGCTGGTTGTCACCGAGTGGGAGTCTGGATAGGGTGTCTGCAAGGACCATCTCAGTGCCTGGCCTGTACTCTAGCTGGAAGTTGTATTCTTGCAGCTTGAGTAGCATCCTCTGTAGTTGAGGTGGTGCATTCACCAGGGGTTTCTGCAGGATCATGACCAATGCAATGGCTTGTGGCCAGTCAGTACCTTGAAGGGTCTGCTGTACAGATATGTGTGGAATCTCAGAATACCAAAGACAATGGCAAGTAGCTCACGTTCAATGCAGGCATACCGCTTTTCAGCATCAGAGAGGGATTTTGATGTGAATGCACATTCTGCTGAAGAGTTGCACCAAGGCCTTTTATGCTAGCATCTACTTGCAGGACAGGGATGATACTTGTGTCAAAGTAGACCAGCGTAGAGCTCTCAGAGACAGCTTCTTTCAGCATGTTTAAACAGCGTTGGTGGTGGTCCTCCCAGATGAAGGGTGCATCTTTCTTGAGGAGGTCATGCAGGGGTACTGCTTTTTCGGGCAGGTTATGGATGAATGGTGACATGTAGATGATAAAGCTGAGGAACTCTTAAAGCTCCTTCTTCCATGTGGGTGCAGGCATGGCTTTGAGGTCACAGATTTTCTGAGGATCAGGCTGCACACATGCTGAGTACGTTGCACTGAAGAATGTGATGGAGTCTGTTTTATGTTACACTTGTCTGAGTTGAAAACAAGACCACTGTCTGATGTGACTTTCATTACCTTGTGGAGTGTTCTGTCATGCTGTCCTTCTGTTGTCGCATATTACAACATCGTCAGTGATGCCCGTTGCACCGTCGACTTGTTCTAAGATCTGATCCATCTTCTTCTGGAATATGTCCTGCGAGACAGACAGACCGAATGGTAGTCTCATAAAGCAGTACCTGCCGTACGGAGACTGAAATGCCGTCAGGAGCTGGCTGTCCTCGTCGAGTTGGATTGACCAGTACAGTATCCAGATTTGGCGTCCAACTTTGAAAATATTTTGGCCCCACAGAACTGGTGTTAGTTCTTCAAGGGTTGGCATCTTGTGGTGTCTGGGGTCAAGACATATGGTCAAGAGTACGACTGAGTGTCCAAAGAGTGTGACATGGGTCTCTGATTTTGAACATAAACATATGAGCATTATTTTGCATGATTGTGATTATTTGGCTCTAGGTGGTGGCATGGAATGTATGCCCTTGCAGACACCACAGTAAAATGTGGTTGTCTTTGCAGGTAGGCAGAAATTCCTGCCTCCTCCAGTATCGCCGATGGTGTGCTGATGAGGTCGCCAAGACCGAAACAGCTGTCCACACCGGCTAAATATCTGGACCCCCCTCGGGGGGACCTAGATTTAAATTTCCATGCACTGAGTGGCTGGAACAGTGGGATATGTGATACGCCCCCCTTCGGGGGGGCTTCCATATGCATTGCTTTCAGTCACTTTTTTAGCGCCCCCTCTCTTTCCTATCTCTTTTTTTTGTGCTTTGGCCACAGTAGATCTATGATCACTGGTCGATCATGCACATTTCTCTCCCCTGACAGTGCTATAATCTACTTTACTTTGTAACCTTCCTAAAATATTAGCACTGGCAGTCTCCCCTTTTCTTTTCATTTACTACTACAATATCGACTGCAACCCCTTCCCCCCTTTTGGTAGGTTCTCTTTTAGGGTGCATGGAAATTTGGCTCTAGGTGGTGGCATGGAATGTATGCCCTTGCAGACACCACAGTAAAATGTGGTTGTCTTTGCAGGTAGGCAGAAATTCCTGCCTCCTCCAGTATCGCCGATGGTGTGCTGATGAGGTCGCCAAGACCGAAACAGCTGTCCACACCGGCTAAATATCTGGACCCCCCTCGGGGGGACCTAGATTTAAATTTCCATGCACTGAGTGGCTGGAACAGTGGGATATGTGATACGCCCCCCTTCGGAGGGGCTTCCATATGCATTGCTTTCAGTCACTTTTTTAGCGCCCCCTCTCTTTCCTATCTCTTTTTTTTGTGCTTTGGCCACAGTAGATCTATGATCACTGGTCGATCATGCACATTTCTCTCCCCTGACAGTGCTATAATCTACTTTACTTTGTAACCTTCCTAAAATATTAGCACTGGCAGTCTCCCCTTTTCTTTTGATTGTGATGTGTTTAGTCATAAGTAACATGCCCCCCCCCCCCCCCCCCCCAAAAAAAAAAAAAAAAGAATTTCCCCATGAGCAGTCGTTTGGGTGTAATTGGAGAAAAACCGTTATGGTTTGTACATAACATTTACACCGTCACATTTATAAAACACATTTTCTAGCTTTCACAAAGTAGATTCATGCTGTATAAATTATCATGTTGTTCTTTCCTTACTAGGCTATGATTAAACTTCAAAGAAAGTTCGATGGGGTGAATAGATACACAATGGTGCAACACTGAAATTGTTTGAACATAACTTTACACTCATCTATACATTTATGCAAAAAAATGCATAAATTATATTTAAAAAATGGTGTGTGGTATTAAACACACAATTTCAATCGCACAGCGATTGATTCCAAACTATCCTAATTGAGATAAGTGTGAACACAGTAGCTATAAATTTTTTCAAAAATCGGACAACTTGCTTATGAACAAAAATTTTGAAATCCTTGACAACACAGCAAAGAAAGTCAGTTAAGATGTGTGTTTTCCCTTTATTGTGTACTAAACTCTTGTAGATTACAGAATAATTTAGAAAAAAAAAACCCACAATTCACAACATAGAATGAAATGAAGGCTAAAAACAAGAAACACACAATGCTTGAAGTGAACATAACTTTACACCGTGACGAACAAACTTGAGGCTCTTTAACTAACATACATAAATCCAAAAATAACAAATCCCTACTCAAGGGATGTGTTTTTAATAAATACACTTTTATTTCTCCCAAAATTGTGTCTAAAAGAGTAATGAAAGCAGCAAATACATATTGTAATTGTTTGTACATAACTTTACACCACAGCTTCAAATTTGAGCAAAAAAGTGCCTCCACAAATGAACAAGAACCAGAAAATAAAAATCACAATCACCAGTAGCTTTCTACTACACTATACAACAGCAGTGATGTAATTATCAGGTTTGAAATTGATAATACAAGGGAATAATGTGTGAAAATGGCAAGTTTGAACATAACTTTACAACGGAACATGTTTGGTATTATCAACACTGAAGTCAAAATAAAGCTAAAAATGGGAAATTGCATCAAATTCTGTGGTCAGTAAACCCAGCATTTACCAGCTATAATTTTTCAGTTCTAATAATTGTGTCTACAATGTTTAAAGCAAGTAGCAAAACAAATCTATACATGTTTGTACATAACTTTACAACATGGGGTTCAAATCTCTGCACAATGTGGTTCCATAATGTGAGAAAGCACCAAGTGAAAAAAGTTTACACTTTCAATACATTTTAGAACACCAACAATACATTTAACACTCTTGAAAACTGATGTTAGTTAGCCATTGCTCATGCTTGCTATGGGCTGTGTGACATCGGAGCCTACCTTTTGCCCAAATACCTCCGCAAAGAAACACTTCTCTGTACGACTTTCAAAACAAATATAATTTAGCTCCAACTGACCTAAGTTTACCACGACCGATGGTTTTTAGCAGACAACCACTGGCACAGAAAGTACTTACTTTAGCTTCACACACGAGCTAAATATGGCAGAAACAATATAAAATTTATCAAACCCAACCACTCTCCACTCACGTGCACTGTTGGAGAGTGGCAAGAAATCTACAGCTGACGCTTAGTACAATCATATCATCCCCTACTTCTTGGATGTCATCTATTTCAGGGTAACCAAATTATACTCCTTGTTTTGTCTGGTGAGGCTTTAAGAATTGGACCCTCAAAGGATCTACTCGGACAATCACTCCTGAAACAGAAAAAAAGAGACTGCTTTATTTGTGTTGCATAATGATCACAGCACTTTCTTGACGCAACCCATAACAAGCTTCCTGCTGATCAAGTTCCTAAGGAAACTTCAAACTCCTTTTCTTTATTGGCCAGTGACAACCATGTTCAAATCCACATTTTTATGGTTTCAATACTTAAACTCTTTCCCTACGTAACATTTTCAGCGAGTCAGTTCCCTGCCGACATAGCAGGGAAAAGGACGTCTGTTCCTTGGTGACGTACATTTTTGGGGTAGATTGAATTAATTTTCACAGCCTCCCAAGGTAACAACCATAAATAAATTGGGTATCATCGGAAAGAGCATTAAAAGTATTTTTCAAAACTGCATACGTGTTTGTGCATCAGTTTAGTGGGAAGTCGAACCAATTTGATTGTTATGCAACAGAACAAACATGGCAGAGCAAAAAATGAGAAACATGGTTTTGGTAGCAACAGTGTAAGCACATGCAATGAAAAACCCAGATTTACTCATGAACATGGCAGGAAAATGTATTCCACAAGCAAAGAAATCACACAAGAGAACTGTCTCTTCTTGAATCACAATATTACGAGCTAAAAATCACTGTTGAAACCGCGCTCATGAGGATCGAATAAGCTCATCGTAGGAGACGATCCAAGGCACGTTGTCGGCTATTTTGGCCTTGTTCCGACACCATCCGACAAGGGAATTCACTTTCAGATAACTCAGAAATGGTTGGTGAAACATTATAGTTGTTGCTTCCCTTAGACCGACAGCTGGGCTTCAGGCGATTTTTGTACAAACACAACATTAGAATACTAGTGACTCGTCTATAGACAGCATCGAGCACAACGCTATAACGTAAGTGTTTCGATGGCTAAGGGTTTGTTTGGGCTAACACTAAACTGGAAGTGATACGTAGGGAAAGAGTTAAAAAGATTTCTGGCAGCTATCATTCGTAAGCCGCCACAAGTATGCTGACATAATTCTTGCTCACCAGGGTACAACCTGTCAGGGCACTGCACTACCATATATTATATGTGTTTAGCATCCATTTTCTGGGTGCTTTCAGGGCTGGAAAAGACCCCTCAGCCTCGGAAGCTTTCGATTCAGGAACAAATCCCGAAGAAATGTAACAGAGAATGTCAGATAATTTCAATTTGTGTCCACGTTTGCGATTTATTTTTAGCTAGCATCAGCCTAATGTCTGGTTATTTTTCAACATCTCTGTACTAAAATGGCTGGTTATTATTAAATTATCAAGGCAGCTATCAAGCTTGGCCAACACAACAAAGAGTAAAAGGCATGATCAGACTGTAACTTGGAAGACAATGTGTGAACCAAACACAACTGTGGTTGAACATAACTTGACAACACATGATGTTGTCATATTGTTATGTACAAACTACTTAAAACAGAAAAATGTATATTCTGGGTTTAACAATTTATATTTTAGTACCCAAGCTGTATTTTGATTATATAACAACTAGCAAAGTGGGCATCCCAAAGACAGTATACTAGGAATTGTGCTACAGTAATGAACATAACTTTACACTTATTCACAATGTGATTATGTCAGTCTAGTTTGTCAAGTTATGTTCACAGTCATCTAGCTAGAATAATAGTTTGTATATTATGAGTTACAATAGACAAAATAATCAACCAGTCTTGCTCTGTAAAAGAGACTGTTACTATGAAGGAAAATGTTAGCTGAGCACTGTTTTAACTGTACATGATGTATAACTTGACAACATAATTGTTGTCAAGTTATGTTGAAGGCATTTCTTAAAAATTGTCATTTCTTGGGTGCAGAAAAGTTTTAAAAAATGAATAACAAAAATTTTTAAAAATGCACAGACTATCTGTACTTATCATAGAACACTAAACCATACAAAAATAGCATGAAGCACAGTGTAACATAACTTTACAACCCAACCACCATAAGTGTTACATCATGTTATGTTCAGTCCAATACTGCCAGAAAAGGGTTATTCTTACTTAATCTTATGTTACATAATAAAGAAACAATAATATAAAGTACATAAAGACAATGGGAACATTATCACAGCTTAAGATAAGATAAGAAAAACAACCATTAATTATTGATTGATGAAGGTGCTATGTGAATGTCTGTTCCCTTTTGCACTGTGTCATGTTGTGTACAAACGCAATAGTTCAGCAACTCATAACATATGACCCAAAGTATAAATCAAATTAGCACAAAATCCCTTCCTACCAACAAAAATTGGTACCAAAAAATGTATGACTCGTCCTTCGCCCAAAATGCAAAACTCATGGTTTGAACATAACTTTATGTAAAGATTTACCTGGCCAAATTCTGTAAAGTTATGAACAATCAAACAACAGGAGCAAAAGACATTTACTCTATTTTTTATATCACATTATCAGGAACTTTAAAGACAACAATACTGAATCAATGAAAATGTGTGATACGTAGTGTTCTTTTTAAATTTAATCTTTAAAAATAAAGCTGTAATTGCCTGAACGTAATGCTGACAACCTTCATCCGTGTGTAAAGTTGCATGTACAAGCGAACACAATGGCAAGGTGATGGTAAAAGGTAATAATTATTGTTTCAAAGTGTTGCTGCGCTGCAAAACTAATCCAAACATACATTACTTGTTCTGTTTTATCCATTGAATATAATCGCATTCAGAAACTTGAACGTAACTGTTACAAGAACCAAAACTAAACCGTCATCGTCGGATGGAGGCAAATTCAATCAAGTAATGTTTTCTTCCTTTGTTCAAAACCTGTGGTCATTGAGCCGATTGATTTTACATTTGTTTGCGTCAACATTCATTTGAAGTAATTAAACTTAAAGTTAGTTAGTTTTTTTTGTTTAACGCAGAGCAGTTGAAGTATTGATTGATTGTACATTGCTTAACGTCCAGACAGCAACAAGGCTTTCTCAGGACGTGCCTGCACTGCTTGTGAAAAAAAAAAAAAAAAAATAAACAGAACATTGAATGTATGTCGCCAGCCGGTCAAATACATTAAATAAACCTAACACATGGGGCCTAAATAAAGCTAAGACCATTTAGCAACACACATCCAATATCAAGAGCTACAGGCAGTGCAGACAGTAGGGAGAGTTTTAAAAAGGCAAATACAGGTGAATGGACAAAGGGTAGACAGAAACACATGCCCCAGAATAGAGAGAAAAACCCACCCTGTGGGGCTGACCAGGGTGACCCTGGGAACTAAAAAATACCTAACCCCACCCAAGTCCCCCAGGGCAGACCCGGGTGGGGGACAGTTGAAGTAATTAGAAAAGCAGTAACTTAGGTTATTTTTTTAAAACATTTATGGTGCTCAGTCATCAATTTTGCATAAACGTAACCATTTACAACCAAAACTTACCTTCAATTTTGTCGCTTCCCTGCTCCATCGACGTCACCTGTAGGTATGAGGTGCGTAAGACTGACCAAATGCAAATCTCAAAATGGCTGCCAATTCCAGAAAATCACGCGCGTTGATGATTGCGAGATTTTTTCCCGTGCTTGAACGTAACACAAAATTTACAACTTTTGGGTTGAAGAAGTCTAAAACGCAGCTTTCTTTCAATTCTCTAAAGGATTTTGAATTTGTTTACGATAATCAGAATGAAGAGTAATGTTGTCTAGGATATGTTAATTAGGTGCCTCACGGTAAGTTTTTTTGTGTTCCAGTTCACGGCGAGATTTGCACGTGTGACATCGACGAGGCACGTTACGTTCATGCTAGCCTTTACTTGCCCTCAAACTTCTTTAAACTTAGACACATGTAAAACTCGACGATATGGTAACAAAATAGAACCTTGCTTTGGCTCTCTATAGGCCATTTACTTGGTTTAGAAATTCTATTTCATTCCCCGGAATTTTTTATCTGAAAGCGAACACACGCGAGTGATGACACATTTCAAAATTTTGGCTTCCGCCGCTCGATCGCACAAAACAACGAATAACTCTTTTATCCCATCGGACGTATGCAAAAATGACACAGGATTAGAAGGTATGTTCAATTTCTAACCAGTTGAGATACGATTGTGCGAGATGCATGCCCGATTTTGAGTTCGAATGTTTTGTCAGTCAGGTAGCAAAACCGGCACTCGATGCCTAGTCATACACTTGACCATTATGCGAAGGCTGCTGTCTTTCTTCTTTGAGTAAGCTAGGCAGGAAACCCAGTCAGATGGCTCAGTAACCATGCGGATGACGCCGTTCTCCTCCATGGATTCCAGTTCCTTCTTGACAGGCTCTTTCAGGGCTATCGGGGTTTTCCTTGGAGGGTCAATGTGGGCTTGGATGTTGGGATTTGTGGTGAGCTTGAATAGACCAGGAATGCATCCAATTCTATCGAATTGGTTTGGATAGAGGTTGATGAGGTCTTTGACGGAGTTGATGGGAGCCTGGAGCTGTTGCAGCTCAGGTGTTGTCTTAATGCTGCAGTGAAGCGTTACCACCCAGAGTGACTCGCATGATTGTAGTCCAATGACGGCTGGTACTGCAACATCAACGATAAAAAACGCAGTGTCAGTCCAGGTCCCCTTGAAGTTGCACGGAAAGCCGACTCTTCTGAGGCAGGTGATTGTAGACCCGTTGTATGCTGTAACTGTAAGAATGGCGTTACTGGCTGCATCAGCAATCTTTGTTATCGGGAGTCCATTGTCCGTCAGGCTTGGAAACATCTGTGTATACAGTCGAAGTGGTAGTGTGTTGCCCTGTGCCCCCGTGTCCTACTTTAGGTTTAAGGTTGTGAATGCCCTGGTGGTCAGGAAGTTTTACCTTGAGTGCCACAAATGCCTCATCTCTACAGGGCTGCTGGAGACTGGAGACTGTAATGGGGCTAAATGTGAGTGGCTCACATTCATGCTGAAGGTGCGAGTTGGTGGTTTGTAGGGCATGGACTGTCCTCTGGTTGCCCATGTTAATAGGCGCTTGCCCACGACCTCTACTGCGGCCACGACCTCGGAATGTGGTTTGGATGCTGGGTAGACATGCAGAATCTGGCCCAGTGGTTGGACTTTCCACATGCATTGCATGTCGTCCCGTATGCTGGGCATTTGTCTTGTCTGCTTCCCACCACAGCTGCGGCATGCATTGCCCTGATGTTGATTTGCATTGATGGCGCTGATGGAGGGTCCCATCTGGCTCACTGTTGTTAATGTACCTGATTTGTTGGACATGGCTAACAACTTACAGGCAGACACACACTGGAGGCTGGAGATAGTGATGTTTATTTTTACCGCTGCCACCATGTAAAATGATGATACTGGAGGCATCTACTCTTTTGTTGAGAGTATTTATTGCAGTACTGGAGCCTTTACATGAGTGAGATAGAATTAGAAGAGAGCATGCTGTCGGATGTAGCAAAGGTACAGCTCATTATGCTATAGGGGTGAGATACAGGCATCTAAGAGTCGACTCATTTTGAAAGTCTTGGGTAGTTAAAAAAATTCAACACTAGACAGTTATGGCGGGTACTGTTCATCATAGGTCATTGTACACGGGGTACACAGTGTCCGAAATAGAATAAGTGATTACTTCAGCTCTAACACAGTGCTCATATAGTTTTCTGCCTTATTTTATGCATTCACACACATGTGTATGAAGCCTACCTCAGTCATCAAGCATACAAAACCGAAGAGTAGCTTTCAATTTCATGCATTGCGCCAAACTTTGATAGTGGTCATTTCCCATTCGCTTCTTTCCCGATCCTATTTTTCTGCGCTCGCCAAAGGGTCAGGGGAGTGCACCCTACAGTCAAAATGGACGACAGAGACGAGTCACCGTGCTGACTTTGAACTTTGTGACTTTTTATTTCATCCAGCAGTTATTTTGTAAGTTTGTGGATTTTTAAACAGTGGGTTGGTATTTCATTACTGTTTAATGTCTTGTATGTGTGTAGTGCATATATTCATATGTGGTGCCAAACAAGCCAGCAGACAAGGAAAAACTCCCCCATAATTATGTCGTAGGGATATTAGTAGTAGTAGTAGTAGTAGTATTGTGAGGACAAAATAGGCCGTGAGGCCTTTATAAATGTCCTTTCTTTCTTTAGTTCCTTTATGGGTCTGCTATGCATGCAATTTTCCTATAAAATCATTCATCATAGGAATAAAAAATCTCTTTAAATTTTGGTAATTCGTCCAGCTGGTTTGTAAAAGAATTTATATTAGATGCTTTTTTTAACGAAACTGGTAAGTCATTCCAAACAACTCTGTTAGTAAAACAGAACTTCCGCAGGTTAGTGTTACAGTGCTGTACAAAGATTTTCCCTTCAGAATTTCATGTTCTGTCACAGAATGGTGTTGCAAAAAAGTCGTTCCACTTTAGGTCGTCGATGCCATTATAAATTTTAAAAACTTGGATTAAGTCTCCACGTATTCTACGTCCGCGTAGAGAGTGTAATCCAAAGTATCTGAGTCTGTCTGAATAAGTCATATTTCTACATTCTTTGACCAGCTTTGTTGCTCGTCTCTGTACCCTTTCGAGTGCAGCTGATTGTCTTTAAACCTGGGTACCATACAGTGTTTGCATATATTCTAAATGTGGTCTGACAAGTGATTTATACAGTTTACTAAAAATGTCCTTGTCCAAATAATTAAAAGCTCTCTTAATTACTCCAACCATTTTGTTGGCCTTATTGATGCAGTTCTGAATATGGGGGTCAAAAGATAGAACTTTGTCGAAGACCACACCTAAATCTCTTTCCTCCTCACAAGATACCACCTTTTTAATGTTGCTGTTCACTTTCATCAAGTACTCGCTTTCAGGATTGTTCCTTCCAGCATGTAAGACCTTGCATTTTTCTACGTTAAAATGTAAGTCCCATGTGTCGGGCCACTCTTGCAAGTGATCCAAATCGTGCTGCAACACGTCTTTATTGCTCGATTCATTATAGATTTTAGTATCATCTGCGAAAATTTTGCACATGCTATTAACACAATCTGGCAAGTCATTTATAAATAATATAGGTCCTAAGATGCTACCTTGAGGTATGCCGCTCAGTACCTTTGTTTTGTCCGATTTTGCTTCTCCAACCTTTACCATTTGTTCTCTTGCATGTAAAAAACTTCTTATCCAGTATGTTTCCACATACACCATAGGCCTCTAGTTTCTGAAGAAGCCGTTCATGAGGAACAGTGTCGAATGCTTTTCTAAAGTCTAAGTATATGATGTCAACCGTTTTTTTGTTGTCCAGTAAGGAGGTTATATCATCCATAACCTGTAGTAGCTGAGTAACACATGATCGTTTCCTTCTAAAACCATGTTGGCATTCAGTGTACATATTATTCACTGTGAAATGGTTAACGATCTCATCTCGGACTATAGACTCTAAAACTTTACATGCTATACACATTAAGCTTACTGGCCTGTAGTTTCCTGCATCTGACCTAGATCCCTTTTTAAAAATCGCACTTACCTCTGCGGTTCGCCAGTCTTGCGGTACAATACCTGATTCAAGGGAAAAAGTAAACAATGTGCAAAGTGGCTCTGCCAACTCATTACACAACTCTTGTAAATATCTGGGAGGGATGCAGTCTGGACCTTGAGCTTTGGAAGGATTCAACTCCTTTAGTTTTTTCTTGACAATATCAGGAGTTATTACGATATCTGTTTGGTGCACCCATTCGATTTTGAGCCTCTACCAAGCAACGGAACATTACTCAAGTTTTCTTCCACAAATACACTTGAGAAGAATTTATTCAATGTTGCTGCCTTTTCATGATCTCCTACAGCAAGTGTGCCATCTTCTTTTTTAAGTGCATTTATTCCAGAATTCTATTTAGTCGGACTACAGACAGACAACGAAATTCGCTACTTATCGCACTTGTTTTGTTTTCCGAACTGTTGCTTTTCCGCGGGTTTGTTTGTTAGGCCATGTCAGCATCATACAATACTGTGTACTAATTCATTTTACACTGAATGAGTGCATGAAATATAGTACGTACTCAGCGTAGAGTACTACACTACAGTGCCTGGACTAAAAAAGTAAAATCAACATAATTATTTGACTTGTCGACACAGCAGTCCTAAGTACATAACATGTATGATATACTTAGCTCTGTAGTGTTGACATGTCAACTGATTATTCCAATTTTATTCCACATTTCCAGTCAATGTTGGTAATTGTTTGGTAATCAGTAAACATTAATGTACAGTAAAAGCTCCTGTGAAGGGTCACCGATTTTAATGGTCACCTGGCATTTACAGTCACACTCCCTTTGCCAGGATGATGTTTACTATAAAGTACCTTGAATGGGGCCAACAATCAAAATATTGGAGTTAAAAAAGACAAATATACCTTAGATCTACAGCTATGGCCAGACTGGTGCAGTAAAGCCGTCGCTCACGACTGGTCAATGATGGCTCACTTGACAACCAGCTATCCGCCACAAGCCCAGACATTGTGTCATTATGCAGTAACGGAAGTGCCTTCGGCTAGCCAGCTGTGCGAGCAGTCTGTAACAAAGGTCACACCATTTATCCATCTTGTCCATATCTCTTTTCAGGTTGGTTTGATACATATTCGATATTGCAGTCACATAATCTTTCTTTGGAAGTGACCAAAAATTGACTGCTTTTTCTCCCCAGTTGTTTTTCAGGCTTCATTCCTGTACAGTCTTCTTGTGAAGTATTACCAACAGAGCTGCCTTTTTATCTTTCAGAACAGTTCTGTCAACATGAGCTCCTATGCCCGGAGGATGACGCGACTCTCAGCTCGAATATTCGGGGAAGTTGCCCGCCCCACCACCTCCAAGTCAATGAAAGTTGTGAAGATTTTCAGTGAGCGGCCAAGGCATCTAAACCGTCATATTGTCGATTACTATCCTCCGTACAGGGATATAGGCATGATCTTCAGCACTCTGCGTGGTTATGGTCTATTCAGGTGAGTTCACCTATGCAGAATTGTAGCAAATATTATTAATAATAATAATAAATAGTTCTTGTATAGCGCTGTTCTCCAGGAAAACACTGGACTTGCTGCGCATGCACAACAGCACACACTCTCTCAGACGCACGCACAATTATACACTACTTTAACCCATCCCATCCCTTCCCAACACCTTACATCCACTTTCCTCCAGAATCAGAATAAAAGGCAGTCAACAGTTAGCAAAAGGTGAGCTAAATGTTAATGCCCGACAGAAAAGAAAAGTCTTTAAATGAACTTTGAACTGTGACAGTGCAGGCAGATTCTGCAATTTCAAATTCAATATAAACCCTTTGTGTGTCAGTAGCAGTTTTAGTCGTGATGATTCCTGTAAGATTAGGAATCATCATGACTAAAACTGCTACCAACATGCAAAGGGTTAATAGTAGACTAGCATCTAATGATGTTAATTGGTGTTTATTATCTGCTTTCATGTCGACATTGTGGAGGTTTTAGAGCTCATGGTAGCGGAAAATTGCAAGCATTGTTTGTTTGTTGTTGTGGGGTTTTGTTTTTTTTTTTGGGGGGGAGGGGGATTTGGGGTGGGTGGGTGGGTGGCAGGTCTTCCAGCCAATAAAAATAGATTCTGTTTGCAACAGTGGTGCAAATGGACCAAGACCCGTAATCCGGAAATGTGCTGCGACATTGGTGGCAGTGGGCTCACACGTTTGTGCATGGGCCCACTGCAGCCGATGTCGGGCCGCTGGTCTTTTGCTTATTAGGTAGTGTAGTGAAAACTGATCAACGGATGCTTTCACCACTGATTGAAAAATCAAACACTCGGGTCGTGGTTGTAGTAGTGAAGGCCTCCCTACCGCTGCCTGAAAAAAAAAAATTTTGTAATGACTAGCTCTACAGATTCCAAAAGATACAGAAACATGCAGCAAGAATAGTTCTGAAAAACTCAAACATGACTATGTCACGCCCTTGCACTGGCTTCCCGTTAAGTTTGTAATTGACTATTAAATAGCATCCTTTACATATCACCATTTTTGAGAATACTCTCCCGACATACTAGTCCTCCTGTCTCAGTGTCTGTATGCTTGCCCAAGCATTGCACTCTAGCACTGACAACAGAATGCATTTGCAGACTGAAAATATGAGATACCCCTCATGAGGATTTAGGGATGGTGGTAGACATTTAATGGGGTGACAGTACCCTTGTCTCCTCTATCAACACACTTCCCTCATGACAGTTTCACTCAGTATTCCATTTTTAAGATTAAAAATGGGTCCAACAGTCCAATGTAGGTTAGCAAGAATCAAAAGACTCTCATCAACCCCTGCAGCATGCATATAATATTGCAGGAACTATGCCATCTCTAAAGTCAGACTTGGCACAGCAGTAGCATTTGTCAAAACTGGTTTCAGTTCACTGGTCACTTGTTTATTTGTGTGACCTATCCAAAAGATCAACCCTGAGGTCACTGACAGTCAGATAAATTGTGTGAATAGGTTAACTCTTTAGTCTCTGAGGATGAAATTATCAAATATTTGTAGATAATAATAATAATAATAATATAATGGGTATTAAATTATATAACGCCTAACCTCCTGATGGAGCTCTAGGCACTTTATAATGTTTTTTTTTTTTTTTTTGGGGGGGGGTTGTTTGTTTTTTAAAATATCCTCCTAGGTTATTACAGTTCTGGAGACAGATCAACCATGATATTTCAAGGTTGGTGTCGGAATAGCTTGGCGCCTAGCCTTGAAATATATCACGGTCGATCCACATCCTGTCGTAGTCTTTCAGGGCTTTATGGGTTAAATGCATGTGAGCCATGAGGACTCAAGAGGTCCTTCTTTGTTGGTCATTTTGTGATACTTCTGTCCTGTGACAGCAAAAAAACAGTAAGTCCGTTTTTGTGAAAGCAAGATTTCCGCTGTGTTACAATAAATATCAATCTTGTCACAAAAATGAACTTAGTGTCCTTTGCCTTGAAATAGGCAGACTTAGATGATAAAGACACAGTGTTCTGTTTCAGGGATGAGCATCAAGATTTCAAGGAAGAAATGACTCATCAGAGGGCCCTGCGGGGGAAAGTGAAACCCAAAAAAGGAGAGGGCAAGAGAGCGATCAAGCGAAAATAGGATTATTAGACACAATCACATAAACCCATCCCAATCAGCAAGAGACATAGATTCTCATGAGCCCCTGCACCTGCAGGGGTGCATGAGAATCTATGCCTCTTACAGGTGGAATGAATTGTGAATCAAAGTGTGTGTCTGTGGCGTGTGCAGCAATTTGTTCACCTGTTGGGTGATGTATAATATGTGTGATAGTTCTGAAGTATTCTGAAGTATCCTGTTTGATGATGTATATGTGTGATAGAGTCAAAATATAAAATCGCAATTATTTAAGACAGTCTGTGTGCCAGTTGAAACTGTGTGATGGATCTGAATGTTTTGGCTGGCTTTTACAATACAAACAATACAAATTATACAACATGAACCTACTACATTTGCACTAAAGAAAACATTTATGCGTGATTCAGTTATTGTACATGCTTGGGTGACAGTCTTCAGTCCTGGAAGCGGATGCTTTTAAAAAATCCCATATAGCTGAATTTTAGTCTTTGTGTTCAGATAAAACAGCCTTTCATCCAGCCTGTTCCGTCTGCAAGAGACATAAATTCCCATGAGCCCCTGCAAGCGCAGGTGCTCGTGACAATAATTATGTGTCTCTTGCTGGTTGTGGATTACGGGACAACGTCCATAGACCGTTTTCAATCATTTAAATTTTTTCTCACTGTCGGTGTCACACATGCACATGTGGTGAGACAAGTGTATTTGGCAAAATGCTTAGGGCACACTTTTTTGTTGGCATAACGTTACACAAATATTTAACCAAAAAATGTGGTTGAATCTCTGAAAAAGTATTATATATAATTTATGCAGCTTTTGTTATGTCTTTAGTGTCATTATAACTTGGGGGCCAAAAAATCAACTGAGATTATTTTTTTAAGGCAGAGAGCTGCCTTTAACCCTTTTAGCCCCAAGGTCCCATTTCTCAAATTTTGGAGGTGTTGCCTAACAGCTATACCAGTCGCAGGAGATGGCTTGACCATGATAATTCAAGGGTAGTGCCAGATTAGCTTGGTGCCTGAAGGCGCCAAGCTAATCTGGCCCTACCCTTGAATTACCATGGTCAAGCCATCTCCTGCTGTAGGGATCTGGGGCTAAAAGAGTTAACGAAACTAGAAAGCATTTTGTGAATGAGAACATAATGCCAATAGCTGCGTTGACATGCGAGTTTACTTCAAACGCAGCTTTTGATTTGAAATCACAGTAAATGCTTATAGAACTACATTTTCACAATGATGTTTTGAAAAAATAGAGCCTTTGACAATAGATAACACTGTATGGAACCTATCATTTAATTCCATAAATTTACGAGATGACCAATGACAACTGAATTGTCGAATTAATTAGAACATTCCTAGTGAATCAAGTTTTAATTCAATATGAATTAGACGTCTTTTGTCTGACCTAAGTTTTCCTGAGAAAGGTTAAGCCTGACACCTTTCTCAAATTTGTCATAGAATGCTCCGTTAAATCTGGAATGAAAGTGTCACACGTTCGCACTTTGTGTGAACACTGGAAGAGTGGATTATTGACGTCAGAGAAAAGGAAAATACCATCAACATGCTTGACAGAGAACAGTGGTGTTGACAAAACTTTGTCACATATTTGATAATAAAAGGCTGTGAAACCATCTACGGACTTTCCCGGCATTCTGATAAGCTAAATATCAAAATCTTTTAATCCTTTTCATTCTGAAACACCCGTTGCTTGAAATAAATTTGACTATGAAAGTTCAAGAGTGGTGCCAGAATAGCTTGACGCCTGAGGTGTCAAGCTATTCTGGCACCACCCTTGAACTGACATGGTTTATCTCTCTCCTAATCTGTAATGTAGCCTTCACGTGACAATAAGCAAAACCAAAAAAATGCCTCGGGATGTAATGGCCGGGTTAAAGCAGTACTGGCGCCAGATTGACTGTTCCAGCTTTGTTGGAACTTCCTGCCATCACCGCTGTATGGATGTCTGACCGCTGCCACATGGCATCAGTAAATTATGACAGCTAGCTATGGCAGAATCTGCATCATGTGTTGATAGCATTTTACTGACTTTCCTGACAAGAGGGACATTACTTTGAAACTAAAATCGATCTGACAGTACAGTTTCGTTCAACATGAAGTTGATGGCATGAAAAGTTATTGTGCCCAAATGGCTTTTTCATTTGTTCATTGGCTAAACATCGAATGCACAAGGTTTCATATCACGTATCCGTGTCATGTAGCCAAGTTTGTTGCGTTTCTTTTGTCAAAGACTATAAACAGTACTTAATGGTCAGAATCTAAATTAACGTATATGAATAATTTGCATGTGAGCTATCACTGCAGTGAGTTTTGCCAATCTCCATGAACCCTCCATTCACCCCCCCCCCCCCCCCCCCCCCCCCCCAACTAAACATGGCAAAACCATTACGGCTCATGTGTTTGATAAGAACTGTTATAAAAACTAAAATTCTATCAAAAACTGGCATTTTTCACGCATTTGTTGACCACTTGTGACCCTTCACCTTTCTGGGGGATCATCCAAATTAGTATGCATAAAAGGTCTTACATTAGGTCTCTGCATGAAGTTTGGGTTTGAAGTTGAAAACAGTATTGAGAAAAAGCAATTTTACTTATTTTGGGACCCCCTGTGAGCTTGATCTTTGAGCAAGGTCACTGAAATTGGTACATTCAGAAAAGTCTTGCCACAAAGTATCCTTCGGCAAAGTTTGGAGACAGCTTGAATAGATGCCAAGAAGATAACATTCACGTTTACGGTTTATAGATGAAGGATGTCCCAGTACATAGACTCTCTTTTGCTGTCGCACGTGAGCCAAAAATTGACATCTGACAAACTGTGAAACAATAAAGAGACAAATTTTACTATCATGAACTGAACATATAAAAAAGAAAATAATGGAACATAGTCGAACAGAAACTGTTATTACGTCTCGCAAAAATGCTGCAAACTAATTCAACCAGAATGAAAGAAGTAAAAGTGTCCACACAACATTCCATACAGCTCCACAAAGGTCATGTAAAACTTTAATCTTAAATTGTAAAACAAGTAAAATAGCTTCAGAAACTTTCCATGGGTACAGGATGACATTTATATTGTCTTAGAAGGCAGTTAAGTATACATCCTATATAATAGTTTCTAATATCTAAATCAGCCCTCTGGACAAACCCCTTGCACAACAATGGTAGTTGCACTAAAATTGTTGTCATACATGAAACAATAACAGACCTGTCACATTTGCATCTGATGCAGGTTTTGCTGCAAACCAAATGAAAGCATGTTTCATAACTCGTTCTACCCCATCACCCAAATTTTGCCGTGTTTTTCTGAAGACTGCATTGCTGTGCAGGACACAGATCGACCATGATAGTTCAAGGATGATGCCAGAATAGCTTGGCGCCCATAGGCGCCAAGCTATTCTGGCATCACCCTTGAACTATCATGGTTAACCCTTATCTTGCTGTGGCGTGACTGGGGTAGAATGAGATAACTGTAAATGGAAACAGGGAAAGAGGCTTATGTTTGAACACATTGTTTCAAACTCAAAAGGAAACATGATTTCACAAACTACAGAGATCTTTGTGAAAATGTAACGCCATCTTTCCTTTCGAGTTCTGGAAAGATTGTGAAAACCATATCACTATTTTTCTTACACTATCACAGCCTTGCGAAAAGTTGTTTGGTCATCACAGGAGCATTGGGTGGCTAGAAACAAAAACATGGCAGCAACAGACAGCTTAAAGGTGCTTCATACACTTGACTGATATCCTTATGTTCTCAGTGGGAGTTGTGATGATCTCTTCCTGAAACTGTCTTAACACACTGGCTTTTGGTAGAGCTTTTCGTTGAGAGGCTTCCTGCAGGAATCCCCATGACAAAAAGTACTACCGACAAGCAAAGGGTAAGTTCTTTGTAACGGAGTCATACAAATACACACAGAATATGACCATCGCAGATTGAACAAAAGGAGCTGCACCAGATGACAAAAGTTTGTGCTGCTCTCAACCAACAGCAATCTCCCAATGTGCAAAAGACCATCGAGGCAACGTCAGCCACCGTTGGCCCGCACACTATCAAGCGCACGCCAACAGCGGCCGATGTCACCCCGCTGGCCTTTTGCTCATTGGGCTACAACTGGATCCCAGTTCCCAGCAAGCAAAAGACCCTTTGATCAATGTCGGCAGCAGTAGGTCTATGCCACAGGCTGACTGCAGCTGACATAGACGAGAATCTTTTGCTAACTGGGCTTTTCTGAACTGTCAGTTACTGGGTGGGAATACCAGTAGTACACAACTTTGCACCTCACTGAGCGGCAATAGGAGGCAAAACTTTGTGCCTCTCTGACCCTGGGCGGTTGCCATGTCCTGACCCTAACAGCTGACGCCCTGCAGATGGTGGCTGGGCCCCTGGCAGGCGTGATCTGGAAGCTGAGTGGTAACCCTTCTCGTCGATCAATGCCAGGGGGTTCACTTTCTCTGTGGGTAACATTTCGCTGGTCGCTGGCTGTGTCTTGACCATGGAAGGCTTGGTTTGCTGGAGCTCGGTGGCCGAGTCGAGGTCGGAGAGGTTGGAGCTTGAAGATGCGTTGGAGGATGTGGAGTCAGGCGACCCCGGGATGATGGGAATGTCTGGGTTTACGGGGAATGTTGCGTTGGTATTGTTGTTCGGGGCAGAGGTGGAACGAACATCCCCGCTGTCTTCTGGACTCAAGCCCTGCTGCTCCTCCACTGTCTGAGGCGCTGTGCGTGGGTACCTGCAGACAATGACAACAAAATATGTAAGGTAAATGTTTTCTAAACTTGTTCTAAATGTGTGCTGGTTTTGACTCTGCAGCTTACAGCGGTATAGGGCCCAGGTTAAACCATAACTTCTCAGCGTTGCACTGGTTTATGAATCATTTGAGTTTCTTAAGACTTAGACTAATTTTTTTAATGATGACCGATTTGGTGGTTTGACTAAGTAATTTAATCACATTATGGGAGATGAGTACCAATTGTCAAAAACACTAGCGTGAACAATAGCTGTATGGTCTAAAGGTCACAAATGATCAACAGCAGTTGCGCACATACGCATTACCATTCGATATCCTCTCAACACATTCAAGACGTGCTGCATTGGGATTCCCGGCATAAGCCACATATCTGGATATGGCACCTCTTGAATGAGTTGCAAGCATCATCCAAACAGAGTGATTACAAGTGTTTGCAAGAAAGAAGGATGCTTTATCAATAACAAGATGGGATGAACCATAACCCACAAAATCCCTTCTATATGAGAGCTGTCAATGGTCTCTACCTTTTGTCTTTGACCTGATTCTGATGTTGAATTATCTCCTATTGAAAAAGTCGCGCAGATCTGCCAATGCGTCAGTGAGTTCTATAAGGGGCGTCATTAATTTGTCAAACATCATTTGTTATGATGTAAGTTTTAGTTTTTATGTAATTTTTTTTTTATTTTTACGTGATATGAGTTTAACTTTCGCTTCATAGGCTTGAGAAAATGGTGACAAAACTAGAACTTCATGGTACAATTTCAGTCTTGCTATAATTTGTGTGAAAGCAGGTTGACTTTTTACCTAGCTACATGATCTACTAAGTACACAGCTCACCTGCATGCTCTTCTGAAAGCGCGTCGATGTGTGTGTGCGTGCGCACGCACTCCAAACATCTCCAAGAGGCCTAGATTCTCATGCGCCCTTCAGGCGCATGAGGATCTATTCCTCCTGGAGATGCGCACATGTATGTGAGAGAGAGAGAGAGCCGCGCACGTGAGAGAGAATGACGTCATATTTAGAGTATTATGTCAGTGTCTGCGTGATGATGCGGTGATGCCTCTTTTACGTCACCGCCACTGTCTGACTTTCTCTAGAAGTAAATTTTTTTAGTCTTTTAATTCTTTTCTGAAAAGAATTATTTTTACGAAAGAAGTTGAAAGGATACAAAGCTGACTAACGAACTCGTCCAATGTCTTTCTCCAAACTATTAGGTTAGCGTCACTAGACATGACGTAATTTTTATCTTGTTACTTCAACTGTTAGTGAGTGTTAGAGGTTTAGCCTGCCCGCATTTGACATCATGGACATGCTATTAAATTCGCCCCACTGCAACCAGTCTTAAAAAGTCCCTTCTATAAATAGAAGGGACGTAAAAATGGTACTTTACAAATCAGACTGTCCTTGTCCAAAAACGTTCTGCCAGCGTTTTGTATTTGTCCTCTATAGCTCCTACTTTACCACACATATTTCCCAATAAACCCATTTAACCCCACCGCCCTATAGCAGAAGATGGGTCAACCATGATAATTCAAGGGTAGTGCCAGATCAGCTTGGCGCCATCAGGTGCCAAGCTGATCTGGCACTACCCTTGAATTATCATGGTCGATTCATCTGCAACTGGTACATGTACATAGTGGACACCTCCAAAATTTGGAAAATACAGCCATGGGTTTAAATGGGTTAATGCATGAAATCTCTCTCTCTCTCTCTCTCTCTCTCTCTCTCTCTCTCTCTCTCACACACACACACACACACACACACACAGACACACATACACACACATACGCACACACAAAAACACACATTGACATGAAATTGAAAAATGAAAAGACAGTCTACTGACTGTGTCAGAAGCTGCTCATAGATTGGCGGTACATAGCCTGTCACAACTTCCTTCGCTGCACTGTGTCGCCGCTTGAAGGATTCCTCCTCCTGTTGAAATTGTGAATGCTGAGTGCTACTGACAATACCACGTGGCAGAAAAAACGCATAGTCACGTGTCTTTTTCTGCTGAGCGGTATCGTCATTAGCAGTAAAATGGATTTAAAGATCTACAACATCTAAACAGACACTAGTAATGTGATAAATTCAGAATGGAAAATTTAGTTCCTCAAAAATCAACAAAAAAGATGCACCAAGGTGATCTCACGCTACTCATTTACTCCTTGAATGACAAGAAAAGGTGAACACCACCCAACCGCAAGAGGTATAGATCCTCATGAGCCCCTGCAATTGCAGGGGCTCATGAGGATCTATGCCTCTTGCTGAGACCAATTTGTTCCATGTTACTTGGACAGTTGAGGCATCTGAACATTGAACGAACAAAGATTCCAGAAACTGTTACGTCCACCGGCAGGGAAGGGATTAACTGTCGTAAACAATCCATCTCCTGCTGTGGTGTCTTAACCCATTTCATACTGAGGCTAAAAGCTTCAAATTATTTTGTACACTACCGTATGCAAGCTACATTATAGTACTTACAGATAGGGATATAGACCAATGACTTTAGTTCAAGGGTGGTGCCAGAATAGCTTGGCGCCTAGAGGCGCCAAGCTATTCTGGCACTACCCTTGAACTATTTTAGTCACACTTATTTCACAAAATGGTGTATTCAGAATGATAAGGGTTAAGGGTGAAAATGTTGGAAAACATCTATGGAACAGTAAACAAGTGCTTCCTCGTTTTTCCCTTCCACTACAACAGTTCAAGAGTAGTGACCAACTGGCTAGGTGCCAAGCTACTCTGGCACCACCCATGAACTATCATAACCAGTTAGTCCCCTGTTGAATACGCTAGCGCTGAATGAGCTTGTTTTTAATCCATAGAGTTCTGGAGTTTTCTAATAAATTCCCATGGGGTGACAATCGCCAATCATGAAGATGCAGGCTGGAGTACAGCTGCAATCTAAATGTCAAGCAGAACCTGTCTTGATCCGAGTGATCACTCTCATGAGAAATCACCCGCCCTTAAAGACCCATCTTCTAGGTGTTGCCTTCTAAATGATGGTCATCAATGACAGGCAACACATTTTGCCCTCCAAGACTTCTCTTGAGAGACAACCTGTCTTTTAACCCTTGTAGCTCAAAGGTCCCATTTCTCAAATTTGGGAGGTGTTGCCTTGTGACTATGTGCCATTTTCTAAGTTTACTTCCTAAGTTCCAGAGAAAGACATGGGTTATATAAGAGACCTGATCCATTCGTTTGAGGATGGAAATGATCGTCTTATTCTATACCTGCGTATTTCTCTGTGGGCTGGCGATTGGGTGCCTGATAGGTGGGGGCAGGGGATCTAACTGTTGTCTGTCCAGCGCTGATTCCCCTTGGTTTGCATACAATTCTGCCAGCGCTAGCCTCACCTATCTGGTTTGTGAGTATGTGCCATTTGCTTTGACCATGATTATTCAAGGGTAGTGCCAGATTAGCTTGGTGCCTGAAGGCGCCAAGCTAATCCGGCACTACCCTTGAATGATCATGGTCAAGCCATCTCCTGTTGTAGGGATACAGAGCTAAAAGGGTTAAAGCCGTTTTCCCGCAAAAAAATGTGGTTGTTCAAAACAGGCTCTATTGTGTGTGCATGTGGGGTGCTGAATTATTATTATATCCCCTTAACATCTGAAAAACATCTTTTTGTGCATGCTTGTTGTTCTTGCAATCTAAATGTGAAATTCTTATGCAAGAAAAGCATTGATTTTGTTAAATGTTAATAACAGAATTTCCGTACAAGATTTTGTCTGCTAACTTTCACTTGTGCTATTACCCAGGATACAAAAGGCACATTAGGCTGATGTTGGGAGCAGTCGGCCTGCGCACAGCTGTGCGCAGGCCGACTGTGACTGACGTTGGCCTGATGATCTTCATGCATTTGGTTTATTAAATACCTCCACCATTGTGCAATAAAGTTTCATGGATCCCCTCCCCCAGTTTTCTCATCCATTCCCTCATCCTCAACTCACCACAATGCCCCTGCCGGTGCCAGTAGCAGAGCCCACATGGCCGCGAGTCTGGGACATGCTGTCAGGGATGGAGGGTTTGGACCATGTGCGTGCCCCCATCTGATTAGTAGAGGCCACACCTGTCTGGTAGGCTTCGCCCTGGACCTCTGTGGTGGAGTAGGGCTGGCTGGTGCTGACAGGAGACATGCTGCTGATACCCAGGTAGTCCATCACCAACCTCCGCAGCTTGCGGTACGCCTCTCCTATGTCCTCTGCAAATCACAGTATCCAATGCAGCCACACGACAAGCACTTTTAAGTTTATTACATTGAATTTTTCTTATAACAAATTTGGAAATGTAGCAAAAGTCAATCACAGAAAAACTTTTTCTGAGGTCCCGATCACAATGTCTATTATTACTTCACTCCTAACAAACTTCTGACATAAAATGTGGGTCCCCTTACTTTAGCTGTATTTGTAGTTCACTCTACATGTACAGCCAAACTGGTGAAGGTGACAACCTGTACGTGACAACCAACTGTCTAACCCTTTTAGCCCCAAGGTCCCATTTCTCAAATTTTGGAGGTGTTGCCTATGACTGTACCAATCGTAGGAAATGGATTGACCATGATAATTCAAGGGTAGCGCCTGAAGGCGCCAAGCTAATCTGGCACTACCCTTGAATTATCATGGTCAGTCAGTCTCCTGCTGTAGGGACTCGGGGCTAAAAGGGCTAAGCGGACACCCCATTTCTGGTCCAATGGTCTTCTTTCCGTTACAAAATGTGTGTGAAATGAGACCACCTGTCAAAGGCGACCACTTTCTGGTAGTCCCTTGGGTAGTCACCTTACACAGTTTTGATTGTTTGTTTGCCCTAATGGCTCGCACTTTGAAGTGTACTGCTGGCTTAACCCATTACATCCTGAGGCTGATTTTGTAACATTTGCTTATTGTCCTATGAAGGCTACATTGCAGATTAGGAGATAGATCAACTGTTTTAGTTCAAGGGTGGTGCCAGAATAGCTTGGCGCCTGAGGTGCCAAGCTATTCAGGCACCACCCTTGAACTATTAGTCAAATGTATTTCTATTAATGGGTTTATCAGAATGAAAAGGGTTATTTCCCAGTCGCAAGATAATAGAGCACAAGGTGGAAACTTGGGAACTCTGCCCTACAAAGGCAAACAATTTTCATTGTCTTAAAAATATTGAACTGTATTGAAAATAGAATTTCTTTTTTTTTTTTTGGGGGGGTGGGGGGGAGTGGGGGGGGGGGGGGGCTCAAGGGCAGCACTCGAACAGCTTGGCACCTAGAGGCCTAGAAGTGCAACTATATTCAGGCACTGCCTTTAAACTGTTTAAACTAGCATGTTCAATAAAGGATTGCTCTTGAGAATAGATATTAAACTTAAAATAACAGCTAAAGCGTTCTCACCACTGCTGATCATCATGTCAAAGAAGCCTGGATGATCCTGGTTATATTTACAGTAGATGTCAGCTCGCTTTAAGATCTTTGCAATCTGTTCCTCTGTGTAAATTCCTTGCTCTCTTAAACGAAGCTCATGCACTTCTTTGTTGAGAGGGATGATCAGCACATAGCGTGGCTCAAAGTAGGTGTTTTTCAGCGTCAGCACACCCTGCAGCAGACAACATTTCATTCCTCTCATCTCACCATACACAGTATGCAAAAAGTCATCAAGCCAATAGCAGTTGAGGTTGTAAGTTGGATTGCACACGGCTGTGCATGACCCAGTGCGGCTGATCTCAGTCCTATGCTCTTTTCTTCACTGGGTACAAAAATGTACAAGGGCTTGTTTTCCTATCCTTACCAACAAAACTGTCAAATGTGCATAATGACATGGACATAAAGTGTCTGGGTTTCGTCATAATTTGATAAGAATAATTTTTAATAACCAACCAAAATACAGTCAGCTTTACCTACAACAACACAAAATGTAACAAAAGTCAATTACAACATTTACTCTACATCATATCCAAAGATGATACCTTGACCTGGTTTCTCTGGCCACCTATAACCAACTTCAGACATGACCATCAAAAACCCCCCAGCAAAATGCATCCCCTGGCAGGTTTGTCCAATCGAAGTTCACTTTAAAAACACATCAACTCATTCAGCCCAATGGCAGTATTTCCAAAAATTTTGGAGGTGTCATCTAATGACTATGCACCAGTTGCAGGAGATGGATCGACTATGATAATTCAAGGGCAGTGCCAGAATAGCTTGGCGCTGACAGGCGCCAAGCTAATCTGGCAATACCCTTGAATTATCATGGTTGACCCATCTCTTGCTGTAGTGCATCAGGGCTGAATGGGTTAAGCTAATACCTTTAGCAATAACAAGCAACCTACATTTTCTGCATGGCACCGTGAACTTTAAGCCCCTTGTGCATGCAGCCACTGGTACTGATTACAGTCGTGGTGGCTGAATGCGTAGGGGAGTCCAATTCTATATAAGGAATTCCTTTTTTTGTGTAGATAAAAAAAATTAAAGTCCACATGGGTCGCAATTCCATAAATTGAAAACTGTCCTGTACAGACTACATTACGGTTCATGAAACAGTAGTTCAAGGGTGGTGCCAGGATAGCTTGGTGCCATGAGGCGCCAAGCTATTCTGGCACCACCCTTGAACTATCATGGTTCATCCATATTTTCCTGTAGTGTGTCAGGGCTGAACAGGTTAAGAAATGCTCTTTTTTATACTGTTAAAGCTTTAACCCTGCTAACCTCCAGCTCCATGTGTACAACGCAAGCCAGACCTTCCCTCGCCACACTCTCCACCGACTCCATCTGTAGGCCGTACCATGCATTGTTGTTCTTGTACGTCTGAATGAACTGGCCCTGTATACACACACATAAAGCAACAGTTACTCCAAACCAAAAATAAGACTGCTGGCCATGAGTGTAAAATGCAAGAAATAAACAACAAGGAAAGGCACACGCTTTGAAAAGATGAGCACAAAACAGCAAACTTACAACAAAAAAACTAAAAAGAGAGGTTGAAAACCATTTTAGAATGTGAAAATAACACAAAACGTTTTGGATCTGAGATCCGAAACATTGTTTCATTTTCACATACTCAAAGGGTTTCAACATCTCTTTTCAGTTTTCCTTTCATATGAAACCCTTGCAGCAACATTTTTATTTCATTCAGCAAACTTACCATTTTAATGTCCATCTCAAACTTTTCTTCAGACACAAAGTAGTAGTCCTTGCCATTCTCTTCCTCGGGGCGAATTCTGCGGGTGGTGTGTGATATCCTGTAATTACACAAAAGTATATGTGCAAAAGATAGAGGTCCTTGAGCCAACATCAGCCATAGTAGGTCAGCACATAGCTGTGTGGAGGCCAGTTAAGGCAGATGTTTACTTTTAGGCCTTTCGTTAATTGGGAAGTTGTTCATAAAGCAGTCATCACAAACATTGTCAGAAAATGATTTGGGCATCCTAAATACATGGGAGTAAAAATCTACGCCATTTCAGGAGCAATTTACATGTTCAAGAGGTGTCAGCTCCTTGTATGATTTATTAGAGTTGTGTTAGTAAAACATATCTGTAGAACTGTGAAACAAAATCACGAGCAAGCTTGAAGTAGACCACAGATTCAATTATTCTGGGACTGCTTGTATGTTCAGATATTCTGGTCTGACATGGGACAGTTTCTCACACACCGCCAAGAATCTCGGAGTAATCCTGGACGAAATACTGTCCATGAACCAACAGATTGTCAACACCTGTCGCCCAGCTTACATGGAGCTCCGTCGCATTTCTTCTATCAGACACTATTTGATCATCGAAGCCACAAAAACCCTCATCTGTGCATTTGTTTTTTCCAAGCTGGACTTTTTTTTTTTAATTTGTAAGGCGCCTAGAGCTCTACTTGAGGTTAGGCACCATAGAAATCGTCATTATTATTATTACAATGGTTGCATGACAATTGTGTAAACTGAACTAATTTTGAGTTCACAAAGAGTCTTATTGTCTTTGGCACAGCTAAGCACTTTGGGTCAGACACCGTCTTAGACCTCATAATATTAGTTGCTAAGTTCTATGTTTACAAATGTGGATTAGAAGAAACCTTGCTTAACTTAAGGCACTTTGTTGGAATTATGAAGAATTGCTACCTATGTGAGAAGTACTGATTTGGAATTATTGGTCAGAGCAACAGGTTTTGTCATTTGTGGTATCATTATGCTACACTTTTTGGCGGGCTGTAATGCTGTTAGCAGCTTCTGGTAATAATAATAATAATACTAATAATAATAATACATGGTATTTATATGGCTCATTTCTCATATTTATAATATAACTCAATGCACAGGCAAAAACGATGCACACACACACACACACACACACACACACACACACACACACACACACACACACACACACACACACACACACACACACACACACACACACACTGGTGCTACCAGTTATTTCACTAAGGCATGCAGGGTTAGTTCAAGGTATCAGTGGTGGCCTATCTCGATTCCCTTGTGCATGAATCCATCAGTGTTATTTATAATACCGAGGAATGCATACACATTCTGCCAGCGCTAGCCTCACCTATCTGGTTTGTGAGTATCGAGGAATGCATGCCCAGGGGGTCACATCTGTGTGACTGTCCAAACCTAAACTTTGCTTGTCATTTGTTGTGTATTCGAACTGTGTGTGTACTAAGAGAGTGGGGGGCAGGGGCAATGGAGGTGGGGGGTGGTGGGGGGGAGGGGGTAAATAGGAACATGGGTGGGGCGGGGAGGGCGGGGGGTACATATATGTGCAATACATATTGTCTGTTCTGGTGTGTAACTTGATATGTACTGTATGCATATTATATGCTTGACCTTTCCGAGGGATCAACCAAATTAGTATGCATAGAAAGGTCTTACTATCAGGTATCTTTGTACCAAGTTTGGGTTTGAAGCTGTGAATAATATTTGAGAACAAATAAATAAATTATGTCAAAATATAACTATTTGTGACCTAAATTATGTCAAAATATAACTATTTCTGACCTAAATTATGTCAAAATATAACTATTTCTGACCTATTTCCTGATCCCCTGTGACCTTGACCTTTGTGAGAGGTCACTCAAATTGGTATGTATAGAAAGGTCTTACCACAAAGTATCCTTGGGCCAAGGTTGAAGACTGTGGCTTGCATAGAAAATGCCAACGTTAAAGTTTACCACGGACGGACGACCACTGGCCCAAAACATACTCACTTTTGCTTCGCACACGAGCCAAAAATCAGCTTCAGGATGTAATGAGTTAAGGTGATCGGTGATAAGGTAATATTGATACAATTTTAAAAACACGTAGACAAGAGGAAAATCATATTTTGGTGCTTACCCATATCCAAAGTAGTCAGAAAATTCCTCCACAAGTTTCATGGACAGATCTTTCTTTCCTGATCCTGAAGGCCCTACCAACACTAACATGGGGTAAGGTGTCTCCACATTTGGTAGGGTGCTTGAAAGAAAAAACACAGCACATAATTACATTCTATTCAAAGTTCAAAACTGATTAGGAAAATTGCTCATCCCGACATCAACCACAGAGCGCAGACAATTAAACTAGGCTGACTTTGGCCCAAGGGCCTCCTGCTTAGTAGGTATCTGGCTCCTTCAGTGTCAGAAGGTCTCGAAGTCTACATGCTAAATCCAAACTCCTTTCTGGAAAAACTTCCCTCGCCAACTTCTCACAACTGCCCCCCTCCCCTCCCACACACACACACACACACACTCAGGTCTCTCCACCCCCCAACCACCAATTCCCTCCCCAAACAAAACATCAATGTCTGACACTTATAATAACTTGATTAGCCTTCAAAATACTCCATAAGTAGGTTGCTCTATGAGCAAAAGGATACAAAGTCACCAGAGACCTCATCACCAGAGATTGTGCAGCTACCAGTACTGTGAACAGTACTAATGAACACATATGCAAGGGGTTGAACAGTTGAAGTAAATTCTTTTTTTTTTTTTTTTTTTTTTTACAAAAACATACCTATCCCAGACACGGCTGGGCTGCAGGAAGCTGTAGACAACATGCATGATGTGATCTCTGGCCGCAATCACCTCCAGTGATGGATCAAACATGTTCTTGGCAGATATCTGACAAAAAATTGCATATCTGTGAGGACGCCATCAACATAAATTAGGGACATTTACCATTAGACACCACAGTGGGTGTTGCTTCATCTGTTTGAGGGTAGTGATGCCAACAAAGGGGCCAAATAAATAAAAATAATTATGGTATTTATAATGCGCTTATCTTATAATAATTATAACTCTAAGTGCGCACTCACTGGGGTGGGGAGTGTGGGGATGTTATAGTGCTATAGGTGAGTTTTGAGGGCGGACTGGAAGGAGAGAGAGTGTTTCTGATGGAGAGAGAGTAGGACAGTGTTCCAGGTGGATGGACCATAGATGGAGAAGGAGCGGAGGCCGAAGTGCTGAGTTTGGTGCGGGGGATGTGGAGGCGGAGAGGGTCGGAGGCGGAGCGGAGGGAGAGGGAAAGAGTGTAGGGGTGAAGTAAGTTGGAGAGAAAGGCAGGAGCGTAGTTGTTAACGGATTTGTAGCAGAGAGACAGAATCTTGTATTGGATGCGTTGGGGGATGGGGAGCCAGTGAAGGAGTTTGAGCAGGAGAGTGATGTGGTTCTTCTTTCTGAGGACGAGGTGGGCAGCAATGTTCTGACCGCGCTGGAGAGTGAAAGTGGTGGAGTGAGGGAGGTCGGAAAGGAGAGAGTTGCAATAGTCGATGCGAGATAAGATGAGAGAAACAGCAAGTTTGGTGGCAGCTTCGGTGGTGAGGTATTTTATGATCTGACTGATGCGACAGAGGTGGAAATAGCATGCCTGGGCTGTGGCGGAGACAATGCTGGTCATGGAATGAGAGGAATCGAGGATAATACCGAGGTTCTTGACCGAGTCAGAGAGGGGGATCGGGGTGCTGTCGAGTTGAAGATGGAGAGAGGGAGGGAGCTGGGAGAGTTTCTGGCGAGTGCCTACCAGCATGGCTTCCGTTTTGCCATCATTCAGTTTAAGTTTGTTTGCTGTCATCCAGTTTTTCACATCTTCGTAGCAGTCAGCCGTGCGAGTCAGTAGTGACTGAGTGTTGTCGAGTTTGTCTTTGTCTACTAGTTGTGAGTCGTCAGCGTAGAGGTGGTGGTCTATGTGATGAGACTGGATGATGTTGGACAGGGGAGAGGTGTATAAAGAGTGTGAAAAGGACCGGGCCCAGGACGGACCCCTGTGGAACTCCGCAGGAGAGCCTGACTGGGTAGAGGAGATGCCGTCGATGGTGACGGACTGCTTTCTGTCGGAGAGGTAGGAGAGAAACCAGGAGTGAGCAGAGTCAGTGATGCCAAAGGAGTGGTGAGGGAGGACAGAGTGATCTATAGTGTCGAAGGCGGCAGAGAGATCGAGTAGCGTAGGAAGGGAGATGTTGCCCGAGTCGGTGGAGAGGAGCAGATCGTTTAGGATATGTAGAAGTGCTGTTTCAGTGCTGTGATGTTTGCGATAGGCAGACTTGAAGGGACTGAGGAGATTGTTGTCGGCAAGTTGGATGTTGAGCTGGTTGAGAACAACCTTCAAAAGAAGCTTGGACAGGAAAGACAGGTTGGAGACTGGGCGATAGTTCTTGAGTTCGTTTGGGTCGAGGTTGTTGTATTTGAGGAGAGGACGAACAATGGCGGACTTGAAGATATCAGGGACAGAGCCATTCTCTAGAGATGTGTTGATGATGTCGGTAATGAAGGGCAAACGTTTTGGAAGGCTGTCCTGGTAGAGAGAAGCTGGGAGAGGGTCTAGTTCGCAGGTTTTGAAAGGCATAGACTTTATGGTCTTGAGAACTTGATCCTGAAAGACAGGGCAGAAGAACGAGAGGGGTGTGCCGGAAAGGGGATCGGGGGGTCGGGAGGGGAAGGCGGAGAAGGCAGAGTATCGAGTGTGTTGTGCAGAGTTTGGATTTTGTCAGAAAAATAGGTGGAAAAGGCAGACGGGAATTCTTCTTTGCTGTGTGTGTTGGGGAGAGGAGAGTCTTTAGAAGTGCCTAGGAGTGTGTTCAAAATCAAGCTCTATCCTTTGACTGCCATAAGGATCCAGGAAACCTCATCTGAGCGACCATATTTTTTGCTGGAAAAAAGGGGTCTATAAAAAAACAAGTGCTCTCTCAAGAAAAGTCTTGAAGGACAAAAAGTGTTTCCGATCATTAAAGACCAGCATTTAGGTGGCTACAGTCACCTTCAGTAGATGATCTCTCATACAGTAAGGGTGGTCGCTAAAAACAGGTTCTGCTATACACAGTATTCTACATAGACACCTTCCAAAGTTTATATTATTATAGTGTTGTCAGCTACTGCTTAAGCACCAAAATAATCAGACACATGCAGGCACAGCACCTGGCTAAAAATTAAAATTGAATAGCCTCCAAAGTTAACGTCAAAGAAATGAGTATGAGCACCACAGTACCAATTGCACACTGGTTGTCTCCCTTGGTTAATTATCGTGATCAGTGGTAGCAAATCAATGAACTAGTGTGTACCACCTGCGGAAAACTTCAGGCTGGGCTTAAACCACATGACTGCCCCACAACAGATTCTGTTATGTATTTTCTTGCTAATACAGTGACAGTATCCAGCAAAAATAAATATCACAGCCTCTCAATTTACTAACCTTCTCCTCCACCTCCACCTTGCGTCTGTCCAGCTGTGTGAGACTGGTCAGGCGGAAGAGGATGGCCAGGCGGTAGTCCGGCAGCTCCTGTATTGGGTTACGCAGCAGGTTCAAGTCCCGCAGCATGCGCAGCAGTTTGATGTGCTCAATCTCTGACACATCAATCACCTAAAGGCAGATTACATAGTTAACCATTGTGTACACAGACTGTTACATTTGCGGTTGTTATTCTTTTTAGATCATGTGTGTGTGTTGATCATAGGAAAGATCCAATATTCATTTGAGTTATTTTGGATAAGAATTATGTACCTTTTGGTAAGATTCGTTTTCTCTTTCACGGAGAATTGCGATGGATTGTTTAGCTAGAATGACGCGTATTTTTGCTACGTTGTTGTAAAGTTTGACCTACATTACACTGGAAGGTTCGGGCAGGGTCGTGACCTTTCTAGTGACCTCAAATATGACGTCAAAGTTTTGCAGTTGGCTACAATTCGCAACATTTATGCAATGCACAGAATTTACGGAATTCATCTAGTTGTTAGTAGAAAATTGTAGACAGGTCTAGGGTGTTCTTTTTCATGAATATTAATGAGTTTTGGTTACGTTTTCTTTTCTAACTGGTTGAGTTGTGTAGTTTGTGAGATTGTTCTGGAAATCTGTAATAGTATAAAAGGAGGTGTTGGCAAATAATGTGTATGCATTGTATGGGAGACGCAGTGTATCAGAATAGTGGATGCATTGTAGAGAGACAGTGTACCAAAGCGTGGATGCATCTGTGGATGCATTGTGCTGAGATTGCATCGTGAGAATAAAATATTGTTGAACTGTTACTCCAGTGTGGTCTACAACTGTAGCACCATCATGGTGGCTTTGATCTTAGGTCCTCCTTTTGCGGACCGTTTAGCACCATCGTGGTGGCCTTGATCTTAGGTCTTCCCTTTGTTGACCATGTAGCACCATCGTGGTGGCGCATTAGCATCATCAAAATATGTTTAACTTGTGATTGTGAATGGTTTTGTTACGTGTGTTTTAGTTGTATGTGTGTGCGTAGATTAAACTTTTTTAAAGGTAGTGAGATTCTGCATATATACATTTTGTTGTAACGCGCTTAGAGCCCACTGCTCCTGGGGATTCAGCGCGATATAAATGCTCTTTATTGTTATTATTATTATTGATGAGTTGCAGCTGAGGGAAGCTTCTTTACAAGAACCCTACATGAGTGCGTCTGGTGTGATTGTATCATACTACGACTATGACTATCATGTAACAGACACAGGTACTTTAACCCTCTTAACCACACGGCCGCATTTCCAAAGTTTTGGAGGCGTTGTCTAATGACTATGTACCAGTTGTAGGAGATGGATTGATCATGATAATTCAAGGGCAGTGCCAGATGAGCTTGGCGCCTGAAGGCGCCAAGCTCATCTGGCACTGCCCTTGAATTATCATGATCAATCCATGCTTGCAGCAATATTTTATGAGGAATCATAATATTCTTCCAGAACTTCAAAACTTTGTTTCAAGCAGTCTGCTCTATTGGGGCCTTGGATTGCTGAGACAATGGGTTATTGATGCTGTTTTGCCTAAGACGTTTCCACTCTTTTCATAGGCTGTGTGAATAAGTACACGTAACAGAGGTTTTCTACTGCCCATTTTTTCATTTATGACATTTTAAACTTTACAATTTAGCCTTTGTGTCCAGATCAATGTAGGACACACTAAGAACATTTATAAGAGACATTCTGCGAAAAAAATATTTGCCCTTTCCCAATGCACAAAAGGCCATCGGGCCAACGTCGGACGCTGTTCGCCCGCGCATGGCCACGTGCAGGCCAACGGTGGCCCGATGGCCTTTGCGCACTGGGTTAGTGATTGAAGTAGGTCACTTTCAAAAAAAAAGTTATACTCGTACTAACAAAGAAGGCAAGTAATCAGCAGCTCTTCATGCCATTGTGAGGTTGACAAACGAGTCTATCAGTCTTGGATTAAGCCATTGACTGCAAGCTGACATACGTAACATTTCACCATTGTAACCACTATCACTGAAAGCCCTTGCTCTGTGTGAGGAACATAGGTATAGTGTACTGTGGTCAGCATGAGGTACAGATCCTCATGAGCCCCTGCATTTGTGGGGGCTCATGAGGATCTATACCTCTTGCAGATGGGTGATGCTCATTGTGTCCCCCAGTGAAGGGGATGAGGACTTTTAAGTAATCACAGTTGATACATTGTACACCTGTACATAGTTCCTCACATACAGTTAAAGCAAAAGTATCTAAGGCTGACAGTGCAGCGACCACCATCTGACCCAACCGATCTGCATAGGCCTGAAGACCTTGCTCACTGGGGGATGGGGAGGGGGGATGGGGGGGGGAGGGAGAGGGGTGGTGGGGGAGGAGGGGGGGGGGGAGGGCACTACCTGACAGTGGAAGAGCAGGTCATCATACCTCATTGTCCTCAAGGTCAATGGTCTCCAGAAGGTCATGACCTGCCAGACCCTCCAGGCTCCGTACACGATTACCTGCCAGATTCAGTGTCTGAAAAACAAATCATATGTACTTATATGAAACAGAGTGAGGCAAACATCAGCAAAGTTGCTGACATAAACAAAAATCTCTGTAAGAGTGTAGATGGGAGGATTGCTATATAGCCCATTGCAACCATAGACAGATCTATACAATTAACAAAAAAACATGAAGCTTATAACTATTAGAGACTGTCCCTATAATAGATTTCTATTTTTGCTGCTGTATTCATGCACAATACCAGTTAAAGTCTAATATTTAAAGCGATCTGCTCCAGGGCGGACTTTGATTGCTGATACAATGGATTCTCAATGTTATCTTGCCTCAACAAAGGCTTAATTTATACCCTTCTTTTCACTATCCATGTAGGTATAGGAACACATGAGAGAGGTTTACTGCTGCCCCTGGTATGACGTTCAATCATCATAAGTTAGCCTTGTTGTGAAGAATACTATGAACATTTATAAAGAAGACATGGCAAACTACTGACCCTTTTATGCCTGGTGTAGGCTGCTTTAACCCTTTCCATCCTGATACACCCACTGCTAGAAATAAATTTGACTCATAGTTCAAAGGTGGTGCCAGCATAGCTTGGCGCCTGAGGCGCCAAGCTATGCTGGCACCACCCTTGAACTAAAACAGTTGATCCATCTCCTAATCGGTAATGCAGCCTTCATAAGGCAATAAGCAAATTTTACAAAATCAGCCTCAGGACGAAATGGGTTAACTCTTTGCCTGTTAAGTAACTTTTCTGTATTATGCACTCTGCCACTAAGTAATTCTGTGCAGAGTTCATTTCTAGATCTGGAGCCAGTTGCATGAGCGAGCTTAGTCCTGCGCCAGCCACTAAGCAAGGTGCGCCACAATAGTGGTGCACCTTGCTTAGTGGCTGGTGCAGGACTAAGCTTGCTCATGCAACTGACCCCTGGTGCGCATACCAAGTAACGGCTTGTAACGACACTTTCGGCACTGAAAATAGCCAAGCACAAGCACTGCAAGGAAACCACGGTTGGACAGATATCGCCACCATAGCATGGCATGGGAAAATGTTTTGCAGCAGCTGGAGCCGCCAGCCATAGGCAAAAAGCTACAAAAGGTTAACAATCTGAAAAGCAAATGTCACTTACCATGAGGTATTTCAGTGTGTCCAGGTTTTCTATCTTCTTAATTTTGTTGTGGCACTGCATGGGAATAAGAAAGCAACAGAAGAAACTCTAAATAAACATAAAAGAATGATAAAATTGATTGCAGAGTAGCATAAATTGATGTCAACGAGGATTAAAACAATTTTTTAAACACTGCACATTCAAATCCTTTGCATCGTGAGTATGCTGTTTGCATGTATAATTTCAGACATATATTATAACAAGATGGGATGAACCATAACCTACAAAGTCCCTTCTGTATGAAAACTGTCCTCGCTGTGGACGTTCTCTACCTTTTGTCTTTGACCTGAATCTGATGTTGAAATATCTCCTTTTGAAAAAGCCTAGTAGATCTGCCAATGCGCCACAGTGAATTTCACTTTCACCTTAAGACTGGTGGTGACAGAACTAGAATTTCATGGTACAATTTCAGTTTTGCTATAATTTGCGCAAAATCAGGTCGACTTTACCTAGCTACATTATATATTAAGTACACATGCATGCTTTTCTGAAAGCACGTCGATGTGTGTGTGTGTGTGTGCGCACGCTCCAAATATCTCTAACAGGCATAGATCCTCATGCTCCCTCCAGGCTCATGAGACTTTATGCTTCTTGGAGATGGGCGCATATGTGTGTGTGTGTGTGTGTGTGTGTGTGTGTGTGTGTGTGTGTGTGTGTGTGTGTGTGTGTGTGTGAGAGAGAGAGAGAGAGAGAGAATTACATCATATTTAGAGTATTGCGCCTGCGTGGTGATGGAGTTGCTTCTTTTACGTTACCGCCACTGTGTGACTTTCTCCAGATGTCAGTTTTTTAATGTTTTAATTTTTTTCCAAAAAGAACTAATGTTTACTGAAGAAGTTGAAAGAGTACAAAGCTGGCTAACGAACTCATCCAATGACTTTCTCCAAACTAGATATATAAAAAATTTTAAGTAAATATGACAAAAATTACAGACTAATCTGGGTCAACCAACTTTCTATAAACGGTCTTTTATTGTGTCTTCAATGAGACGTCCAATGAGCACACGCCCGGAGGCTCTCTCAGTGACCGCTTGAATAAAGTATTGCGCCAAGTTTCAAGCTGGTGCAACAGAAATATCGAAGATTCCTTGTTTACATACATACGCACACGCACACATATGGCGCTTTGCGCAAAATGTATTTTCAGCAGCGAGGCTATCATAACTAGACATGACATAATTTGTATCTTGTTACTTCAGTTGTCAGAGGTTTAGGTATGCCTGCCTTTGACATCATGGACATGCTGTTAAATTCGCCCCACCGCGACCCATCCTAAAATCCTAAAAAGTCCCTTCTATAAATAGAAGAGACTTAAAAATAGAAGTGATTCAAAGTGCATTGCATGCCATCCACTCTCTGTATTCCTCAAAGTGTGAAGTATTTTTATTTGTATTCTATAACCTTTCAAAGTACATACATATGCACCAGTATTATGTGGAAAAGGTCAGCATTTATGATGCGGCAAGAGGCAGCAAATCACTTGAGGTTACCAAAAGTGCAGACCTTTGAGCGGACAGGATACCCAGCTAACAAAAGGTTCTGGTGCCGATACCACCCTTAGCTGGACAATAATACAGCAGTGCTCAGGTAAACTCAGACCTGAGAAATTTTGTTCTTTTCTGCCTGAATACACTTGTTGCTTTCTTCATAAGCCTGTGTACATTGAACACAACAATAAAACAGGCATTAACAATATGGTAGAACTGTTCGGTTACAGTTTGACTTTATGGTGCCGCATTAGTCTGAGGTTTCTCCGCAAAAACAAAAGGTTTTTGGACCAATGTCCACCCCGCAGCTGGCCAGCTGTGCTCTATGCATGGGCAAACTGCAACGAAATCCGACTGAGAACCATTTGCTTACTGGGCATTCATCACATGCTTACCAGGTTTAGCACACGCAGGGGCAGATGATTGAGACCTTGAATGACCTCAATGTGGTTATGAGCAAGACTCAGGTGGTGCAGCTGCCGACAGTTCTCCAACCCCACAATCTCTGTGATGTTGTTGTCTGCACTTGTGTCAAGGATGCAACATGACAAGATTCATCTAATACCTTAACCCCCTTGTGAATTAACCCATTTCATCCTGAGGCTGATTTTGTAAAATTTGCTTATTGTGCTACAAAGGCTGCATTACTGATTAGGAAATGGATCAACTGTTTTAGTTCAAGGGTGGTGCCAGCTAGCTTGGCGCCTCAGGCGCCAAGCTATGATGGCACCACCCTTGAACTATCAGTCAAATGTATTTCAAGAAATGGGTGTATCAGGATGAAAAGGGTTAAGCCATTGGTACTGTACACAGTACTGGCAGCTGCATGTACCATGGGTTAAAGGAAGATTTCCAACAGTGTGATGTATATGATTACACACAAAGCATATCAATAAATGTATCATGTCTAACTGAAAAGGATGACTCTTAAACCAAAGGCACAAAGTATAAATACAGAAAGACAACTACCAAACGATGCCTCTTAAGTAAATAAGAACCAAGCATATTTCTAAAACCTTTAACCTCAGTAAAGGATTTGAAACAAAATGAAAAATAAAATTTAGACCAGTACTTTTAGGATATGAAAAAAAAACTGAATCAGTCACAGGGCTGACGACTGACATGTAGGAGAACCTTATGACCAAGGATACTATCAAGAATGAGTTTTCTGAGTGCATGTTGTGGGGACAGGTCGCACATGGCAGTGATTTGATTGTAGGACAGATCCACCTCCCGCAGGTTGTGGGGAGGCGTGAAGTCCAGCAGGTTTGTGATGCAGTTGTGGGATGCATCCAGATACAGCAAATGACGCAGCTTTCCCAGTGAAGACAAATCTGAAAAATAACACTCCGCAGTACGCAAACGACAATGAGACCCAGTCAGCTCAAGCACAACTGTGCATCAGCTATCTGCGACCAACCTTTTGCACGCTGGGTCGGTGTTACAAAATCTCAAAACAAAAGAACTAAACCATGCAGTGATGAATAGGTCCTCAAGCCGATATTAGCTGTAGTTCACCCACAATAGCATGCTAGGTTGATACGTGGGCCTGTTGTAGCCTTTTCTGACTATCATGCTGTCTAATAATATTTTTTAAAAATGCCCACATCAGTTAATTTTTTGGGTTTACTTACCACTGATGCTGTTATAAGGAATTTCCACTTTATGCAGGTGGACATATTCTCCAAGCACTGTGATATCAACAAGACTGAAGCCCTGGAAGGAACATAAATATTTAATCAATGTGCAGTGAACATTTCATGGTCTGAAGTGATTTGCGTGGGTGAACAATCACACAAACTATTTTACTGAGCACTCCCAACAACCCACCCCCCCCCCCCCCCAACCACCATTTCTTTACCATGTTCTCTGTTCATTCACATTTTTTATGGTGTCTGTTCGGCATACTGAGCTATATAGTAATAATTCCAAATCTGGTAATTGTCCTCTCGTGATTGTACAACATGCTGATTGTACAACATGCATATCCTGTAAGTCCATATTTGTGAACAGCTACACTTCACTGTAAAGATGAAAAACTTGCTTTTCAAACACATGAATTTACTGTCTTTTTGTCTTCCTAGGGCAGAGATTAACTATAATAGTTCAAGGATGGTTGCAGAGTAGTTTGTCATCAAGAGGCACTAAGTTACCATAAATTTCGGTCTATTCAGCGCACCTGTATATAAGCCACACCCACTAAATAAATAAAAAAAAACTCTACTTTATTCACAAATAAGCTGCACTGGTTATAAGCCGCAAATTTATGTACAGCAAAAATAAAGTTAATCATCTTAGGATAATCACATTTATTAAGTGTCGTAATCGTCCTGTTCACTGAATCTGCTGAAGTCTTCTTCTTCGGTGTCAGAGTTGAACAGTTCGGCATGATGAGGGTGTGTGCTTGAGCAAATGATCTGAATGCTTCAATTGTATGCAGCTTTGATTTTAAAATGTGAACAGTTAACACTGTAACAACGTGAACAGTTAACACTTTAACATGGAGCTCATCAAAAAATTAGTAAACAGTAAACACGATATTTTGAGTTACAGAGAAGCTAAGATTAGACAAGCGTGTGATGCTCCTGAAATCAGAAAAATCCGATGTCAGAGTTGAACAGTTCGGCATGATGAGGGTGTGTGCTTGAGCAAATGATCTGAATGCTTCAATTGTATGCGGCTTTGATTTTAAAATGTGAACAGTTAACACTGTAACAATGTGAACAGTTAACACTTTAACATGGAGCTCATCAAAGAATTGATGTCTATGATGCTCCCGAGATAGGTGAAGGACTCCACCTCCTCCAACGGGGTGCCAGCAAGCAAGACTGGTTCTTCCCTGGTTGCGTTCAGCCTCATTGTCTTTGTTTTCTGTTTGTGAATGGTGAGGCCCACTTGGGATGAGATGTCAGCAAGCCTCGTGGTCTTGTCCTGCATTTGTTGATGAGTGTGGGACAGTAATGCCAAGTCGTCTGCAAAATAGAGGTCATCAAGCTGTGTCCACAGTGTCCACTGTATTCCACTTCGTCTGTGCTCTGTGGTCATCTTCATGACCCAGTCTATGGCCAGTAGGAAGAGGAACGGAGACAGCAGACACCCCTGCCTGACACCGGTTCTGACCTGGAGGTCCCTGGTGAACTGCCCTTCATGGATCACGCGACATGTCATGCCATCGTAGCTGCTCTTGATCAGGCGGACGAGCTTTGTGGGTACACCGTAGTGTCGTAGGAGTTTCCACAGAGTCTCTCGGTCCACACTGTCAAATGCTTTCTCATAATCCACAAAGTTGACGTACAGCGGGGAGCTCCACTCCAGAGACTGTTCCACGATGATGCGGAGAGTGGCGATCTGGTCTGTGCATGATCGGTTCTTCCTGAATCCTGCTTGCTGGTCTCTCAGCTGGGGGTCAACGGAGCTCTTCATTCTCTCCAGGATGATCCTGTTGAAGACCTTTCCTGGTACTGACAGCAAGGTGATTCCTCTGTAGTTGGAACACTATCTCGGGAGCATCATAGACAAAAAAGGCGGCACTGATGCAGATGTCAGAGCACGAATCGGTAAAGCCAGAGCAGCCTTTCTCCAGTTGAAAAAAGTGTGGAGATCCAGAGAGCTGTCACAACACACCAAAGTCCGGATTTTCAACTCCAATGTAAAAGCAGTTCTCTTATATGGAGCAGAGACTTGGAGATTGACAAAAACCACAGTCAACTGAGTACAGACCTTCATAAACAGTTGCCTTAGAAGAATTTTGAAAATCCACTGGCCAGAGAAGATCAGCAACGTCAGACTCTGGGAGAGAACAGAGCAGATAACAGCAGAGAATGAAATTGGGCGAAGAAGATGGGAATGGATCGGTCACAGTCTGAGAAAGCCAGCTTCCAGTATCACTAGGCAGGCATTGTCATGGAACCCCCAGGGAAAGAGGAAAAGAGGTAGGCCGAGAAACTCCTGGCGTCGAGACCTCCAAGCAGACATCAAGAGACTGGGAACCACCTAGAGTAGAATCGAAGGAGAAGCACAGGACAGGAGTTGCTGGAGGTCTCTCGTCGACGGCCTATACCCGGGTAGGGGTGACAGGCGTAAGTAAGTAAGTAAGTCATCAAAAAATTAGTGAACAGTAAACACGATATTTCGAGTTACAGAGAAGCTAAGACTAGAGGAGGGTGTGATGCTCCTGGAATCAGAAAAATCCTCAAACAAGACGCATGGCTGTTTAAGCCGCAGGGTTTAAAGGTGAGGAAAAAGGTCACAGCTTATAATCCAAAATTTATGGTATTATGAAGCCACTCTAAACAAACATGGCTGATAAAATATTGGAGGGGTGTGAGGGCTGAATTTTTTTTTTAAAAAGGGGAAATGTCTTGTTAATATTAGATGAAAGTCTGGGTGTGTTGTGAGAATACAACAACAACCTGCTCCCATCATGCCCACATCCTACCATCATATCCATTTGCACAATATTTACAACAGATGTGCAGAAATCAGAAACAGGTCAAAATAGTACATGTTTCAATGAAAACATGTGGACTGAAAGCCCTGACAAAATCCAAGGTTTCTAAAAGAGCAGACAAACATTTTGATCTTGCATGTTTGTTTAGGCTTTTAATTCACTGTTTGCATTAACTCTTTTAACGACAAATTTCAATAAAAAATGCTTGATCCCAGCACCATTTTTTTTACCAGCTGTGTGAACTACTGGGTGTTCTATCTATCTACCTATCTATCTATATCCCGTAGTCTTGCTGACCGTTGGGGCACCACTGATGACTTGGCAACCAGCTCCCTCCATTCCTCTCTGTTCTCTGCCATTCTTAGCGTATCACCCAGCCTCAGTCCTGTCCACTATGAGATATTGTCCTCCCATCTTTTCCTCTGTCTTCTTCTCCTTCGTCCTCCTTGCACAGTGCCTTGCAAGATTGTTTTGGCAAGCCCAGCTGAACGAGTGACATGCCCATACCACTTCAGTTTGCGTTTTTTTCACAATGGCTAATAGGTCTTCATAGGGCCTGATGGAATGCCTGATTCTGCTTCCCACTTCCTCGTTCGTGATGTAAACTCTCTGTGTAAAATGCCAAGCAGCCTTCAAAAACATCTCATTTCAGTGGCTTGTATCCTCCTTTCAAGGTCTGCTGTGAGGGTCCATGACTCGCAGGCATACAAGAACACTGAGATGACTAAGGAGCGCATCAGTCTGATCTTGGAGCAGAGCATGATGTTTCTGTCCTTTCATATGGTCTTCAATCTTGTCAGTGCTGTTGTTGTCTGCGCAATCCTGGACAGTATTTCTGGTTTTGATCCCTCATCTGTCACAATGGCTCCTAAGTATTTGAATTTATTAACTGTTTTAGTTTTTGGCTTCTAATCATGACGTCAGTGCCAATGCCACTGGTGTTATTTGTCATCAGTTTGGTCTTCTCTGCACTGATTTCCATCCCATACGCAATGGCTGTACTGTCCAGCTTTTCCACCAGCTGAGCTAGCTCCTTTTCTGTTCCTGTAAGGTCATCAATGTTGTCCGCAAAGCGCAAGTTCCTGATTGTTCTGCCTCCAATACTGACAGTTCCTTCATGATCTTTCAGAGCATCTGTCATGATTCTTTTCAGGAAGATGTTGAAAAGAGGAGGTGAGAGCAAGCAGCCTTGTCTGACTCCGACTGTGGTCCTAAACCAGTTTCCTATTTTGCCGTTGAAGCAGACTTCGCTAGTGGCCTTGTTGTAAAGGTTTGCTATGACATTGATCAGGTTGGCATTGATGTTGTATAGCTTCATGGTGGACCAAAGGGCTGCATGCCACACCCTGTCAAACGCTTTCTTAAAATCCACAAAGACATGATAGAGGTCTTGCTGGTGCTGGAGGTACCTCTCACATAGAACTCTTAGGTTGAATATCTGCTCAGTTGTGCTGCGCCCTGGTCTGAAGCCTGCCTGTTCCTCAGCTATGATTTCCTCTGCCTGTGGCTTCAGCCTGTTCAGTAGAATCTTTAACATGACTTTGCTTGGGTGGCATATAAAACTGATAGTGCGATAATTCTGGCATTGATGTAAGTTGCCTTTTTGGGGGAGAGTTATTATAAGTGATTGGGTCCATGGTGTGGGCCAATCCCCTGACTGCCAGATCTTATTGCAGATTGTTAGTAAGGCACTTATCATGTCTTCTCCCCCTTCTTGGACTAGTTCTGCAGGGATTTTGTCTGCTCCTGCTGCCTTCCCTTTTTTCAGCGACTTCACTGCAGCCTCTACTTCTTCTCGGAGGATGGGATAGTTGCCACTGTTGGTCACAGGTGGGTTGACAAGTATGCCTGGGTCCCCTGTAGCTCAGTGGTTGTACAAATCTGAGCAGTATTCTGTCCATCTCTTCAGTATGTCTTGGTCTTCCGTAAGACAGTTCCCTTCACTATCTTGAATGATCGAGGAGCGTCCTTGTTTTACACTGGTCAGGTCTTTCACCAGCAGGTATGCTTTTTTGCTATTATTTTTGTTCAGATTTTCTTCTACGTGTTTACACTGATCTTCAATCCACTTATTCTTTGCCTTTTTCATGCTTTTCTTGATATTCTGGTTAATTTCCCTGTATTGTTTAGCTCCTTCTACCTCTGATTTCTTTTTTTTTTAATTCTCGACGCTTGTCACATAGAACAAAGATGTCAGCTGTAACCCAAGGTTTCTTTGCTTGTCGGTGCTTGCCAAGGGTCTCCTGGCTGTTTGGGTTACAGCAGTGTTAAATGTGTTGATCAGTGTGTCCACATCTGTGTCTTCTGCACCAAGAAGTAACAGTGGCGAAAATTTTCCTCCTTTCTTTGCCTGGAAGGCTTCCGCTACCTCAGGGTCTTTCATTTTCTCGAGGTCAAACTTGATTCTGGTGGGACCCTGCTTGTTGACCTTCTTTAGGCAGAGTCGGAAGGTCATGATCACTAAGTCATGGTCGCTTCCAATGTCTGCTCCTGGAAAACTTCTTGTCTTGGCAATATTCACACTGGGTGTTGGGTCTCTTTAATTGCTTGTATCTCAGAAACTATTCCAGATATAAATTTCAAATTTTGTATCTATTTGTGGCAGATGTTAATTTTATGACAATTAAAGTTCATATTCATGATTGTAATGTTGACGGATTGATTACACAAACAACTTTTACAGTGTTTACAATACACGTACAGCGTATGTGACACACAAACATCATCCGTGAAAAAGCAAAACACATTTTCCTGTATCCATTCCAGGACTCTTGTTGGAATTTTCTGGTTCTGGTGACCATTCTTAATCAGCAGAATCATCAAGATCTTACTCAAAATCATTTTCAGGCCCTTCCCTATCTTCAACATTGAAAAAAGGCTACAAACCTCCTGCGCAGCGAAAGCACATTTTCAAACTCACAGCTGTTTGTGTACGCTCTGCTCATCGTGATGGGAGACACATAGGGTCATACCACTGCAAACTGTGTCAGGGGGTGAGGAGCAGGATGTTATGCATCACTGGTCAGTTAGGCTAGTAGAAACACTGTACCGTGGGAAATATGGTCCCTTTGACAGGAACTCTCCATGTCGACTGTAGTCGCCCATGGTAAAGTTGACTGAAGTTGCTTATGGTGGCGAAAGTGTTAAAGGACTCACAATGTTTGACCTCCTTCTGATTTACGGATTAGTACCTCTGTTGCATCTCTATCATAGCAACTACCTATTGTTGCAACAGACTAACATTTCAAGTTAAAATGACAACTGTTTGCACTCACTGGGATTGTGACATTTAGGAAGACTTGAAAATCTCCCTCTGCAGACCGACCAAGGTTAGACAAACCTCGTCCGACCGTCTCTTCATCCAAGATACCTCCAGGTGACAGCTATGAAAGTACAGGAAAAAAAAAATAGATGTAAAAATACTATCTATTGAATAAATAATCTAGGCACCATAATAAAGTCAGACTGAATTATTCATGCTCACGTTAAAGCTGAAGTTACCTTGGCCTGTGAAGGGGAAAAATACCAGTAAGCAAATTGTATATATTGAAAGTGTGTTTGTGTGTGTGTGTTTGTGTGTGTGTGTGTGTGTGTTAGTGTGTGTGTGTGTGTGTGTGTGTGTGTGTGTGTGTGTGTGTGTGTGTGTGTGTGTGTGTGTGTGTGTGTGTGTGTGTGTGTTATGTGTTATGCTGCTGTTTTGGAAGAAGATGGCTCACAAACCTCAACTTCTTCTTCATCGTCATCTTTCTGTTCTCCGTCGGGTATCACATCAGCACCCCTGTCCACGTCGAAATCGGGTGAATGGCCCAAATTATCGAATGTAAGAATGTCGGTCTCGGGGACATAACCCTCTGGGTCGCTATCTCTGTGCATGTAATGTTCTCCATGCCGTGGTGAGTCGCTAGTTGGATCCATCCTTTGGTCCGCCATGATGCCGCGCTACTATGGAGACAATTAGCATCGGGCAGAATGAGAAAACGAATTATTCAAAATAAAATACAGAAAACTATATTCCTCAATTGTTTGTCTTAGGAGCGAAATATGAGATTCCATTTTAAAAAAAAAAAAATATATAGATATTCTGGGTATTTTTGTAACTTAAGAACGGAGCAAACTTTTTAAAAAAGTATAATTAGAAAACATTCGGCGAAATTCACGTGTGCACCTCAATTTGTCAGCACAGTAAATATAATTTACTCTTTAAAACTCAGCTGAATTATGAATGCATATTGTTTGTTTAAAAATATATTTTCTTATGAACAAATATATTTATACGCAATCTGAATTAATGATTTAAGATTGTGTCCCTTGATAAGGTCATCGACAGCAAGCATGGCGACCTTCATCTTTCGGCGTGCTTTTGCATCGCAGAAATTAGCTTTTAAATCGCTTTCATGTATTTCGTTCGACACCTTGCATAGCAGCCGGAGGACGTTCATCACATCAGTTTACCGTCTGGCAGCAGCACCGGGCGCCAAAAAAAACTTTTCACGAGACAAACCGCACATGAACATCGGTACCATTGGGCATGTCGATCACGGAAAGACAACTCTGACCGCTGCGATTACGAAAGTGCTTTCGGAGCACTCAAAGGCCGACTTCAAACGATACGAAGACATTGACAATGCACCTGAAGAGCGAGCCCGTGGCATCACAATTAACGCAGCCTTGGTGGAATATGAAACAGATGAACGACATTACGGTCACGTGGACTGCCCTGGCCATGCCGATTACATAAAAAACATGATCACAGGTACCGGTTTGCGTTACTGTTTCATCAGTGTCAACTTAAGAATTAATAGATACGTATGCAATGCCTAAAGTCGACGCCTAGTGTCACGGGCAACACGCATTTAAATATTTTCCAATAGCCTTTTATCACTGCCTGTTATCGCCACTGTCCGGTTGTACATCAATACAGGGAAAATGTAATAAACCTGACCCTGGTTAGGATACCATTTGATTTTGTGCTAAGCTGCACATATTGCAGAATCAGACATTCTTCTCACAATGACAAAGTTCAAAATGTAACGCATGTAGAACACATTTTTTTCCCCCCGTCAAAGACATGATCTTACGTCATGCCACTCTAAACATGTCGGTGGTCTAACTGACTCATAAAGAGCGTCCATTTTGTCTTGTGACCTTTTCACTCTGACATTGCAATGTCAAAGGGCAATCTGGTCAAACTCTTCCCATGAAACCTTATTTTTTAATATTTGAAATTACCTTTGGGCTCTTAAGTCTTACATGTGATGTCAATTGTCATGTCTGAATTGTGACAAAATAGTTCATTGTACCTCTGTCATATTTACCTCGGTAGACATTTTGAGCTCATGTGCATGCACACAGTCACAGACACACACCTACACATGCCATGCACCCTATTACAAAGTTGACACATGAGTGGTGGTTGATTTGGCCTTGATATTTTCATGAAATGAGGTCTTGTTTACAGCATACATTGTTGTTTTGTCACAGGCACAGCTACCATGGATGGATGCATCCTGGTTGTTGCTGCGACAGATGGTACCATGCCGCAGACCCGCGAGCATCTGCTGCTCGCCAAGCAGATTGGTATTCAGAAGCTCGTGGTTTTCATCAACAAAGCAGACGCTGCAGATAAGGAAATGTTGGAGCTGGTGGAGATGGAAGTTCGGGAACTTCTCACAGAGTTTGGTTACGATGGTGAGAATACACCTGTCATCACTGGGTCTGCCTTGTGTGCCCTGGAGGGTAGAGATCCTGAGATTGGTGCTGAGAGGGTGAAGGATCTTCTTACGGCTGTGGATACATACATCCCGCTGCCTGTGCGTGTCCTGGACAAACCCTTCTACATGCCTCTTGAGAGCATCTTCTCCATCCCTGGTCGTGGTACGGTGGTGACAGGCAAGTTGGAGAGAGGTATCATTAAGAAAGGTGATGACTGTGAGATAATGGGTTTTGACAAGCAGTGGAAAACAACCATCACTGGCATCGAGATGTTCAAGAAGAACCTGGATCATGCAGAGGCTGGTGATCAGCTGGGAGCGCTGGTGCGGGGCATTAAACGTGATGAGCTGCGTCGTGGTCTGGTGCTGGGTAAACCTGGCATCATGTCCATGCACAACCACTTTGAGGCACAGATCTACCTGCTGAGCAAAGAGGAGGGTGGGCGCACCAAACCGCTCACGCCATACTTCCAAAGCCAGATGTTCTGTGGCACATGGGATGTCCCCGCCCTGTTAGAGATCCCTGACAAGGACTTGATCATGCCTGGTGAGGATGCCAAGGTCATCATGAATCTCCGCCGCAAGATGGTCATGGAGAAGGGAATCCGTTTCACTGTCCGCGATGGAACTGGGACACTGGGATATGGTGTGATCACCAACCTTCTGCCTGATCGCAATGTTGAGGAGCTGGAGCAGAATCGTGTGTTAGCTCGTGATAAGAAGCGCAGTCAGCAGCAAAACTGAACTGGACTGGTCATCACCACATATTAACATCCCTGGAAACAAGTGTTCTAAATTGACCAGTCATACTCAAGGACTCAAAATCTAAACTTCCACACGTGCACTGCGAATCAGGCAAACTTAGTTGACTTTTTTTTTCTCACTAAAGCTTTTCAGGACTTTAATGACTTGATTTGTTTGACTTGACAATAAGATTGAAACTGTTGTAAAAGCTGAAGAATGAACGCCTTTGTTTGAACAAAAAGATTTATGTTGAGATTCCAATTTTCATTTTGTTTTAAAGTACCAAGCTTTTGACGCGTCATTTTTTTTCTCAGTGTTCTGTGTCAGGGCTAGAAATTAACTTTTTTCTTTGGGGGCCACCGGGCCCCTTGATTGAAAAATTTGAGGGCCCACAAGCAACTTTCGGGGCCCAACTTTGAAAAATAATGCAAACAAAAAACAAAAGAATTATTGACAATATAATAAGTAGAAAGTACAATTTGTCTGATAATCTAAAATAAAAACAATTGAATTTCCAATTTTGCTGAGTGATGTCATTTTTATTTGCCTTTTCTTTCACTTTCAAACATTACCAACAAAAAAGGGGAAAAAAAACACACACACACATTCAGTGACACACATATTCCAGTGACTAGTGAGCCTGAAATGGCCATTAAACAAAATATAAAAAAATCAAGTGAGTCTCTTGTATAATACTTTTCAGTTTTGTGACTGAGTATTGCACAATACACATCATTAAATTTTTAATATGAGTAACCTAACAAAAAATCTGACCTCGATGCACAAGTTCAAAACAAAACCATGAAAGGGAACTAAACTTAACAGTACTCTTCCTGATAAACTAAAGTGAAACAAACAGATTTTGCCTTTTCTTTTTTTTTTTCAATCATCTATTCATATTACACTTATGTGCACTTGAGTTAACAGAAGTAAACTAAAAATACAATAACAAAAAAACAAAAGAAAGAACACAATACTATTACTGTGAGTGAGGGCACCGGTGTGGGTTGCTTCCCTTGGCCCAAATACGAAACTGCCGAGTAGAGCTAGCTGCAGCAGACGAATTATTTTGCGGGCCAAGCGGGCCCTTCGTTTTTCAACTTTCCGAGCCCGAAATCAACTTTGCGGGTTTTTGGCCCCGGGCCCCCGCTAATTTCGAGCCCTGCTGTGTTAAATGTTTGCTGAGAGAGAGTCAGTCTGACTGACTCTCTGCTGATTTATTTGAGAGTCACAAAGTCAAACAAAATACACCCACGAAAATTTGTCTGTGTCAGATCCGCTATCCCGAGTATCAAAATGTCTTCGTACCCATGACAGCCGCAGTGGGTCCACGCACAGCCGAGTGTGGCCCACTGTAACTGTCGTGTGCCCAAGGACCTTTGCTTACTGGGATGTCTGTGCATCTCAGATGCACATCTCTGCATTATTGGGAACAGTGCATCTTTATTTTCAGTAGGGTACATTTTGCAAAGATCCTTTTTACTTTCATGAGTGTTTATGCTAGAAGCAACTGAGTGGTTGTTGGTTACATGTGTATGTGTAAATAAATTTGATTTATTAATTACAAGTAGTTGGTTGCCCTTGCCATACTGTAAGTGTTGATGGTTGCATGGTTGTGTTATAGAAGTTGATGGATGGGCTTATTTCTTGTTTAACTTCAGTGCCAATCATAGTTTAGCAGTTATTAGGTTAGATTTAGATGCTGTGTTTCAGTTATTTTATTCTGTTCAGTCAGAAATGTGAAGGTAATTTTTTTTTGTGGTAAGTTTATACACTTTGTATTGTATAGTTTTGGTATATACTACATGTGCAAGTGTGCCCTGTAAAGATGAAAGGCAGTAATTATATGAATCTTTCTTCTCACATAAATGCGCTTGATTTTGTCCTCGCATTATAGAACACCACCACTCCTGTATGCTCCTGTGTTGACTTCTTATGTGACAGTCCATATTCCCAGGTACAAAACTTCCCTTTTACATTTGCTGTATGAAAAGTCAAGATGTGCTCTCAACACCAACCATGTCAAATGTTGTATGGGTTTCGTGCCTGTTCTAATCTCTATGTTTGGCTTGTGTGTTGCATTTAATGCTTCATTTTAATTATTTTTTCTTGATAATGTTCCATCATTGTGTTGTAGAGATAATTGTAGAGAACTGAACACTGAGTATGAAATGAAAGGCATCCGGCAATAAGTTTAATATATAAATGAAAGGAGTTATTCATTTGCATCAGTTATCTTTTCACATACTATTTATTATCATGTGGGTGTGTCCTGACATATATATCATAGTATGGTTTAACCCTTATTTGAATCAGGGTGGAGAACTCTCCTCGGATCCACGATTTTCCGAGGAAAGGTAGCGTCACTTCCGAGAAAATGAAATAGAGTTCCGAGAAAAATTCGTGAAACACATTTTCTCCAAGACTCGATCCAAGTTAAAAAATAGGACGAGTTCAGGTCCATGTACAGCTTTTACTTTCTTGTCACTGAACGTGGTGCCCGCGCCCATGAGTGTAACACTGCATGCACTGCCCAATATAAGGCTTATTTATCACTTGATTACAGTGGGTGAAAGCGATGTTGAACGTTTGGCGGTTCACCGGAAGTTCAGTCCTCTGTGTCGGCCATTGTTAGTCTATTGTGATACTGATCAATAGCCTACCATGTCATGCGTTTCACAAGTGATTAACCAGGGAGACCCTTTTGAACAAGGGAAAATCAACAAGAAATGGGAACTTGTAGAAAAGGTCGGTGAGTCAGACCCGCGTGTTGGTGATTGTTTTCATAAAGTGGAAAAAACTGGCATGGCGCTCTGCGTTCTCTGCAACAAAGAACTGAGCTACTCTAATCTCGGTGCTTATGGACTCGTGCGCAGTCATGCAGGGTTCCTTGGACTTGGACGTCCTCATCCGAGAGCGTGCTCCTCATCTACTGGACATAGACGGGGATATTGCTAGTGTGGATAAAGACATTGGATGAGTTCGTTAGCCAGCTTTGTATACTTTAAACTTCTTTAGTAAAAATTAATTCTTTTCAGAAAAGAGATATTATAGTAAAAAAAAAAACCCTGACTTCTAGAGAAAGTCGGTCAGTGGCGGTGACGTAAAAGAGGCAACTCTGTCACCACGCAGACATTGACATAATACTCTAAATATGATGTAATTCTCTCTAGCGCACCGTACTCGCTCTCTCTCACAGACATGCGCACATCTCCAAAAGGCATAGATTCTCATGCGCCTGGAGAGCACATGAGGATCTATGTTTCTTGGAGATGTTTGTAGCGCATGCATGCACATCATCGCACTTTCAGAAGAGCATTCAGGTGACCCGATATAGCTAGTTTGGAGAAAGACATTGGATGAGTTCGTTAGCCAGCTTTGTACCCTTTAAACTTTTTCAGTAAAAAGATTAATTATTTTCAGAAAAAAATTAAAATGGTAAAAAAACTTGACATCTGGAGAAAGTCGGACCGTGGCGGTGACAAAAATAGAAGCAACTCCGTCACCATGCAGACATAACTCTAAATATGGTGTAATTCTCTCTCTCTCACATTGTTTGCATGCATGTCCAAGAGACATAGATCCTCATGTGCCCAGATGGCGCATGAACATCTCTGCCTCTTGAGGATGTTTAGAGCGCGTACATGCACATACACACACATATCGACGCGCTTTCAGAAGAGCATGCGGTGTACTTGGTATAACATGTAGCTAGGTAAAGTCAACCTGATTTCACACAAATTATAGCAAGACTGAAATTGTACCGTGAAATTATAGTTTTGTCACCATTTTCTCAAGTCGTGAAGCAAAAGCGTATCTCAAATCTTGTTAAATATAAAATTAAGTAAAAACAAAAAAAATTGTCATGACGTTTGACAAACCAATGACGCGTATGCACTGCGTGCACCCCTTATAGAGTTCACTATGACGCATTGGCACATCTGCGAGGCTTTTCAAAAGAAGATATTTCAACATCAGGATTTACCCTGTTTGTTGTGATAAATGTATTTATTTGCAAAACTGGTTGAGAAAAAAAATTAATTAAAATAATTACCTGGTAACGGCACAAGCCAGCAATGATTGATTGATTGATTGTACATTGCTTAACGTCCCGACAGCAACAAGGCTTTCTCAGGACGTGCCTGCACTGCTTGTGAAAAAAAATAAATAAACAGAACATTGAATGTATGTCGCCAGCCGGTCAAATACATTAAATAAACTTAACACATGGGGCCTAAATAAAGCTAAGACCATTTAGCAACACACATCCAATATCAAGAGCTACAGGCAGTGCAGACAGTAGGGAGAGTTTTAAAAAGGCAAATACAGGTGAATGGACCTCGGGTAGACAGAAACACATGCCCCAGAATAGAGAGAAAAACCCACCCTGTGAGGCTGACCAGGGTGACCCTGGGAACTAAAAAATACCTAACCCCACCCAAGTCCCCCAGGGCAGACCCGGGTGGGGGACAAGCCAGCAATGAGGAAGGATCAATACACAAAACAAGCGTCATGTCAAACTACTGTTGTTTTTAACTAAACCATTTAATGAGGAAAAATGCTAAAGTGAACTCCACACATCAGTTACCCATATAACCTGATGGCCACATTTCCCAACTTTTGGAGGTATTATCTAACGACTCTGTACCAGTTGTAGGAGATGGATCGATCATAATTCGAAGGTAGTGCCAGGTGAGCTTGGCACCTGAATTGTGATCAATCCATCTCCTGCTACGGGACATTGGGGCTAAATGGGCTAAGAAGCATTGACATTTATACATGGATCTAACCCCCTTCTGGACAGAAGAGTGCTAAGTTCACAGGCGCTGGAAACGACCTAGAAATCAAAAGGTCATCTGGCCCACATTGGCTCGTTGACGTAGTTAGCGGCGTGTAGTGGCTAGTCGCCTATAGCTGCGCAGAGGGAGGAGGTCACTACCAAATCAGCGTGAGACTGTAATGGGAGATTACACCCGCTCACTTACACACCCCTACTCGCCCGTATGAACGCAGCGAGTGGCGGCCGTTGCTAAGAGGCGAGACGCCATTCGATAACGGTTGTCAAGCACCCTAACCCAAGATGGCGGGCGTCCTGCCGCGAAAGAGGAACGTGTAGCAGACACGACGCTGCAGTGCAAGACCGTCCTGTAAATAAACGGTAAGTTTAAAGAATGTTCGCGATATTTGTGTTTGTATCTTACTTCAGTCCTCGCCCTTTTTTGTGCCTCGGAAACGCTCCTCGGCGAACTCTCGATGTGCTAGTCTGCAAGTTTTGTTTGCTCTTGTGTAGCTCATGGTCGAGTTGGTAGGTCATATTAAGGAAGAGATGATAGTGTAATTTGTGTTTGATGGACACATTCGTACACTACAGTTAAATGAGCATAACGCACGTCTAACTGGGTTCTACGGACCCAAACGGAAGAGGTACAGATTCTCATGAGAACCATGGCAGCTGCAGAGGCTCACGAGCATCTGTGCTTCTTGCAGCTGGAATGACAGCGGAGTGCGGTACTTATCCCCTTCTCCAACTAATGCGTGTCAAAGTGACAGGCCCTCCGCTCTTACCCGTTGTCATTGTGCAGCTTAGAACAGCGGGGATGACATAAATACTCTCAGTTACCAGATCAAGTTGCTGCAGATTGGCAACCTGAGAGAGCTTGATAGATCACTGTCACAGGTGGGGAATCTTGTGATTTATGAATAATATTTGCTTTGTCGGCACTTGTGAAAGTTTTAATGTCATCATATTTTGTAGTCATTTGGATATATGTATTGGTACATGCTATGAAATCTATAACCTGTATTCAGTGGTGTAGGAAATGAAGCTTCTTCACTGGGATCGAGGGCCTAAAGCCTCAAGTCACATGTCACTTACACCCTCCAAAACATCAATAGCAGGGAGTAGAGTGACAGAAAACAGGCAGCTGCCCAACCAGCATACGAAAAAACAAACAATACTTTTTTTTTGTTTGTCCAGAAATATTAGAAATAAAAGAATTTGACTGTTATGAATTTCGTTTTAAAAAAAAAATAATAAACAACAATTCTCACAAAAACAGTTCTTCAAAAATATGCGAAGGTGGGGGGGGGGGGGGGGGGGGTTGAGCAGCGCCCCCCCCCCCCGCCCCCCCACCCCCACCCCACACACACACACACCCTCCACCTCCCAATTTGCTACACTACTGATTTGATGTTTGTAGTATTTTATTTTGCCGATCGTGCATTAACAAAAATTAGTACATGGTTGTAGTAATGGCCACTATTGCTTTTTAGATAAACAAGAGAATATTAACCCATTTAGCCCTGATGCACTACAGCAGGAGATGGATCGACCATGATAGTTCAAGGTTGTCATCAGAATAGCTTGTCATCTTCGGGCACCAAACTATTCTTCCACCACCCTTAAACTGTCGGTGCCATTTTAGCACTGCCTATGAACTATCAGGTCAGGCTATCTGCTGAACTGGTATATAGTCATTAATTTTAACCCCTTGACTGCGAAGATAAATTGAACACCACCCAACTGCATGAAGCAGAGATCCCCATGAACCCCACAAATGCAGGGGTTCATGAAGATTTATACCTCTTGCTAAAACCGCTTTGTATCCGTGTTGCTTTGATGGCTGGAGATCTTCGACGTTGAATTTATGATTTCAAAACAAAATTGGCTTCCATTGGTAGTGACCTCGGTAGCAAGACTTCTTCAGGCCCACAACGGCTGCAGTGGTTCCATTGCGGCCATCATGGGCCTGAGGACCTTTGCTTATTAGGGAAGAGGTTGAAGGACAACTCCTGAAGTGCTGAATGTGTTAAAATCTTCTGTGACTCAAAGATGGTATCTTATTGTTGCAATGTGTTTGAAATAGGCTGTTGCCTGTGTCTGTTGCAGGAGAGGATGAACTGGGCATATGTCTCAGATGTACAACTTTGTTAGGACACTTTCCACTATGGGGTTCTGGTCTAATAGATTTGTAAACACTGACTCTTCCGAGGACAAGAATGGTTGAAGACTGGTGCTGACTGACAGTGCCTACAAGGAGAACAGGATTGTCTTTGTACAACCACCACCATCATGTCAAATTCAGAAGACCTCTTCTTCTTCCAGCAGGCGAAATTTCGCACTACGCCCAAGCGATTTCGTAAACTTCCAGAGGATCTACCAGAGAGTCTCAAATTTGCCCACCTGAATCCAAAGGTGGCCGCCTACCTAGCCAGTAAGGAGAAGCAGAAACAGGAAGAGGATTTGTTTGGAGATGGGCTGGGCAAGAAGAGTCTTATGCCTGAGATCAACCAGGCTTTCATGTCCATCAAGAATCGTCTGGACAGTTCGCTGTCAAACGACGAAGACTCCCAGCGCTACCTGTTTGAGGAGGCGCGTGTCAGCTCTGGCACTGTGTTGATGCAGTTGGCAAAGATCATCTACAACTATGATGACATTGCTGGCCACATCCCCAAGAGTTTGGAGTATCAGCTCATGTGTGGAGTGAAGGAACTGACGACGGACGTCATTATTATTCACCGAGAATGGCAGACATATGCCATGAAGGAGGCTCATGCCAAGATGATGGCATCTTCAGCAGAGGCTCACAGTGATGATGATGAAGTAGGGGGCCAGGGAAGTTATGGGGATGATGGCAAGTCAACTCGTGCACCATCTGTCACGTCCATGGTTGTTGACCCAGGCCCTGCGCGAGGCAAGAAACGTGTGTTGTCCAAAGGTGGACAGGGACTGCCGGAAATTGTGGAAGATGGAGTTGAAGAAGCATCAGTGGTTGATGGTCGACATGGCCGAGGGCGAAATGACAGCCGACTTTCCATCAGTTCTCGAACTGTGATTGCTAAACGAGATCGTGGAAGATCCATAGGACATATGGACAAAGTATCTGGTGAGTTATAAGTATTGCGTGCGTGCTGGTCTGTAATTTTGGACCTTAAGCTGCAAAATCACAGACAAGCATGATATGTTTAGTTGGAGACCTGTAGCTGCAGATGTTTGAAGTTATTGTCGGTGTTAGATATTAGTTGTTAGCGTCTAGCCTGGAATATTTATGTTCTCTGGGTGCTGTGATTGAGTGTGGTGAAAACTAGAAGCTGCTAGAAATAGACATTTTCAATTTTGCACTAGTTTTATTTCTGTTATTTCTTTTATTTTTATCGCAGACGTCTCGAATCATATGTCTCATCACTTGCACGCACACACAAAAAAAACAGGCCCGGTATGATAACTATGAAAGGGTGCATTACAATCTTTACTCATTGTGCCTGAGGTACAAAATACCCACATTTTGGAGTTTTTTTCTGAGGACTGCATTACAATTCACGAGATAGATCAACCATGATAGTTCAAAGGTGGTGGAAGAATAGCTTGGCGCCTAAAGGCGCCAAGCTATTCTGCCACCACCCTTGAACTATCATGGTCGACCCGTATCTTGCTGTGGTGCGTCACAGGCAGGAAAGTTAAGCAAAAGTTGTGCCTTTTCTTGTCATAAATTGTACTCAGGGAAGATGAATACCATATGTTAATATGTTGGAGGTAAAATTATCTTATATGGCTGAAAGTTACCCTCTTGTATTTTCAGAGAACACTTGTAGTCATCCTATTAGTATGACATCATGAATTGGGTCACCCTTTGTTTACCTTGCGATGGTGTTGTTATGGCAACTTTGGAAAATGAAGGCTAATACATTGTAAATCCAGCATTTTTTCAATGCCATGGTGTTGGATGTTTCTTTCATGCTGTAGTAGGATGATGAGTAGAAAAATTTGAATCTTTGATGTATTTTACAAGCTTCAGTCCGTAATGCCCATCAGTGGTCTAGTATTGCATTGTGAAAGGCGTTAGATTTATAATGGTTCTTGTTTTAGTTTGAGTTAACCCTTATCATTTGGAATACACCAGTGTGTGAAATAAATTTGACTAAAATAGTCCAAGGGTAGTGCCAGAGTAGCTTGGCGCCTCTAGGCGCCAAGCTATTCTGGCACCACTCTTGAACTAAAGCCATTGGTCTATATCCTTATCCATAAGTACTATAATGTATTAGCTTGCATATGGCAGTGTACAAATTTGAAGTTTTTAGCCTCAGCATGACATGGGTTAACATTTTGTATAACTCCTTCACTGCCAGTGGACACAGATTATGTTTCTGAAATCTAATTAATTCAACGCTGAAAGCCCCTGCTATCCAGAGAACATGGATACAAGCGGTGTCAGCAAGAGGCGTAGACCCTCATGAGGCCCTGCAACTGCAGGGCTTCATGAGAATCTATGTCTCATGCAGTTGAATTTGGTTCACCTTTCTTTGGCAGCAAAGGGGTTAAGCAGGTTTTGGTCAGGAGGGGAGGGGGAGGTGGAGGTGTTGCTTTATGTTCAGAATGACTCCAGGAAGCCATGGATCGTTTCTAAACCTTCTCACTTCCAGAGCTGAATGGCTCAATTTTTTTAGAATCAGCCTAGCTGTTAAATGTTTGTTTCAGGATTTGGAGTAACTGTTATAGTTCAAGGGCAGTGCCTGAACAGCTTGGCACCTGGAGGTGCCAAGCTGTTCAGGCACTGCCCTTGAACTGTACTACAATAACACATTTTTACTGCATTAGTTGGTGCTGGAAGTGAAAGAAGAGAGGGATTACTATTGGTCACTGAGCTGTGTAATATGCTGGCAGAATCGTATTTGTAATCAGCCACCTGCAGACTTCGGGCCAGCTAAGGCATTTAGCGGGAAAGGGTTCTGACCAAATAAGGTTTCATGGAGTGGAACACAATTAGCATGCACCATAACACTATAGTGTACATTCTAAAGTAGTGGTACTTTTTGATCTGGCAGTATCTCTCTTGATTTGTACACGTGCTACAAAGGTAAGGATTTACCACAACACATTATCATGCAGCAGTATATCTTCTGCAACGCAATACATAGGCAGATGTTATTTTAATGTAATACATAAGGACCTGTATACAAGCATTTGACAATAAAGAAGGGGTAAAAATCATGAGAAAACAGGTCAAATATGTCAAAATAAAAAATAAATAAAAAGGATAGGATAGGTTGAGTGACACTGCACCGCAGCAATGCGTCGTCCTTCTAGGGCAGCCCAAATTATTTTCTCATTGGACAATGAATTTTTTTGTTAAAAATGACAGGAGACATTTTGTTTGAAGTCAGAACTATCACACTGGATACATTTGTGTGCTGGTGTACAACTTTAGATATTATGACTCCATGCTGTAATATCTCAGTGGGCAAACGGTCATCGGGCCAGCTCTCAGCTGCGGTTGGCCTGCGCACAGATGTGTACAGGCCAATGGCAGACGGCCTCAACCGAATGACCGTTTGCCCACTGGGATCCAAAATCACACACCAGTACACAAGTCTTAAAAAGGCAGTTAATCAGTCAAGGCAGACCTATAACCACTTCAATGTGATAAGTAAGTTATTTTAACTTTTCTAGCTTTTCCTCTACGGGCCAAGATAAGAGTTTGGGGTCACATATATTTCTTTAATAAGCCAGAGGTGATTTTTGGCTAAATTATTGTTAAAGCATTAGTCTGTGTTGTTAAAGCATTAATCTGGATGCTATACACTATTACACTAAGCCTGGCCCATTTCAAGCTTTCTCATGTGCACTTGCCCACAATGGCACCATTTAATTCCTGAGACGTGAGGAACTCATAAAGTTTGCTGATAACCCTCCTTGTGAGAACTATATGTTTGCTCAGGGCTTTGGGTCCACAGTTCACAGAAACCTTTATCATCCCCTATCCTAGTCCCTAGGCAAGACCTTTTGATCAGGGGGCAAATAATGTGGACAATTTATAGCACAGTGTGAACAGCCGTGCTGATTATATGGCACGATCTATGGTGTTTGTGTGTGAGCTGGCAAAATATGCATGTTAATAGATTTAGCACAGTTCTGCTTTAGAATAACTTAACGTGCCTTTGTGGAAGCAGCCAACAGAACTGTTTACAGGACTGTTTGTTGCATGTACAATGGGCTTGATATAGCATCCAGACTTATTGAGTTTGATTTTCCATAGCTGTTAACTCAGTCAACCTTTACACAACACAGGTTACAAAATGACCATAATAACCATAATAAAAATAAATAAAAAATAACCATAATTAGTTAATGGGTGGCACCTTGAATGTTTGGCTACGGAATAACTATTAGGTGTGATCTTCTATTGGCTTAGTTGTTACTTATTTAGCTATCAGTCTCACGCAATACAGCTTGAGACAGAACGACCATAATAGTTCAAGGATGGTGCCAGAATAGCTTGGCGCCTAGAGGCGCCAAACTATCCTGACACCACCCTTGAACTTTTATTGTGTGTTGATCTCCACAGCAGGGGCAGATCTGGGGTCTACGGTCTCAGGTAAAATGTCACAAAGTTGGAAACACACCTTTGAGAGATAACCGATCTGCCCTTGAAACTGCTATTATTAATTAATGCAGTCCTTCGTGCGCAAACTGCCTGGCTCAGGGAGTTACCATTGTGATGCAAATTGTGTTGATTTGCACCTTCCAATATTTGTGGCAAAGAAGTTGCACTTCCCCATTTTTGACACTACCATTGCGAAAGATATAACATAGAATAAATTTCTATTTAACTGTGGGTGTGAACCTTCACACGGTAACTTACATTGTGAGGCAAAGTTTATGGGTTAGGTTTGCACTTGGCAGTACTTGTATAGCTGTAAGATACGGATTTAGAGGAAGGGGGTGGGCGTGGGCGAATAGGTGCGGGGAGGAGGGAAGGAGCTTTCGGCACAGCAGTAATAGGAAAGCTGTGTAGTGTGATGGAAATCACTCCACAGAAAGAACATCATTAACATATGCTACGCAGTTACAGCGTAAACGTGATTAAATAAAAACCTTTGATTATTAACTCATTCGTGGTCAGCCACATCCGGATGCGCCAGATGCGGCTGGCCACGAATGAGTTAACCCTTTGGCTGTTGGTAGTGCTTTTGGTCGCTGCGATTCCTACAGGAATCCCCATGACCAAAAGCACTACTGACAGCCAAAGGGTTAAGCCACAATGGGCACTATATAAAGGTAGTGTGAGATTAGTTTAGCAAATCTGATTGCAGCATTTTGAACTGCACATACAGTCAGTCACTGACTCATTTACATTTAATGATGACTTTCGCTGAAATGGGAGGCACAGCAAATTGCGTGTGTACCAGCTTTTGGAGACAGAACAGCCATGATAGTTCAAGGGGTAGTACCAGATTAGCTTGGCACCTTTCAAGGTGCCAAGATAATCTGGCGCTACCCTTGAACTATCATTGCCAAACAATCTCCAGCTGCTGCGTCTTGGAATGAAAGTGCAAACAAACACTCTTTATATTTGCATTTGCAATGAAAAATTGACATTTTACAAGCATACACCACCCATCGTCACAAAGGCTGGATACACAGTACAGTGTAGCTGCAAAATGCCTAGCTGTTACTTTTATTAGCCCCATTAGCATATTGAATGTCATAGGTCAGGAGCAGTTGAGTTAAATGCTAGGTAATAGGTCAGAAACAGTTGAGTTAAAGTTAAACACTAGGTCATAGGTCAGGAACAGTTGAGTTAAACGCTAGATTATAGGTCAGGAACAGTTGAGTTAAACACTAGGTCATAGGTCAGGAACAGTTGAGTTAAACCCTAGGTCATAGGTCAGGAACAGTTGAGCTGAACACTAGGTCATTGGTCAGGAACAGTTGAGTTAAACACTAGGTCATAGGTCAGGGAGTTAACACTAGTAGGTCATAGGTCAGGAACGGTTGAGTTAACCGTTATCATGCTGAGGCTAAAAGCTTCAAATTTGTACACTGCCATATATGCAAGCTACATTATAGTAATTACAGATAAAGATATAGACCAATGGCTTTAGTTCAAGGGTGGTGCCTGAATAGCTTGGCACCTATTCTAGCACTACCCTTGAACTATTTTAGTCAAACTTATTTCACATACTGGTGTATTCTGAATGATAACTGTTAAACACTAGGATCTGTTACCTAGAGCGGTTTAAAAATCATTTGCAGCTTAGTTATTTGTCCTATCAGTTTTTTTCCCTAGGGATACATTGTTGTAAAAACTCTAGGTATTTAGGGTTATTCTATAAGCAGACTATCCACTAACGGAAAAATCTCCATATTTATGATGGACAAATTTTAAAACTGACGGAAAAAAATGGAAGGCCATCCGTCACCGGGACAGACAGATCTTTTAAAACAAGGAGTGTCCAGTTACTTATCATGACTATGTTACAAGCACACGACAGACTGCAATGTAGAGTGCCTGGGACAGAGTTTTTGTCATGCTGTCCATCCTGATAACAGACAGTTTTGAATCCTAGTGATAAGTATATTTAGGGTGTATTCTATGATTGGCTTAACTTTTGGCATAACCCATTACATCCTGAGGCTGATTTTTTAACATTTACTTATTGCCCTACAAAAGCCACATTACAGATTAGGAGACAGATCAACCATTTTAGTTCAAGGGTGGTGCCAGAATAGCTTGGCGCCTGAGGCGCCAAGCTATTCTGGAACCACCCTTGAACTGTCATAGTCAAATTAATTTCATGCAGCGGTGTACCAGGATGAAAAGGGTTAACTGGTTTGACAAGTATGCAGACGGTGCACCTGATGCAGGTGTATACGCAGTGGCATGCCATGCCAGCACCAACACCTTCATTGCTGAGACCCACACAGGCATAAACTGCATAAGGCACAGACCTTCATAAGCCCCAAATCAGCAGGGACTCATGAGGTTCAGCTTCCTCTTGCTGGTTCCATTCATATAGATCTGTTTTCCACTTACAGTACAGTCATCGCTGCATACTATCAGTCTGTGATACATGTAGTTTCAAACAGTTTTTGTCCCATGGCAGCAAAGGGTTAATTAACTCATTTAAGACGTGCCGCATACAAAGATGCAGCAAACAGTTAACAGAGATAAGCCTGGTTAAGACAATTTTGCTTTATTTGTGTTTCAGTGTGCTTTTTCATTTGGTTAACATTTAACCCCTTCCCTGCCGCTGTACGTACATTTTTGTTTCTGAAATCTGTGTTGCTTCAAGTAACGACCAAAGCCTCAACCATCCCAAAAACATGCATGCAAACTGGTCTCCACAATAGATCCTCACGAGCCCCAGCAGTCGCGGGGGCTCATGGGGATCTATGTCTCTTGCAGTTGGATCATGTTCCCATTTGCTCATCAGTGAAGGGGTTAATTTTTGTGATAGTTGTGTATTCAGCTAGATAGTGTGTGTGCTTGTTTGCTGACTGTGTCATTGGCCTTGCAGTGGCCGGCTCAGTCGCAGGTCGCTCACCAGGTATGCGCCGTTTCCATGACTTTGACTTCATGTCCGCGTTAACGGAAACACCATCAGACGCCCGATGTGAGTTTGCCCGTGCTCATGAATCATAAATGGTCAACAATTTGTTTATTTATCTATTTACCTCTTAGCCCCAGGACCCTGCAGCAGGAGATGGATTGATCTTGATAATTCAAGGATAGTGCCAGATGAGCTTGGCACCTTCAGGCACCAAGCTCATCTGGCACTACCCTTAAATTTATCATGATCAATCCATCTCCTGCAACAGTACAAAATTGTTAGGCAACACCTCCAAAATTTGAGAAATGGGACCTTTGGGCTAAAAGGGTCAATCTGTTTATCTGTTTGTTTGTTGTTTGTTTCTTTCTTTACTCATACAATAATAATGAATTCTTTGCAGAAAGTTAAAAACTAAAACTTATGTTTCGTGGAGTGTAGTGTGTGTGTTGTACGACCATGCATGTTTTGCTGATCTAAAAGAAATAACTCTAAGTAATGTACTTCTTTGTTAATTGCATATGATAAGCGAGACATACACATTTTTTTCTGTATGATGTAAAAAGTATTTATACGAGTGTATATATATTATATTAATAACATGCTGTGTACAAGACTAGCTGTGAAATTGCCTTAATGTAGTGGATGTCCTAGTCTAATCCCATACAATATCCAGCTGTGTCTAGTCATGAATAAGTAATTAATATTTGCACAGTAACAGACTTTTGGACGTTTTGCTTACTTGGAGTGTCCACATAAAGTACACCAATATATAAATTGGCCTAGGGTAGATAATTTGCACCAATACCTGTATTATTGGCCCCCAGGCTAGTTATAATTAATTATCCACCCTATTTCACATTGCAATTTTTGGATACTGTATGTTTTAGGCTAAGGCAGATTCAATCCTAGAATACAATAATGTCACACTGGTTTACTGGAAACTTGATCACATTGTGGTTTGACACCCAATCGCTTGTCAAAGTTCTTATGTTGCACAGCGTGAGACCTGTTATTGTTATTATTAATTGAATAGTGACACTTGCTGACAGTAATTGTCATGTTTGACAGCAAGAGACTAGCTGTAATAATCTGGAATCAGTAGCCGTTATGTTTGTGTTTTAGGATAATGGCTTCATTATTCACTTTGATATGTATGTGACAGGTAAGGTAATTATGTCTTAATTTGTACATCATATAACTGATGTCTGTATGTTAAAATCATTGAAAGATAATTTGATTTAACATGCAGGCAGCTTGATACTGGTAAAAGTATATTGTATCAATTTAACAGCTTTGAACAAAGATTAGTATTCAGTAAGCACAAGGACATCGGGCTGATGTCGACAGCAGTTCGCATGGACACTGTGGTGTGCGGGCCAACTGCCCATGACATCGGTCCGATGCCCTCGTGTGCACACGGTAACTTTTACACCTGTAAAAAGTCTTTTTTCTGTGTTTCATCACACAGTTTTTGCAAGGTCATAGTGGCTAAACATAGGGAGAACCTACCCAGTATCATGTTATGGCAAAGTTTATTTGATAAGAAAAAGTTTGAATAGTAAAATCATGAAGTATGATTTGTGCATGATATTAATTTTAATATGAACACTTTTCAGTGTACCATGAGAGGTATGAATATATGTAGAGCGAGTAAGTTTTCACATAAGCTTTTCATAGAGTTGAGATACAGTCAGATTAGTATGTCCATTAATTTCAGTGCACTATCTGTATTTTTTATTCTTTCTGTTTTGATTTTTTTTTTTATAGTGTATTTTGAGGCTCTTGGAGCCTGCCTTGCACCATTATTATTATTATTATTATTATTATTACATACAGGTGGAAGTTTCATGTTGGGTAGTTTCTTTTTCTTTTCTATATTTTATTAACCCATTCAGCCCTGACGCACTACATCAAGAGATGGGTCAACCATGATAATTCAAGAGTAGTGCCAGATTAGCTTGGCGCCTGTTGGCGCCAAGCTAATCTGGCACTGACCTTGAATTATCATGGTCGATCTATCTCCAGCAACTGGTGGATAGTCATTAGAGGACACCTCCAAAAGTTGGGAAATATGGTTATCGGGCTGAATGAGTTAAACTTAAGGCTTCTTTCTATTGTGCGTTCACTATTGCAGCAACTGCAATGGCCAACCCCTCCTACTACATGTCGGTGATCCAGTTCCAGCTGTCAAACAAGATGTGTGAAGAAAAAGGTACTGATGTGATCTTCATAAACACCTCTCAGTTATTTTTGTGACAAATTGACAAGTTAGGTACCCATCCAGCCATATTTATCAGTATATAGGACAAATTCACCCCCATGCTCAACCTTTTATTTATTTATATTTTTTAACCCTTTTCATCTTGATACACCCAATGCTTGAAATAAATTTGACAGATAGTTCAAGGGTGGTGCCATAATAGTTTGGCGCCTCAGGTGCCAAGCTATTCTAATTTCTGGCACCACTCTTGAACTAAAGCAGTTAATCTATCTCCTAATCAATAATGTAGCCTTTGTAGAACAATAAGCAAATTTTACAAATCAGCCTGATGATGTAATAGGGTAAAGTAAGTTGGTGGCTGAATTCAACTCCACTGCAAATTAATGACACCTGGATGGATCTAGGTGTGCTAGCCTACAATAACTCTTCTCAGCTGGAAACTCAAAGGGGGGAGGTGTGTGTGTGTGTGTGTGTGTGTGTGTGTGTGTGTGTGTGTGTGTGTGTGTGTGTGTGTGTGTGGTGGAGTTGACCCAAATCTTGCTGGTGGAGGAAGGGGGTAGTGGTGGGGCAGCAAAAATCTCTTTGCCTTTTAGATGGATTTTGCTTTTCTTTATTGTCCAATGTTTGGACAGACATGCACATGTGAGCACGGTGGTTTTTTTTCCTGTCCAAAGGTTGGATCGTGCAAAAAGGCCGTGAGAATGAGCTGGCGAAGGAAGCAGTGTTGGAGTGGTGTGTTCAGATACTGCAACAGGCACGCAAACTCATGTAAGTTTTTTTTTCTATTCTTTTTTCAGCAACCCTTTGCATGCCGGTAGCAGTTTTTCTCGTGAATCATCATGACAAAAAAAACTCTACTGACACAGAGGGTTAACATTTTCTTCTTTTATTTGGGTACAAACGGGATCTAGCTCTCGGCAGTGAGAATTTAGCTGGTTTTTGCTCTCTCTGTATACGTGTACTTTCTGCAAGTCTTTAAACCTGGCCTACTCTTCCAGTGTATGCATATTGTGTTTCTACAGTCTTAGTTAACCCCATTTAGCCCTGAGTCCCTACAGCAGGAGAGTGATTGACTGTGGTAATTCAAGGGTAGTGCAAGATTAGCTTGGCGCCTGAAGGCGCCAAGCTAATCTGGCCCTACCCTTGAATTACCACGGTCAATCCACCTCCTTCAGCTGGTACATAGTCGTTAAGTAACACTTCCAAAATTATTTGGGAAATGCACTCATGGGGCTAAAAGGGTTAAATCAACACCAAAGAGTTCCAGCCAACCAAGGAACTTGGACACAAAGTGGCGTCAGCAAGGGCCATAGGTCCTCGTGAGCCTCCACTCCTGCGGAGTCTCATGAGGATATGTCTCTTGCAGTTAGGTTGTGTTCACTTTCCTGGCAGTGAAGGGGTTAAAAAATTGTATTGGTTCAGTAGTGAAAAGGGCTCTTCCATTTAGGGCTTTTTGACAGTTTCCAAGTTTAAACTATACTCTCACAGTGAAGCCGTACCAAGCCAACAAGGGTCCACTTATGAAAAATTAAAATTAAATTAAAAAAAATAAACCCAAAAATGAAATTTTTACTGGGTCTTCGTTAATGGAAAAATTCTCGGTATTTGATGGACAAATTTTGACAGGGAAGAGAACAAATGGAAGGCCATCCATCACAAGGAGAGTTGAATCTTGAAAAAAAAAAAAAAGGAGTGTCGAGTTAATTATCACAGCTGTGTTTCAGGTATACGATGTAGACTGTAGAGCACCTGGGACGGATTTTTTGTCATCCTGTCCATCCCGATGACGGACAGTTTTAAATCTTAGCGGAAAGCCTGTTATCTTACATGACTATGATTGCGCTTGCCTTAGTTTGGTACCCATCCCCCCACAAAAATCCCTCTACAAGAGGCATAGATCCTCATGAGCTCCTGCAACTGCGGACCCCACCCGGGTCTGCCCTGGGGGACTTGGGTGGGGTTAGGTATTTTTTAGTTCCCAGGGTCACCCTGGTCAGCCCCACAGGGTGGGGTTTTCTCTCTATTCTGGGGCATGTGTTTCTGTCTACCCGAGGTCCATTCACCTGTATTTGCCTTTTTTAAACTCTCCCTACTGTCTGCACTGCCTGTAGCTCTTGATATTGGATGTGTGTTGCTAAATGGTCTTAGCTTTATTTAGGCCCCATGTGTTAGGTTTATTTAATGTGTTTGACCGGCTGGCGACATACATTCAATGTTCTGTTTAGTTGGTGTTTTTTTTTCACAAGCAGTGCAGGCACGTCCTGAGAAAGCCTTGTTGCTGTCGGGACGTTAAGCAATGTACAATCAATCAATCAATCCTGCAACTGCGGGGGCTCATGAGGATCTATGCCTCTTGCTAACACCACTCTGTTGCTTGGAAGGCTGGAACATTACGGCTTTGGAGGCACAAAGATTTGTGAAACATGATCTGCGTCCATTGGCACTCATGGCAGTGATCGATGGGGATAATACTACCGTTTTTGCGCAACATTTTTCTCGACATCTTGTGCTTTGTACGTCAATGCCTTGTTCCAGAACTGACCAGAAAACTCAGGAGAAGGAGATGGGATACGATCAGCCTGTTCAAGTACGCTACTATGGTGACACGAGGAAAGAAACGCTGCTCAAATATCGCAAGTCACCAGTCAAACCCAGCGTCAATCCTGCCATAAAGGGAGGCAAACCCAAGATCCCCAGCATGTATGATGACAACAATGAGGGGAAACAACTGATGCTGACCAGTCATCTGGATGGCACCACGGTGTCATAGTATCCTTTGTCTGGTTGAATTACATGTAGTTGGAATTCTTGTTTGTCCTCGATCTACATCAGAATGACCAGATGGCCTTTTATTACTGGGGTGTTTTTCTTTACAACCTGATGTCAGTACTACTACCTGCATTTTGGTTAACTCATTCAAGGTGCCTCACATCAATAGCTGCGGAAGTGTCGTATAGCGTTACCACTGGCAACGCTATATGACACTTCCGCAGCTATTGATGCAGCCCACCTTAAATGCGTTAATGCAGACTGACCTCCTTATGCACAAGGTCATCAGACAAGGGCTGCTGCAGCTTCCCCATGCACGACTGCGCACAGGCCAACAGCAGCTGACATCATCCTGATGGCCGTTTGGCAACTGGGTTTTGTCTCTTTAGTCACCATGCACTGTACACATTATGCTGAAGTTGGCCAGTAGTATAACATTCTCATGATCATTTATTTGATAATTTCCTTCACCTGAATGTAGTTATCCCTCAGGCCGTCCAGCTGTGGTGGCTTCAGCAGCAGGGTTTGGTCGCTTGGGCTTCTACACTGTCGTTTATGACGATAACATTGACATGAAGATGCTTGCCATTTTCACGCCAACAGGGCACGGAGTATGTTACCACCATAATGGCCATGTCCGATTTTTGGCGACCAGCAAGGGAGGGCACATAGCCACAAACAATGGAACAATTGAGCGTCGATGGAAATGGCCACCAGGTGGTGTAAAAATCACTACGCCAGTTGGCTTTCAGGTAAGGAGGCAGTGGACGATTTTAAGGAAGGGGGATGAGGTGTGTATCTCCACACTGAATCATGAAATCCTTTTGTGACTGGAATGTGTTGCCTTGTATGTCAGTGGTTTGCAATTGTCATCTTTCAGAAACATGTATGTGTGGCTGTGGTGTCTATGGTGGTCTGTTCATTACACGTGAGTGTGTGTGTTGGGTTTCAGTTCGCGGTGCTTTGAGTCGATTCGTCCAAAAATTGAGAAAAAGCGCCTATATAATAACGATATTATTATTATTATTATTATAACTACTTAACCATTGTTGTCTGCCTGGGATTTTTTTTCCAGCTGAACCCCCACCTGTCGTTTCGCTGTGTGTCCGAGTCACACATGGTGCTGATCTTCTCCTGTCACCGTGAAATGGCTCGCTTCTCCGTCAGCGCCACACCAGGGGCAGGGTCATCACGCAGTGGGGAGGAAACGGTAAGCATTCATAAGTGTCAGGCATCAAAATTCTTCTTGGCTCCATGATTTTCAGAGAAAAGATTGTTAGGAAATAACGTTTCATCCAAGTAGAAAACGGCTTCAGAGTTTCTTTTCTTAGTGGTTAGCTGAACAGTTGATATTTGCTCAGCAAACCATGCAGTTCTAAACTATCTCAGCGCATGGCTTATCATTGGCTTATAAGTTTCTGTCATTTCAAGAGCATAGGTGACAGTCTTCCATCCAGGAGACTGAATCAGCTTTTTCAAAGTCCCAAGAAGCTGAATTCAGCTTTTTGGTTCGGACAGAACAGTCATTATATTCGCAGGAGGTGTGCATTCTCATGCAGGAGCAGGGGCTCATGAGAATTTATGTCTTGCTGCCATGGATCAGCAAAAATTACACCCGTCCACAGTTAGCCTATGAACTGTTTTCAGTCATTTTAATTTTTTGTACTATTGTCCGTGCAGGAGCAAATACTGACAAACTTCACCTTCAGCTCAAAAGCGGCCAAAGACCTGTTGCGCCTCTTTGCTCCCAAGACAAAGTCCCACAAGTCAAAATCCAAGAAAAAGGTAAGTATACCATCGCTGGTGCAGCATCACAGCATCATTTGTAAACCCTTAACTGCTCCTACCCCTCTCCCCACCATCCCCATTCAAGAGACATAGATCCTCATAGCCCCCGCATTTGTGGGGGCTCAAGAGGATCTATGCCTCTTGCTGACACCACTTTGTAGCTATGTTGCTTGGAAGGCTGGAGCGTTACTGGTTTGAGTGGACAAGGATTTGTGAAACACGATCTGCATCCATTGGCACTGATAGCAGTGATCGAAGGAGATAATACTATGCATGCTCGGCTCTATGCGCTGTTTGGAGTCAGATTAATGAACAGCATAACAGGCAAGATCGAGAGATTGTCAAAATGGGCATCTTGACTTTCACGCTCGTCTATGATCTTAGACCCTACAGCCTGTAACTGCTGGGTACAAAATAACAAACCCGCATACATTCCAGACCCATTTCACCTGCTGTCAAATGTAGAGTTTTCTGTCAAACACAAATGAAGTGATTGTGAAAGGTACCTGGCTCTGGAATGCCTGGTGAACTAAAGGTCCTCGAGCCGATGTCAGCTTTAGCTGGACTGCACATGTGTGTGCATGGGCCAGCTGATGCTGACATCAGCCAGAGCACATTCTGCTAACCGAGTGGTTTTTCTTTGCAAGTCTAAGTAAATTCAGTACTACATCACATATGTGATCACGAATAGCATATTGTGTCACTGTCTGACTATGGCTTTGGGGTACCAGGTTATACAGAGGCTATCCTGTATTTACAGAAAGGAGTATGGTGGGCAATTCTGAATAAAAATCGTTTGCTGTATCCAGCTTGCATTACATCCAGCCTTACAAGGGATTTAAGTCAACTGTATTTGTTTTCTTCTCAGGAGCGGCTTAACAAACAGCTAGCTGAGTTGGTAAAATCTGTGGACACTCAGGAAAAGACACTGTACGACATCGAGGCAGACAAAGAATTAGCCCGCCTTCAGCGCAAGACCAGGTTTGATTTAGTTGCTTCTCCAAAACGATGCCACAGAATTACTAGAACCTGTTGCCATAATGACCCTTTAGTTTTGACATCCTAAACAGGTGCTCATGAGGATTATTGCCACTTGCTATCATTTGTTCCTGTCCTCTCAAGAATCTCATTGCGAGAGACATACATTCTCATAAACTCCTGCGGCTGCAGGGGTCCATGTGAGTGTATGCCTCTTGCTAGCATGCAGTGGCCTCATTAAAGTATGAGATATTTTCCCTTTTGATCGTAATGGCCCATGACAGCCTAAACAGGGGGCCAGGAGACTCTCCATTTGCAAGAAACATATTTTCAAGAACCCCTGCAGTTGCAGGGGCTCATGAGAATATATGTTTCTTGCCCACTAGAAGTGACCTTAATAAAGTCCCTGAATATTTTTCCTTTTTATCAGGAATCTGATCGATGACTGGATGGAGCATTACAGAATTGCGATTGGCCTGATGTCCCCAACACTGACCTCTATGCCAGAGACGCCCCGCTTTCGGCGTCGCCGTGAGACCCAGTCGGCCAAACCCTGGGATGGGGACAAGGTGAAGCGACGGGGGGATATGGGTGTGGAGCAGAAGGATGTGTTGAACAGTACTCTCCGTGCCCCTTCGGCACCCTCTGGTGAGTAGATTTAGCAACATTCGAACCATCCACCTTCCTTCCTCTGTTGGGCTGGTTATTACTTGCTTCACTGTATCTGTGTGTACGTGCAGGCATGATTGCAACAATGGATAGCCAAAAGGTTAAACGTATGACTGTGTTATTTCAGGACCACCAAAGCAGCGTGGGGGTAGTGCCCGATCTGGAGTCCCCTCCCCTACTCGCAGTGCCACTTCACCCACCGTCAAATTTGACTGCAGCGCAGAAGCAGCGCAGGCTATGATAGACGCAGGCGCCCAGGTTGCAATGTCTACCATCAGCCTGGCCAAGTTCTCAGAGTGAGTGCCAGATTTGTTTAACCCCTTCACTGCTGAGAAAAGGGTGAATTAGATCCAACTGCAAGAAACATAGATTCAGTAACAATTTCATTTAAGTTTTGAGTAAAGCAAGCAATTGCAACAACAGCAGTACCTTAGAATGTTCACCCAACCCTCATTTGAAAAGTCTCACAAGACTGGTCCAGTCAGTAGCGTACGTACCCACCATTTGCATCCAAGCATTCAGTGCAGCGTTGACACATGGAGTTCACCAGGGTTCGGAGAACATGTTGTGGGATCGCTTCCCACTCTTGATGCAAGAACAGAGTCAGCTGGGGGACGCCTTGAGGTGGGGGGGGGGGGGGGGGTGGTTGCTGACTACACGTTGCCCCAGCACATTCCAGAGGTGCTCGATGGGAGCCAGATCAGGTGAACGAGCTGGCCACTCCATCCTCATGATGCCCCATTGCTCAAGGTACTCATCCACCACACGGGCGCGATGAGGTCGAGCGTTGTCGTCCTGCAGAACAGCATTGTTGCCTATGGCTTGGAGAGCTGGCTGGATGAGGGGCTGCAAAAATCTCGTCCCGATAGCACAGTCCAGTCAGGGTGCCTCGGATGACGTGGAGGGGTGTCCTGCCTTCCCTGCTGAAGCCTGCCCAGACCATAACTGAATCGCTTGCCCTGGCGTCTCCAGACCCTCACCCTGCCATCGTTGAAGGACACAGTGAACTGTGACTCATCAGTAAACAGAACCTGAGTCCACTGGAGTCTGTTCCACCTCACATGTTGATGACACCAGGCAACCCGAGCTCTGCGATGAGCTGGAGCGAGGGGTATTCTCACTGCTGCTCTGCATGAAGCCAGGCCAATTTCACGCAGATGTCAGCAGACTGTGCTTCTGCTGACGTTAACGTTTGCAGCTTGCATCAGTTGATGTCGCAGAGAGGTTGACGTGACAGTTCAGTCGCACAGAGCCGCCACACAGAGGTATCTGTCCTCCCTTCTGCTGGTGCAGCGCGGACGTCCTGAGCAGGGTCGTCGTTCTGCCCTTCCAGTTTCTTGGAATCGTGCCAGCAGCCTCTGGATCGCTGAATGGGACACCCCAAGACGTCTCCCAACTTCTCGTCCGGAAATCCCATCCTTCAGCCATGCTAGCGCCTGACCTTGATCTACTGGCGTTAGGCTTCGTAGTGGTGGCATGGTTAGGAAAGTGACGGCAATTATGCCCCTACTGTACCTGTATTTCTAGCGAAACAAAGTGCTCAGTGTTCACGACTGACCCCTTTAGCACGTGCAAGTTTACCAAGTTTTCCCACCCGCCTACCTTTGGTACGCTTGCCAATATCGCACAGCTTTTCACAAAAACTGATGATGTTTCACATGCATTTCACATGTTCGTGGAAATTGATGAATTGTTATCTATTGTTCCCTGTACAGTGGGTTGTCTAAAGTCAACTTTTAACCAATTTGGATCGAAACAACATTGTATTTTATTAGGGTACTTGCGACGATAAACAATGACACAAAAAAGTGGGGTGGCCCTTAAGTTTTGACCATTAGTATAGTTCAAGGGTAGTGCCAGAATAGCTTGGCACGCATAGGCGCCAAGCTATTCTGGCACCACCCTTGAATTAAATAATAATAAGCGCATTATATAGGCGCTTTATCCCAATTGAAAATCGGCTCAAAGCGCCGCCGCGAACTGAACCCAACAAGCACGCTCACGTGAATCACGCGCATTCACTCACACACTGAACGTAAACACAGAACTTTCACGTGGTGCTAAGGGCAAGCTCAAGCGAGCTACTGTAGTTTTTGGAAATTCAAAAACGTTTGTATTTGAAATTTGATTAAGTGGACTGAAACTGATACCAAAGTGGATGGGGAGGAAGAGCCGGAGTACCCGGAGAAAGAACCCCCGACGGTCCGCCCGAATTAACGGTGACACTTACTAGAGGAGAAAAATCCGACGCCGGAACCCGTAATCGAACCTCGCACCTTTAGCATTGGTGGCAGGCGTCTTAACCACTGCGCCACGGACCGCCCCATTAAAGCCATTGGTCTATGTCCTTTTCTGTAAATACTATAATGTAGTTTGCAAATGGCAATGTACAAATTTGAAGCTTTTAACCTCAGTATGATATGGGTTAATTAGATTCCTAACTTGTGAATTGGTAACTGTTGACTGGACCAAGGCTTTCACGGGCTTTCATATAGATCTGTAAAGCAATGCATCATCAATGACGAATTGGGCTTTGAAATATGGCTCAGGGGATTCTCACCAAAAACTGTTTAGCATGAAACTGCCATTCTTGTGTGGAGGTTTATAATTTCTTTGTGAATGGTGAAAAAAATCATTGATTTTAACCCTGTCTCTGCCATTGATCGCAGATTGCATTTCAGACATCTTTGTTACTTCAGCCAGCCAAAAAAAACATGGATACAAATTAGTGTCATCAAAAGGCATAGATCCTCATGAGCCCCTGCAGCTGTGGGGACTCATGAGGATCTGTGTCCCTTAAACTTGTATTGTCTTTATTTTTGTTTGGCAGAGAAGGTTTCAAGTTATAAAAGAACCAGTCAATGTATACCCTGTTTCTCTTGCGATAAGTGTTGATTTTCATCCAGATGTTTTTACAGACAACATGATAATATGTGCTGTTCTATTGTATGCTGGTTTAAAACTGTGATTCTGGAATATGCAGCTTACAATCTACCATGAAAGTTCAAGGCTGGTGCCAGAATAGTCTGCTGCCTCAGGCGCCAAACTATTCTAGCACTGCCTGTAAACGATCACAGTTGATCTGGCTCCTGAACTGTAAGGTACTTGCCATTGATCAACTCCCTAAATTGAGAATTTTAACAATGAGGCTTAATGTACTAATTGGTACCCCAAGGACACACTTCCCAATTTTGGAAGTGTCATCTAACGACTGTGTACCAATTGCAGGAGATGGATCGACCATGATAATTCAGGGGTAGCGCCAAGCTAATCTGGCACTACCCTTGAATTATCATGGTCGATCTATCTCCTGCTGTAGTGTGTTGGGATTAAATAGGTTAACATGACATGTGTGTGTATATATATATATTTGCTGCACAGATCCTCTGCATTACGATCAAAATCTGCGACGTCGGCGCACAAACCCATTACCCGTCAGGGGACAGCTACGTCACTCCCTGAGCGAGAGATCATGCCCAGCCTTACGCTATGCCCTGCTGCCCTACACCAAATCCTGCGGAACGAGTCACGGCCGCAGTGTCGGTGCAGTCGTCACGTGATCCCAGAAATCACAGACCTGGAGTTTGAACGTTATGTCATGAGAGAGGCACCTGTCTCACAGCTGCAGATCGTCATGATCCATTCTTCATTGTGAGTTTTTTGCACCATAGGAAATGTCCTCGGGCTGACGTTGCCCACTGTTGACACGCGCACAGCAGTGCGCTGGTCAACTGTGGCTAATGTCAGCCCAAAAACCTTTAGCTCGACGGGGTATATAACTTTCAGAGGTAAATGTAGAATCAGCTGTTATTGCTCAAGGGCCAACATCAGCTATGTACACTGCCAGCTGATCGAGATACATCAGCCAGAAGACGGTTTGCTTGCTGGATGATTTCATCATCGCAAGCCTCTGTGAATTCAGCACAGTTGTAACACTGACACAAAAATGGGTTTTATTGCAATATACTGTATTTTCTGTATTATGAAATCTGATCTGTTTGCTTTTTGAAGGGGCAAGACATCAATCATTTCCCTGTTTTTGCTTCACAGGTTCCCCAACACAAACCCTGCTGAGAGCATGCTGAACCACATCTATGCCACGCAGAATCGCAACCGCACGCGGCCTTGTCTCCAGAGTCGCGGAGACATGTTCCGAATCTTCAAGTACGACATCAGCACGGCCGCAGAGGACTGTAACCACACTCAGCCTCTGCTACTCACGCGACACAACGTCGTGCCTGGCATGTTCCTGGTGAGTGTGTGATGCAGGTTTGCCTGGTACGCAGAGAGGTCTTTGACTCCAATGTAAACACCCAGGAAGCTAATTTTGTTGGAGCCATAGTCAGCCTAAGTTGTCTTGAGCACAGCTGTGTGCAGACCAGCTGAGACTGATAGGGGCCTGAGAATATTTCTCTTACTGGTGGTGTTGCTTACTGGGTGTTGTGGCTTCTAGGCATGGGGTCTCAGGAGAATCTTTGCCTCTTGCAGTTGATTGCTATGCTATGCTGTGCAAAACAATACTATGCTATGACCGAGCTTTGCAAGATTAACCACTTGACTGGTGAAAAAAAGAAAACACTACACAACTGCATTAGGGGTGTAGGGGGCTCTGGATAGAGGTAGCACCTTTGCTGTTCGGCAGCTGCGTCCTACATAGGACGGACAGGCATCACTGGTCCTCATCCATCTCCTTAATCTCTCACGTGCTGGCTCCAAGCGCCACACCCTGGCAAACCACCTCAGCTGGTGGGCTAAACCACGTGAGGGGGTGGTGTTCACATTGCACCACTAGGCGGATGAGCTGTTTCTGACAGCCAACGGCTAGAGGACGGAGGAGATCAGGTTGGATCCAACGGCCAAATGTGGGGGAGTAAACCCTTCAAATCAGGAGTGGAGCCCCGAAGGCAGACAGCTGCCTGTATTCACGCACTGTTCTGGCAGCTCCTGCAGCCAAACTGGTGCCAAACGTACTGCTTTGCAATCCTTTGGATACATCAGCGAGGCCGAGAGGGGGATCTTGACGACTGGGCACCCCAGGATCTCCATACACTTCGCCCAGGCTTGCGCCCTGGAGAGGTCACTCCAGTGACTGACCCAGCAAGCGCATATACTCCATTGTCTTCTGAGACAGGATGCCAAACACACAACTGCAAGAGGCGCTGATCCTCGTGAACCCACCCCATGGCGGGGGTTCACGAGGATCAGTACCTCTTGCTGACATAACTGTATTTTTATTGGTGATCATGTCATGGATAGGGTTCTTTGGCGCCGAGTTCACAAATATTTAAGAAAAATACTGCCTGTGACCATCAGCAGCAAGGTCCTGGTAAATCAAAGAACACGTTTTCAGTGAGCATCTGAATTGATCAGTGTGCAGGTCATCCTTCACAGGTAATAGCTGTCCACGTCCCCCACAATCCACCTATTAGGACCATTCATTGTCTCATTCTGATTGGTGCCATGGTCAATAAACTCTGAACTGATCAGTCCAACCACCAGTAGCGAAGGAGTTTATCTTCAATGGCTGTATGTCATCCTCTTTTAACAAATAAACTTCAGAATAATCCAGCAAAAAGGGAACCAAGCTTAGACAAGAAAGTTGCAACACAAATGAATTTTAGAAGTTTGGGCATTAAATTGCATTGTTTTCATGCCTACGTCACATGACCAATCTTTTTAATGCAAACCATACCATGTGACCTTCCTACATGCCAAAACTCTTGTAGCGACTAATGGCGGACGTCTTGTGGCCCTCGTGACGTGTCTTGTGTGCCAGTTTTGTTTTATAAAAGATCACCAAAACGTTCTAAAGTACAAATTTGCTTAGTGTTATTTGAAACAATAGGCCCACTACTGGAGTTGTTTACAGCACACATTTGCAGCAATAGTGTGTAACAAATGACAAGAGAAAGAGTCTTGGCGGAATCAAAGCACATAAGTGTCTCCTGCGATTATTTTATTGAAGAATTTTAAATCTTTTCCATTGCATTACTCTGACAATTTTGCTGGTAATGCGGATGGCAACGTAATGAAAGATCTTATATTACGTCATAAGTCTACTATGTATACATGTATATTCTTTTGATGTCAGTCATGTCTGGTGTGATCCAGGTCAGAAGATTTCAGCTTTGATTTCTTTTACAAAAATAGTGGAGAAATGAAAACAAATACGTTATTGGTAGCAGGGGTTTGCTGCACGGACCTTCAAGGCCTTCAGGTGGTCTTGGGAACCATTGTATCCCTCAGGCCTTTGGCCCGAAGGGTACAATGGTTTGGCCTTCGGAGTACAATGGTTCCTTTAACCTCCCTCAGGCCTACAAAGGTCCATGTAGCAAACCCCTGCCACCAATAACTTATATTGTAAGGTTGTGTCATAACTTCTTTTGTTCACTGTGTTCCTGTCATTTCTTGCCTACAGATCTATGCAGACTCCAAGCTGCTGTTTTGTGACCACATCCTGAATGGCTATGGGTACACACAGCGTGACTTCCGGAAGCAGATCATGAAATCACGCTTTGACTTGCTGCATGGGCAGTCTCTACCCAGCGACTTCAGATTCAGGTACATGATATGCTTTATTACAATTTCGCTGACACCCCTCTGAAGCGGTAGAAATGGAAGTTCTAGAGAAGCTGCTAAGCTAATCTGGCAGTATCCTTGAACCATCATGGACACTCTGTCTCCTTCAACTGGTATGGGATCATAAGAAAACAGAATCCAAAGTCTTGACCCTTTTCATCCCGGTACACTATTGCTTGAAATACATTTTACTATGATAGTTCAAGGGTGTTGTCAGAATAGCTTGGCGCTCGAAGCACCAAGCTATTCTGACACCTCCCTTGAACTAAAATAGTTGGTTTGTTACAGCATATTTGTTTCTGATGGCTGGTTTAGAGTGTGAGAAGAAAACTCACAAATATTTGTGTACTAGACCTTACCTACTGGTCAAAAGGTCAGTGGGCTGATGTTCGCCACATTGGGCCTGCACAGTTGTGCACAGCCTACTGCTGCAGATGTCTGCCCAATGACTTTGTGCTTCACTTGTGCTACAAATATTCCTCAGCACAGTTGTTTAGTGCTGTTACACTCCAAGCAATGGCACGCCCCAACCCGAGCCGTACACAGGTCTTCCGGTCTCAAATTCATCATGTGACCAGTCCAGATTTAATAATAGAACCGTAATCAGTTTGTTTGAAATAAGCAGAAAAGTGCCCAGGTAATGTTTTGGCGTTATGAAGTCATTACGGGCTTTCAGGATGTGTGCCTTTTGTGGATTTCTTTTCACTGCTTACCGCTATATTTGAGACAGCTTTCTGTAAGTAAGATCCATTAAAACGTCATTTAATTTTCAAGATCTAGTTCAAGATCTGTGCAAGTTGTAAACGGCGCCGTATCAAATGATCAACCAATCACCAAGGGTCATGCTGCCATTACGAGACTACTCGGGACTGGAAAGATTCTTGCGTATTGGTTGGGGTGTGCCAAAGCTTGGGGTGTAACAAAAAAGTGCAAAACAAGGTCAACTTGATCACTCTTATTTGAACCTTATTGGTAGCAGGGGTTTGCTACACGGACCCTTGTAGGTCTGAGGGAGGCCAAAGGAACCATTGTACCCTGAAAGCCAAAGGCCTGAGGGGTACAATGGTTCCTTCGAGCTCCTGAAGGCCTACAAGAGTCCGTGCAGCAAACTCCTGCTACCAATAACATATTTGTTTTCATTCCTCCAATGTTTTCATAAAATAAATCAAGGAGAAATCTTCTGACCTGGATAATGCCAGGGATATACATTTAGACATAATAGACTTATGACATAATTTAAAATCTTTCATGACGTTGCCGTCTCCAGTAGTGAGCCTGTTGTTTCAAACAACACTAAGTAACTTTGTACTTTAGAACGTTTTGGTGATCTTTTATAGAACAAAACTGGCATCCAAGACGCAACATAAAGAGGGCTACAAAAAGTCAGCCATTAGTCGCTACAAGGGTTTTTGTATCATGGTCACATGGTACGGTTTGCGCTAAAAAGATTGGTTGTGTGATGTAGGGATGAAAACAAAGTGTGTTAACCTACATGGTAAGAAAAATGTGCAAATTTCATTTGTTTGATGAAACTGACCTGTGACAGCCCAAGCAAGGGGCAGCAGGGTCCACGCGCAGCCTGGGGAGGACAAATCGGGGGGACAGGAGTGGACAGTTTCGGGAGCCCTGGCACCGCCCTCAGCCGATCACTGACAGACATGCCCATCTCCGACCACTCCGTTTCTCTCGCACATTCCCAGGATGATCATGTCAAGTGAGTGCCCCACTGTCTGTATGTGTTTCTTGTGTGGTTCATAGTCACTTGCACACTTTCTTTTTTTGTTATCATTCTGTCTATTAACCCCCTTGTGCATGCAGCCACCGGTGCTGTAAACAGCACCGGTGGCTGCATGCACAAGAGGGTCATACTTAACCCGTTCAGTGCCAGCTGACGTAGACTGTTTTTCTACAATCTTCGTTAATTCGACACCAAAATATTCAACATTAAACACCTAGGTAAGGAACAGGGATTCAAAGCGGTGTCTGCAAGAGGCATAGATCTCATGGGCCCCCGCAACTGCGGGGGCTCATGAAGATCTATGCCTCTTGCAATTGGGTGGTGTTCAGATTTTCTTGGCATTGAATGGGTTAATACATGTACATCACTACCTGTCATTATCCATGCACAGTTATTTTCTTGCTGTTTTGCATTAATAGGTGGTGGGCCAAAGAAACTATTAGGACAAATAAAAGAGCACTTTCACAATATCACATTATTTACTAATACAAGGAACATTTATTATGCTTGTCATTATATATCCTCAAATTTCATAGATTGCTGTTGTATTTGCAGTTGATTCATACTGACTACCTAGTGTTTCGTACATTTTACAAAAATGAATAGCCCCTAAAACCACATTTTATAATCAGGGGTTTGATGCTTTGGTTTTGACAAAAACTGCCATGTACACAGGACATTGTTACAAGTGGATCTTCTTTTATGAGGTAACTGTTTCATGACTGAGACCCAGCTGTTCAGGTGATTTATAAAGCATGGTGTGCTCTTTCCAAACCTACTGTAGCTGCAGTACCCCCAGTTTGTTATACTGCGGTTTTGGCACACATGTAATCACCACTAGAACTGTACTTTGACAAAGCTTTAACCATTACATCCTGAGGCTGATTTTTTTTTTTAAATTGCTTATTGTCCTATGAAAACTATATTACAGATTAGGAGATAGATGAAGCATTTTAGTTCACGGATGGTGCCAGAATAGCTTGGCGCCTTGGGTGCCAAAGCTATTCTGGCACCACCCTTGAACTATCTTATCATATTCAAATTAATTTCTAGGAGTGGGTGTATCAGGATGAAAAGGGTTAAGCCAGCACCATGAAGCCTTGAATACGGATTTTCTGCATACTTGGGCATAAAGTTGATAATGGGCAATTTTGATTTTTTTTTCTTTTGGTCATTGCAATGTCACATGTGTGTTGCTTATGCAGATTCTTTTGCTTACTGATCGACAGGTTTCTCTTGCACTTTTCTTGCATTCTGTACATCTCAGCAGAAATATTTATGGCGTTCTTTCTTTGGGTGGTACTGTTTTTTTGTTTTTGTTTAGTTTTTTTTTTTTTCATCTTTACTTGTATCATGGCCGGTGAATATGTGTACTGACCAGCTATTCAAGGACATACAACAGAACCTGTTTTGAATGACCATCCTCTTGAGAGGTAACCTGTCATTAAACGACTATCATTTAGTGGCGGTAGCCATGCACCTGTACAGTGGTCTTTAATGACAGGTGCCACTTTTAGAGCACGGCAGTTTACCTTTCCCTAAATTGCTCTCTTTAGTTGGGCTGTGAACCAGCCGTGACCCATATCACTGATAAGCGCACGCGGGTGATCCCGGACTCAGCCAGCTGCAGGCTGGAAGCGTAGCGCTCTTTGTTTCTTGTAGAAGGCTGTCGGGCAGGTGATAGTTTAGTCTGTTTATAACTTGACTTATTATTAACGTGGCTAAAAAGTTACAATCGTAAATATGATTATGTAATATGCTTCAAAATGTCCTCTTCAAGCTCATGTGAGTTTCTTTTGAAAAACTCATTGAATTTTGTGATTATTACATGATTTAAACGTGCACGTAGTTCGAGGAACTTCCTTCTGCTGTAGAGTGCGGGTGTGTAAAAAATTGGTGCCGGACACTATACGTGTGCCAATATTTGATGCATATATGTAAAGTATAGCGTGTTAAAACCATGGAGAATGGACATTCCTTTCCAGAAGACATTTGGAGGCCGTGAATTCTTTGTGTAGACTTTGTGGTAGAAGGTCTAGGCGAGCAGTCAAAGACAAAATCAAACCCGTGTTTTTGTGCACTAAATACACCGGCCTTCGTGTTACAACATTGATGTGCTCAACGACCAGGAAGGTTAAGAAAACAAGTGGAGCGGACAAGCTCTACAGACATTCACAAAATGTGTGATTTTTGGGTAACCTTTGATGAAACTGTTTCTGTTGATGACTGTCAAACATGTAGTCATTTCAAGCAGCAGTCAAAAGGTGGCCGACCGTGTCCAGTCAAAAACAGACTAGCTGCACCCAAAAGAAAAGATCTTGATAATGTAGGGGATTCTTTTCCAGATCTCTCTTTCTGTCCGTCTTCGTCATTTTCGGCATCAACAACAGCATCAGTCAGGAAGTGTGTAGATTCTTTTCAACCTTCCACTGATCTTTCCTGTTTACCATCAACATCAGCATCAATTTACATCATTTGAAGTGCAGGAGGCATCGCCAGTAATTCCCAAACCCAGTGTTGTTAGCACTGCATCATCCCCATTCAAATCCAAGATTCTTAGGCCTATTTGCAAACTAACAGCGCCACTATCAAAAACAGAGGAAGCGTACCTCACAAAACTAGTCAGAGTCAAACTGTCAGAATCAAGCGATAAGGTGATAGTTTTGTGCTAAACAGGTGGTCAGCCGCTTTTGCTGAAAAAGATAATAATAATAATAATAATGTACATTTATATAGCGCTTAACCTCCAAATGAATGGTGCTCTAAACACTTTACAAGATCAAAAATCACAGAACAAAAAGTACAAGAAAGAAAACGATACAATAAATGTTACAAAAACTAAAGTGACACATATCAAAAGCTCACACTCACACATGCACACACACCGCTACAAGAACAGTTACTGCCATAGATTGTTAACGCACTGAAAATGCATCTAACTGTATGCATAAGAAAACAGATAGGTCTTGAGCAGTGATTTAAAAGCAGACAGAGTTGGGGCATGTCTGACATGGGCTGGAAGGTCGTTCCAGGTGACTGGACCAAAATAAGAAAAAGCACGCTGGCCCTGGCTAGACTTCTTTCATCTCACGACGATAAAGATAATACCAATAGATAATAAAACTATGAAAAACGTGTGCTGAGGCTAATACCCCACTGAGGAAGAAGAGAGCCCACTATATGAAGCATGTGAGACTAAACGTGTCGGGGGTTACTGAAGAAGATGCACTGAAGCAACAGGGCACAGAACTTAGGGTGACCTGTAAGGCGAAGAAAAAAAAAGTCTTGACAGAGGCTAAATTTTGACAGGTTAATGTATCAGCAGTTCAAGGTGCTGCTGTTAGAACCATGTTAGGCATGTCATTAAGTACAGGTCTCACAAACGATTCTTCAGAAGTTTAGCTGTTCGCTTTCAAAGCAAACAAAAAGAGAGAAGGGAACAAGTCCAAGCACAGTGTGGAAAAGTACAAGTTCGGATGACTAGTCTTGAAGTCTTCAGTGATGTAGATCAGAGACTGGAACTTGTACAAGCACCGGTGGCAAGCATCAAAGATGTGCCAGCATTTGTCACCAAGCTGCTTCATGAGTATGACAAACAAGGTCTCTTGACATGGCATGACAGCTGCATTCCAGAAGATGAAGTATGGATCAAGATAGGTGGAGATCATGGTGGGGGGTCTTTCAAACTGATGATGCAAGTTGCAAACCTCAAGAGGGCCAACTCAAAGCACAATACTTTCATCCTTGCTATGGCAGAATGCAAAGATAGCCCTGAAAATCTTAGGCGAATTTTGGGACCATACCAGGACCAGATTTTATCTTTGCAGACGATGAAATGGAAATGAAAAAATCTGCAACTGTTTTTGTTTGGAGACTACGAATTCTTGACAAAAATCAGGGGCTCAAGCCATTCCCCCATGTCTTTTCTGTACAGCGTCACGTGTGCAAGTCCATGCACCACCTGTACACAACAAAGGTAATACAAGTCAAAGGACTCTGACCCAAATAAAACGTGACCATCAGAAATTCAGCCATGCCCGTGAAAAGAAACCCAAGGCCAAGCTATTCATCAATGTCATCAGAAAACCACTGGTTCAGCTGGAATTGGATCAAGTGGCACCACCATATCTTCACAAATATTACTGGGGTTGGTGAAGAAACACCATGATATGCTGGAGAAGGAGTGTCATGACCTTGATGAACATTTAGCAAAGTCCCTTGCCAGACGCAAAGATGCCACACCAGAAGGTGTGTCTGTCACATTCCAGCAAATGAAACAAATTGAAGACAGAAAAAGACAGATTCAGGGCTTTCAGTCTCGCCCACACCACCAAGAATTTCAGAAGAGCAGGCAGGGGAAAATTAAAGAAATCAGCAGAAATTGTTGCACTAAAATCTGAAAGTTGCTATTTCTGTCTGGTCTCATTACCGCCAATTTGGACCAAACTCTCAACAACTGATTCACACACAGCCCTACCACGGCAGGGCACTGGTTGGGAACCACTGCAATAATTATCTTAAACCACCAGTGTATGAAAACATATGTCAGAGTGTCATACTCAGAAAAAAACGCAAGCACTGACAGATGACACAAGCCATCTTGCGAAAGCACGAACAGTATGTCACAAATTCGAACAACTGAACGCACGCTACTCAGAAGTCCATCAGCGCATATCGCATCAGCAGCCAGTAGGTGACGAAAGTATAGCAGGGATACAAGATTCCATACAGAGATACATGTCATACTTCGGGCGCAATTTCCTGAAATCCGTGTGATCCCCAAACCACATTAATTTTGTTAGAGTGTCATTGTGTGCCCTTCATCAGGAGATGGGGTATGGGGCTGGCACTGTTTGGGGAACAGGGGGACGAGGAAACTTATGCAACTGTGAATATATTGAAAAGGAAGGCATTGGCACAGAGAGATCCTCAACAGAAGCTTAGAATCCTTCTGACAGAGCATTTGGCTTTGGTTTCTCCACATTTTCATCAGGAATTCACAGACTCGTCCAAAAAATAAAACTGATCGGCCTATCAAGTTTGGACACAGCATAATAGTGACCCTGTAGACACACTCATTTGAAGCCATTTTAATGTGACACTAAGCCGGAACAGAATCTCTGAACAGCAAAAAGTAAACCTCTGCTTTGTGTATTGTTTTTAAACTGTGTTAAAATTGTGATATTGTTAAAAATATTGACTGTATCGGTGAAATTCGCGTATTTCATGTCGGTGTGCTCAGAATAGCCTAAAACCATTTTCACTTGGTCCACCAAAGCGGCTTTAGCAGGACTCAGGTATGTGGTTTCGAATATTTTAGCATGGCCGGATATGCCAGTTAAGACATCTGTTGACAGCACTGACTTTGTCTGAACTTTCCAGCAACTTTTGTTTTTGAACAGTGATGTGATAAAAAGTATGATTAACAGAAGGCTGCATCTAATCCATAGATCTCCAAGTGATACTTTGAGCCAGTGCATGAAAAACATCCACGCAGATTACACCAGCATGTTTGGTGTTCAAAGATAGTACAATTTCTCCTCAAAAAGACGAATTATGTTCAAGTAATTGCTCACAACTGCAGGTTAATTAATTCCGGTTTAATGACATCTGTAATTCACAGCCTATTCGCCGATGTATGCAGCAGATGCTAAGAGATAATTGGGGAAAAGCGCAGTAGTACTGTGAACGAAGTGCCTTATCAATATCAGTGATGGGGGTAAGGGGAAGGAGGTTGCCTCGCTATCTCAGTGCTCTCGCGAAGCTGATCAGACAAATTTCTTCCAGGGAGTGCCGGCCAGCACGGCTGAGAACTAAACAAATTAAAGAGCATAGACTAAACAGCCGTGAGAGAGCACCTGTATTTTTAAACAGGGCTAGAAATTAACTTTTTTCTTTGGGGGCCACCGGGCCCCTTGATTGAAAAATTTGAGGGCCCACAAGCAACTTTCGGGGCCCAACTTTGAAAAATAATGCAAACAAAAAACAAAAGAATTATTGACAATATAATAAGTAGAAAGTACAATTTGTCTGATAATCTAAAATAAAAACAATTGAATTTCCAATTTTGCTGAGTGATGTCATTTTTATTTGCCTTTTCTTTCACTTTCAAACATTACCAACAAAAAAGGGGAAAAAACACACACACACACATTCAGTGACACACATATTCCAGTGACTAGTGAGCCTGAAATGGCCATTAAAGAAAATAGAAAAAAATCAAGTGAGTCTCTTGTATAATACTTTTCAGTTTTGTGACTGAGTATTGCACAATACACATCATTACATTTTTAATATGAGTAACCTAACAAAAAATCTGACCTCAATGCACAAAAGTTCAAAACAAAACCATGAAAGGGAACTAAACTTAACAGTACTCTTCCTGATAAACTAAAGTTAAACAAACAGATTTTGCCTTTTCTTTTTTTTTTCCAATCATCTATTCATATTACACTTATGTGCACTTGAGTTAACAGAAGTAAACTAAAAATACAATAACAAAAAAAAAAAAAAAAAAAAAGAACACAATACTATTACTGTGAGTGAGTCTGTTGCAAACATAGGGCACCGGTGTGGGTTGCTTCCCTTGGCCCAAATACGAAACTGCCGAGTAGAGCTAGCTGTAGCAGACGAATTATTTTGCGGGCCAAGCGGGCCCTTCGTTTTTCAACTTTCCGAGCCCGAAATCAACTTTGCGGGTTTTTGGCCCCGGGCCCCCGCTAATTTCGAGCCCTGTTAAACCATGTTTTCTTGTGAAAAATGTGGATGATCACAAAAATAGGTTCTGCTGTATTTAGTCCAGAAGAACAGACCAGCACACGTTTATCATTGTGAGATGAGTGATCATCTTTTATTTTCACTTCATGTGGGAGGCCGGGGAGGGGTGACAGGGGGGGGGGGGGATGGGGAGATGAGAGCCCAGTTAGCAGAAGTCCTCAGGCTGATGTTGGCCGCATTGGGTCCGCACACAGTTGTGCGTGGGCCCACTGCGGGCAATGTCAGCCCGAGGGTCCTTTGCTTATTGGTGAAGGCTGAGCATGTGCTTGTGTGGGAGAAATGATAAATATGTTTTATATAAACTTTGCTTATGATTATGCTTGTGTGTTTGACTGCGAGCAGCGTATGGTATATGAGCCTGAAGCAGTTGCTTGACATACAAGCCAAGGACAGAGAGAGGTATATTTAGTGCTGACATCATGCGCGCTGCGTAGAGTCTAGCGCAGGTTGCTTTACATTATCATGAAAGAACACCTGTCATATTTGACAGCTATAGTTGTTACAAATTTACATTTGGATAAAAATAATTTAAGTGTATAATTTATTAGTGTTAGATCTATGAGTGTTCCTGCAGGCTGCAGATTTTAAATTGTGCTAATTAAGGTTTACTTGGCATGCCATCAGCAAGTGGATTATTTTAGCTTTTTTTTTTTTTTTTTTTTTTTTTTTTCAACTTTCTTTATATCTCTTCTATGTTGTTACTGGTAAATATGTTGTCCAGTTAGTTTGACGAAAGCTGATGGCTCAAAGACAAGAGTCTCTCTCTCTCTCTCTAATCTGAGCATTTGCTTTTTTGGTGACTTTTGTGCACTCATGCAATAGGCAATTTGTCTGGTGTTTTCTTAAGTCATACCGATTGTATGAATAACTAGTTTTCTCAGAAACTGTCAAAGTATATTGATGTGTTGTTTACCAGCTATACTGTATATGTATGCAAGTGCTCGCATATTCTGCCTGTCCATTTTCATTAATAATGTTGACCCAAATTATGGATTTCACATACACCATGCTGCTTTATTTTGCTTTTATATCAATCGCTATATTTATTTACATAAAAACAGATGACACTTATGTCATTTGTCAGATTAACCCATTTAGCCCCAAGTCCGTACAGCAGGAGATCGATTGACCTGAAGGCGCCAAGCTAATCTGGCACTACCCTTGAATTAACAGGGTCAGTCCATCCCCAGCAACTGGTACATAGTCGTTAGTCAACACCTCCAAAAGTTGAGAAATGGGACTTTGGGGCTAAAAGGGTTAATTTCGTCATTTTTTGTTTTGTTGTAAAGTCAGTTTCATTATTTTAATTTTCAGAATTAATAAAAAAAGTAGTGGCTTTTCCTGCACCAAATGTTCGGACATTTTAAATATAGGTTTTAGTTTCGGATTCCATCATTTTAGTTTGGTGTTTCCTAATATTCATTACAGAGGGTTTCAGTGAAATGACAATTGCACATACTAGACTTTCATTAACACCTTGACTGTTAACCCAGAAAGACCTACACATTAACACCTTGACTGTTAACCCAGAAAGACCTACACATTTTTATTATATCCTCTGATGTCTTCCTTATTATGTTGGTGATAGATCGTCCATGATAGTTCAAGGGTGGTGTTAGCTTGGTGCCTTAGGCACCAAGCTATTCTGACACTACCCTTGAACTATCATGGTCGATGCACATCCTGTCATATAGTGTCAGGGCTTTATGAGTTAACAACACTGCTCTTTTCACCCAGTGGTGTCATCAGTAAGAGTCAGTACAGTTATCGATGGTCGGCCCCTTCCCTCACTCCTCGGAAGACTCATTCTTCATAAGAAAATATGTGATATGTATTGTTACTAAAAAAATACAAGATGCCTTGGTCCTAATGACCCTCCCCCCCCTTCCCCAACGTTGCTGTGTCATCACTTAACACATTCCAGACATTCTGCAGAAAGCTGCGTTACACTAGATTGACCATGATAGATCAAGGGTGGTGCCAGGACAGCTTGGCGCATACAGGCGCCAAGCTGTCCTGGCACCATCCTTGAACTATCATGGTCAAATTAAACTCATGTTAGGATTATCAGGATTTAAAGGGTTAAACAAACTGCCGACTGTTGCTATGAACAGTTGTATGTTTGTTGCAAACGTCCTTCATTTATCCAGATTGGAAAAGGCAAAATTATAGTTGACTGTAGGACAGTTTTCATAATTTAATGATACTCCTATCAGTATTGCTTTTGCAGGAAGATGATGCTTTTTTCACACACAATATATATATATATATATATATATATATATATATATATATATATATATATATATATATATATATATATATATATATATATATATATATATATATATATATATATATATATATATAGAGAGAGAGAGAGAGAGAGAGAGAGAGAGAGAGCACTTCATGTAGCTTGTATGTACCTTCACAGCAGAGCAATAATTATGCTTTAAAAAAAAAAATCTGCTTGCTGCAATGCATTGCTCATTTACCTTGAATTATGTATTTCATGCTATAATAATCCCAGGAACACAATGAGCTGTGCTTTTTAGTTACAATATAACTTGTTTTGAGCAACCTTCTCAGCAAGAAATGATTGATCCTGAAGACAGCTGCTACCGCTTGCACCAAGAAGTCTTGGAAGGGCAAAAATTGTCACCAGTCATTAAAAGACCACCATTTTGGTGGCAACAGCCATTACAATTTTAATGATGGTCTTTAATGACATGCAGCTCTGTCATAAGGGTTGTCGCACAAAACAGGTTCTGTTGTAGATAGTTTCTACTTCGTGAAATTTTTGATATGGTGATTTGACCCATTCAGCCCTGACGCAATACATCAGAAGATGTGTCGACCATGATGATTCAAGGGTAGTGCCAGATTTGCTTGGCGCCTGTCGGGCGCCAAGCTAATCTGGCACTACCCTTGAATTATCATGGTCGATCCATCTCCTGCAACTGGTGCATAGTCATTAGATGACGGCTCTAAAATTTGGGAAATACGGCCGTCGGGCGGAATGAGTAAAAAAAGAAGCAAAACATTTAGAACATGACGATTTCATGTGTTTGGAAGAGTTTACTATTTCGTACAATTTGTTTTAACCAGACACATAGATATCTATCTATATGACTCTGTTTTAACCACCTTTACCTTTTTGGTGTTGGTAGCGGTTTTTTGTCGGGATGATTCCGACAGGAACCATCCTGACAAAAACCGCTACCGACGTGCAAAGGGTTCAATCAGTTTCATTTTTCTCAAATACATGCAGCAACACTCTGAACGATATTTTGTCCTTGACATTTTGTTCTCCAACTACTAGTAGTGTTATTTAATCCAGACCAAAAAGGTGACTGCCAAGCGTGTAAAATGCAAAAAAAAAAGTACCCAACGGAGAAAGAAACACGCTTAGAAAAGACGGGTATTTAGCAACCTATAAGGCAGTACAATTACTGCCCTCTTCTCTTATCACAGGGTCGGATATACCAGAGATTTTATATAGAATACCCTGGATAAACCAAAAAGTCGGGTACAGTCCAACAACACTTTTTTAATTTTTTATTTATTTTTTTTTTAATTTCTTCGCTTAAAACTAACTTCGGGTATATCAACAGTGGTTACACTGGCACGTTATTATATCCAAATTTCACTGTAATTCGGCTTAACCCCTTGACTGCTATACTGACGATAGCAGTTCGGCAGAAAAGACGTGTGATATATATCATACGTCTTTTCCACCGCACGGTATCGTCAGTATAGCAGTCAAGGGGTTAGATGTCTCGCTTTCACTTAACCCATTCAGCCCTGACGCACTACAGCAGGAGATGGGTCGACCATGATAATTCAAGGGTAGTGCCAGATTAGCTTGGCGCCTGTCGGCGCCAAGCTAATCTGGCACTGCCCTTGAATTATCATGGTCGATCCATCTCCTGCAACTGGTGCATAGTCATTAGATGACGCCTCCAAAATTTTGGAAATGCGACCGTCGGGCTGAATGAGTTCATTCTACTATCGGCCTGCACGGCTTACCTTGTCAATGACACAAGAAACGTCTTTTGGATGCATGTATTTATTACACACTAATGTAATCCGCCTGCATGGCTCACGTTTTGATGACAATTTGCTTCCAGCTCCGATGTACCACCTCTGCCACCTATAGCTCTGGCTTCCTTACAGGTAAATTCCCCCACCAGTGTCCGCTACAACCGCCTGTTGCTCTTGAGTGCACTCTCCAAATGTTGCATTAAGTCTGAGTCTGAGTTTGCATTGACTGAGGTTGAGCCTGATGGCGCCATCCTCCTTTTTTTTTCTTCTGTTTTTCATCTCACTGGCGATCCACTGAGTTTTGTTCCAAGCCAAATACGGTACTGCCATTTATCTCCTTCCCTGCCACTGTGTAGGTATTTTTGTTTCTGAAATCAGTATTCATCCCATGACTACCAGAAGCCACTGCCATCCAAGAAACGTGGATGCAAATTGGTCTCAGCAAGAGGCATAGATCCTCATGAGCCCCCGCAGTCGCGGGGGCTCGTGAGGATCTATGTCTCTTGCAGCTGGATCGCGTTCACCTTTTTCTTCTCGGAAGTGAAGGGGTTAAACTTCACGGGTCCTTCTCGCTGGACGTGAGACTCGCCCATCTCTTGGCTTTGGCTTGACTTCGCGAACGAAGATTTTATAGGAGTTGCCCACGACGTCTGCAGGCTTGTTCGTGGCTGCTGAGGCCAATCCGAGACAGGCAGGTTCGACCGCAGTGGCTGCAGGGGAAGGTATGGCCAGGGTTCTGAGCTGCGGCATCTCTGTTTTTTCTCCTGAGCCGCTTGTCCTTAAGGCTAGCTCTGTGAGAGTCCTCAAAGGAGACAGCTGCCTTGTAAATGGTGGAGCGCCAGGTGTCACGGTCCGCAGCAAGCGAAGACCACTGGTGGTGGTCGATTTGGCGATTTGACTCGCCCATAATGACGTTGTTTATATGTTATTTTATGGTTAAATCCTGCAGACGACCCTGTTTTGCACAACCACAATTTTTATTTTGGAAGAAAGACGTGATCATGAACTACAGGTGCTCTCTAAAGAAAAGACGTGATCATGAACCACATGTGCTCTTTAAAGAAAAGACGTGATCATGAACCACAGGTGCTCTCTAAAGAAAAGACGTGATCATGAACCACAGGTGCTGTCTAAAGAAAAGACGTGATCATGA